>UESW01003849.1:1040202-1074393 GCA_900491605.1 Calamus simplicifolius
CTAGAAGAAATAATTTAAGTAGAAAAATACAGATAACTTGGAATCAGGAAAAAATTAGAATTCTCAGCTTAGTAACTTTAGTTTCAAATTTTTAATATAGTTTATTACAAGTAAATGGGTTTTTACTATTTATCTTGCAACATCATAATTAGTTAGTTGCACTTATTTTGTAGCAGCAGAAGCTATCACTTAGCCCAATCGATACTTGCTAGTTACAATCATTTAGGGAATAAACCAGGAGCAAACAAGGGTGAGACATCTGAAAATAATACAAAAAATAACTTAGATATCTAAACTAAATCAAGTTTACTAACATGTACTTTTCTACTTTAGAATAGAATAGGTAAAAGAAAATGTCTAAAGAGGGGACATTAGAGAGGGTATCATCATCAAGTTCTAATAAGAAATATCCTGGTTGGAAGTATAATTATCTACAAGATCCTAAAGACTCCAACACAGTGACTTGTTTATTTTGTGGAACGGTCACTAGAGGTGGGATATTTCGAGCAAAATAGCATCAAGTTGGAAATTCTAGAAATGCGATAGCATGTAAAAAATGCCCTCGAAAAGTCAAAGAAGAGTTAAAGAATTATATGAATGAAAGAAAATTACAAAAGAGTGAAACTTATGGTTCATTGTCTGATTTTGATGAATATGGATTTGGAGATGTTCAAAGCATGAGAAAGACGAAGTTCAAGAGATAAATGTTTTTGATAAAAGAGTGAGTGAAAAACATGAAAGTGAATTGAGTAGTAAGAAAGCATAGTTAAAGGCACTATATCGAAAGAGCCCAATGGATCAATTTGTAGCTGAAAAACCAGAAAAAGTTAGACAACTTAGAGAAGAGGGCAAGCTTAGGCAAACAAATATAAATGATGCATGTGACAAAGAAGTAAGATCCCGAACAATACAATATATAGCTTGTTTCTTTTATCAAGCATGGATTTCATTCAATGCTGCCTCTTTAAATAGTTTTAAGTGGATGGTTGAAGCTATTGGGAGGTATGGTCCAAATTTAAAGACTCCAAGTTATCATGAATTGAGAGTTCCACTTCTTAAAAAGGATAAATTACACCAATGATTTGTTGAAGGGTACAAGGATGCATGGAAAAAAAATGGTTGCTCTATTATGTCCGATTCATGGACTGATAGGAATGATGTTTGTGGAATCCCTTGATACATCCTCTTTTTTGAGAATTGGAGAAAAAACATTTGAGCTACTTGATAGTTCTGTGGAACTGATTGGAGAACAAAATATTGTTCAAGTTATAACTGATAATGGAAGCAACTGTGTTAGCTAGTGAGTATCTATGCCATGGTTATCATTTTTAAAAAAAAATTACTTTGATATTATAACTATTTAGGTTTTTCTTTTCTTTTTTTTTTTTTCTTTTGGCATTAGGCAAGCTCCTACAAGCAAAGAGGAAACGTTTATATTGAACCCCATGTGCTACTTACTGTATAAATCTCATGTTGGAAGATATTGGGAAGATTGCATGAATCAAGAAGACATTAGATAGAGCAATTTTTCTTGTTGGTTTTATTTACAACCATGTTGGTGCACATGATGAGGCACTTTACAAGCAAGAAAGAACTAGTTAGATATGGGGTCACTCGCTTTGCAACAACTTTTCTTAAATTGCAACGGATCCACAAGCAAAAGCACAATCTTAGAAACATGCTTACATCAGAAAAATGGGTAAAAAGTAAGCGGGCTAAGGAGGCAAAGGGTAAAAGGGCAGCTGAAATTGTTTTGATGCCTTCATTTTGGAACCTTATAGTTTATATCCGTAAGGTCATAGGTCCTCTTGTTCGAGTTCTTCAACTTGCTGATAATGAGAAAAAGCTAACAATGGGATATATATATATAGACGCACACGCACACACACATATAAAGCTATGATAGAGCTAAAGAAGCTATCCAAAAAGCTTTTAATGGAAATAAAGCAAAGTAAAGGAGATATTTGCTATCATTGACGATAGATGGGAATGCCAGCTTCATCATCCATTGCATGCAGCAGGTCACTTCTTAAGCACAGAGTTTTTTTTATAGCAATTCAACTATTGAGTTTGATGCAGAAGTTACTGCTAGACTGTATGAATGCATTCAAAAGCTAATTCCAAATATTGATGTGCAAGATAAAATCATAACTGAATTGTCATTATATAAGAAAACCGATAGTCTTTTTGGTGTTCCATGGCAATTAGATCAAGGACAACAAAATCTTTTGGTAAGAGCACTTCTAATTCATTCTAAAATCTAAATATGCTCTACATTAGAAAATTAATTATTAATAATTTTATATAATTTTGCAGCTGAATGGTGGAGTTTGGAAATTGAACCCCAAATTTGAAACAATATTAGCCATCAAAATTTTGAGTATAACTGCCAGTGCAGCTGGTTGTGAACGTTATTGGAGTGTGTTTAAGCATGTGAGTACATTTTAACATTTGTACTTGCTGCACTAGTAAATTACAATATGTAGTACAATGGTAGGCATTTACTAATATTAATTTAATTCTTAAATTGATGTAACAGATTCATTCAAAGAAGAGAAATGGACTAGAGCATCAAAAGTTACATGATCTAGTCTATGTCAAATACAATCAACCTCTCAAGGCTCGTTATGATATACAGAATGTCATTGATCCCATCTTTCTAAATGACATAGATGACAGTAATGAATGGCTGATTGGAGAGTTGGGTGACACTTCTAATGTAGAAGATGATTTAGTTTTTGATGATGATGACGACTTGACTTGGGGTGATGTGGTAAGGGCATCTGGAGTTGGAGAAATGAGGACATATACTAATCGACAAGGAAGATCAAAAATTCCAGCAAAAGCCTCGAGTTCCAGAGCACTAAATATTGAAGAGGAAGAGGCTCATTCAGACGAATTAGAGAAGGAGATTGAGGGTTACAGATCTAGTGATGGTGGTGATGAGAGCATGGGTGATGATGATGATGTGGTGGAGGCCAATGATGATTAGACTTTAGAGTGTATTAGGATTTTACTTGCTAAAACTTTGAGTTGATAAATTTGTGCTTAACATATATGTTCTATTGTTTGGATTCTTTAGAATTTAGACATATTATGAACACTTTTGGTTGATCGTAATGCATATCTAATGATGCAGAACTTATATTGTGTATGAAAGTCTTAATTTGATGATGATTTCTAAGAATTAATCTTTGATTGATTTTTTTATATTTTTTTTTCTGGAAAACTAGTGCCTCACTTTACTCGGAGGAGAACCTCACATTGCGCCTTGCGCCTTAGGTGATAGGAGGTCTTGGCACCTTAAGTGTGCCTGGCGCCTTTAACAACACCGATTAATATCGAATCTACCATTTGTGTTGGGTTTCTCTTCGCATGCCTGACAATGTAGTGGAAGCATGTGAATTTTATAAATTTCTTAATGAGATATATTTGCATGAAACCCTTAATAGCTAAGATCTCCTTAATCATAACAATCAAATAAATTAATAGTAAATATAGGATAAAAAGAATACCAGTAACGCTAAATCCAATATGTTGGAATATCCACAAGGTGCTCAAGTGATCACCCTCCAACGTTGATCCATACAAGAACTGGTTTCAAGACTCTAGCTTCTTCAAAACTTTGATCCTTGAAGCTCTAATCCTTCTAAAGGAATTGATTGGCTTGCTTTCTTTCCCTTCTAATTTTCTCTCTTACAAAAATTTTTCAAAGCCTCTTGTCCTGAAGAAGACCTCCTTGCCTCTTGTCCTGAAGAAGACCTCCTTGTCCTGCTTTAAAACAAGACAACCTCTTATCCTGCTTTAGGACAAAACAACTTATTGTCCGAAAGAAGACCTTTTTGTCTTGATTTAGGACAAGACAACCTCTTATCCTGAAGAAGACCTTGTCTTTGTCCAAGTCAAGACCTATAAGAGAAATAAAAGAGAGATGGGAGTTGATTTCTCTTCTCAGATGCTATACATCATGAACCCAAGGCATTCCTCTTTCTAAAAGGCCACACGCCTCAACTTGCCTCATCATGATGAGGCGCTGAAGGGAGAGGTGCATCAAAGAGAGCGAAATAAGCCTTATTCATGCCCTTCGCCTCCCACACTTATTTCGTGATAATGTCCAAAATAAGACACCATCTAATGTCCAAATTAAGACATCATCTAATGATCCAGATTAAGACACCATTCAATGGCATCACCAATGGTCCAGATTAAGACACAATTCAATGGTCTAGATTAAGACATCATCACTAATGGTCCAAATCCTTCATCCAGGGAGCCATCCAATAGTCCATATGGAGCCATTGACCAATGGTCCAGATCCATTATCCAAAGAGCCATCCAATAGTCCAAATAAAGCCCATTGGGTTCCAACTCTTGGCCAACTCACATTAGGTCATGATAACCTAATACAAGAATCAGATTCGAATCCAATTTGAATCAGGAGCTAGGATTTGCAACACGTGCTAGCATGTCTATCCTGCAAACATAATATAATCCAATTAGACCCTTGTTCATTTTCTTTATATGTGACCCATTGGGTTCCACATCTAGCCAGCACTAGATATGGGTGCAAGTTTGACATATCATAATTAGAACATTTCTAATCCTTATAGGTCCAATCAATGCGATCCCGAACTTGACAATTAGAACCCTTTCTATTGTTAATCAAATCAAACTCTTTAATCCAATCAAACTTGCAAGACAAGATTGACGTCTAGCAACATATCATATCTATCCGAAAGATATAAAATTTAGTGGATATACCAAACATACCCTTCAGTGGCAAGTTACCATATAATTCAATCCTTCAATCATATAGTACCCCGAATAAATATAAGTATGAATCAATGTCAAACTCAATTATTTATTCATCTCTCTTAATCTTCTAATGATAGTTCAATTAATGAAAGATTAAAAACTCTTTCCAATTTTTCATTCTCCTTTTATCAAAGACTTTTTGAATCATCATAAGATTAGAGCAAGTAGGATGTAATCTTCTTTTACTAGAAGTGATTGATTTCTTATTGATCTACTCATAATCTTCGTATACAATCCACTACATCCAGAATACATCGTACACAACTTAATGTTGTGAATGAGTGTAAACCAAAACATGGATTCATGTGCATAAGATACTATGATAATATCAGGTCTAAGGATCACTTGCACAACTTCCACTTAGAGAATCACCTTTGACAAATAAGTAAACATCCATAAGATGAGTCTTGATAGGTCAATTCAGTGAACTCATTCCTCTAATGAGCATCCACATCTTTGTATTAGTGTCTCACACAAGTGATTGTGAGATTAATCACCCTCTGCATCAAGCATATATAAGATGTATCAATCTTTCTATCTAGTAGCATTGATCCCCGACTTAATGTACCATCGACTGAAAATATTTCAGATTAGGGTTTTAAGATTTTAGGTCTCACTGGCATGATCTCATTATAGCCCTAAAACCATTGCCCTACTCTATGGGATTCATCATAATTATAAGAAGCAGCGAATGATGAAACATAATACCTTTTATTTATAACCAAAATATCATGTACATGATTTGAAGAATAAAGAAACTCTATCACAATATAGATTACGATTGGCTTTTAGGATACAATCTTTCAATTTGTGGGGAGAAAAGATGAAGCAATTACATTTCCTAATACAAACAAACATAACTAGAGTGCAAAAAACAGATAGAGGTAAAATGAAGAGAAATTATTTAATATCTTCTTTTCCAAGATAAAAAAATTCTTCATAAATTGAGAGACAAGGACCATTCTTTATGTTTAGGTTGCTAATAAAGCTTAAAATCTATATTATTAATTGAAGATAGATTATCAAATAAAATCTTCATCAGGTTTTTAATATCTACATAAGCATGGATCGAAAATTGAAAATGGGGGATAATCAACCAGGAATCTGATGTGTTCAAGAAAAAAATCATGGTGGGAATGGTTAGTGGCATAGCCTTACAAAAGGCTTGGGGAAACTCCTGGTATGGAGAACATGAAAAGGGATTTCAGAAAGCAGCTATAAAATGTCAGAACGATCAGAGTTACTCATGCATATTATTATTATAAAGACTTCATCACTTAATGGCTAAATAAGATCTGTAAAATGAATTCCAAAGCATTCTCCCAAGTAGAGACATCATAGATTATAGTAGTGATTTAAAAACACAAGAACTAGCATACTAGTTGTTCTTTAATTTACAAAGAGTATATGACATTGTATCATTAGCATCTAAACATTTCAGAATCCGTTCTAGAACACAGGACAGCATATAACAACAATTTTCATGTGATAACTCAAATGTAGTTTCCCAACCAAATTCCTAAATCATTTTGGGGAGCCAGAGAGAGAAAGAAAACATATCCTAAATTTGGTGATGCCAAAACAGCTGGCTCCAAATCATTGATAAATCATTTACCATTACTGGAAAAAACAAATATTTGACGATAAGTACAAAACGTGAAATTTCACCTATCTCAAATATAACGAGCTAAAGCATAGTGTATCAGTTTCATAACGCTTGAACTAAACATGGAAGGATACATACCGAGGGTCAGCTCCAGATAGAGGTATATGAACCAACCAACTGGCTGCACAAGTTCCACAGTTTTTATCTCCTAGATCATGAAACCAAAGTAGATTTTAAAAGGCATCAGGTCAGATACATAAACTTTTTTTAAAAAAAATAAACACTAACTCTAATTAAGATTCAATTATTTCTATATCCTACAAGCAAGTAAAAGAGGAAAGATTGAGAAGCAATTTTATTTGAATTTCTGACCTTCAGGTTGTGGAAGCCATCACCAGCACGAATTGATATCTTGCTCGGCGTGTAGCTCTCATCAATCTTGAAATCCACATAGAGAACCAGTAGCTAAACCAGATGTTCATTCAGCACAGATTTAACCAAAAAAAAAATCGCACATAAAGCTCAACAAAAGGGTTTAATTCAGAAAATAGAATAACTAAAAGGGAATCGGAGTCATACTTGCAGCCTGACCTTCTTCTGAAACTGAATATTCACCAAATGGGGCTGCGCTCCATCCGATCTGAATCCAAAAAAATCAACTTTATCCACAGTTCGGCTAAATTAACAAGAAAAACCTTATCTTTTGATTCCCTCAATTAGGGTAAACTCATTGCGAAAATAGGGCAAAGATTGAAACTTTGCGAGGGAAGGAAGATGGATGAATTAACTGCCAGTAGGTGTCGAGGTTGTCGTCGCGGAGCGCGAGGACGCCATTGCCGGGCTTGCAGGAGCTAACGCTCCAGGCGGCCTTCTGGGCCATCTCGCGGAGATCGTCATCGACGTCCAGGTGCTGGCTCCCCGTCAGCTTCCCCGCCGTATCCTCTTCGCCGTCGGATTCCGTCGCCATTGCCGACCTACACGATTCAAGATTTTCTCCGGGAAGAGAGCGGGCGAGTAGAGTGACGGAGTGGTGAACGGCTCAAAAGCGAAGCGAGGAGGCAGGAGCGGCGGCCGGAGAGGGGTTCTTTAACTTCTTTTCCCCTCTTTTTCCCACTCAAGTTGGGATTTGAGAACTGGTTGGATTTGGGTTTCGTTAGGCTTCAATTAATTGGCCAGATTAGGCTTAAAATTAAGCACAAAAAATGATGTGAAGTAGGCATGGGCCATCCAAACTAATTCGACTTAGATTTAGGTTTCAAATTAATTTTTTTTTTCAAAAAATATAGACCGAATTTTTTTATTAATCATGTGAGAATGATTCTTCATATTAAGTAAATTTTTAATAATGATTATATATAATTATTTTAAATTTTACTTATGTTTATATAAATGTTTAAAAATTAAAAATTAGCTTCATCGTTTAATTTTTGGCTTGAATGAATTATTATGGTTCGACCTAATTAAATTTTGGGTTAGGTTTGGAACCGGCTTGAGCCTAATTTGAAAATAATTTAGGTCAATATCAATCAGAAGATATTTAAAAAATTCAATTTAGGCTCGAGTTAGGGTGTGACCTAATTTGGCCTGCCTCACTTTCAACCATAAGCATGGTACCCGAATTCATTATTGTCTATGTAAATTCAAAGGGTGTAGATGGTTGCGATGGGTTTAAAAGCCTCAAATACCTAAGAGTTTTTCGCATTATTAAATGTCACCTTCAATCATAAAAATCATTTATTTAGAAAAATCTAAATTATAAAAGAGTGTTTAGTTATAGATTTTGGTCAAGTTTAAAGCCTTCTTCAATTAGATGACAGAAAGTATATAAGTGTTTGCGGCAAAGTTTTATATTCATTTTACTAAAATTTTGATGCATAAGATGAAGACAACTTAATTTGTAAAGGAGTATGAGATTGATTGTATGAGCTTTTTTTTTTTTTAGCATCCTAACATTGTATTCCAGCATTTATTATTTTTTGATATTTGTCCAATAAAATATAGTTGGAAAAGATACAATAACAAATAAAAATATTTAATATGAAAATAGTAGTAAAGATTAAAATTTGGAAAGTATGATGTACTTCACTCAAAGGTAAGTACAACTTTTATAACAACAATAACAAAAAAAAAAAGCTTATGAATGAGGAGAAAAGAGAAAAAATAATGTGATAAATCAACATAAAAAGTGGAAATGGGATGGATATATACTACTATCTTTAGGACCCAATGTAATTTCTTGTTTTCTTTTATTAATTTTTTAAATCCTCACCTAGCAAATTTGTTTGGATTATGTAGAAACAATTTGGAAATCAAGCACCGCAATTATATAAAGTTTCGCAATAACAAAATAGTAATGATTTAAGAAGTATAGTCACTTAGAATTCTCTTATTAAATAATAGAGAATAGGTTTAATCAAACCGATCGATTAGCTAACTTTTTTAGACCTACTAGCCAAAATAGATAATTGGAGTTTAACTTGAGATTTAAACTATGAACTAGTCTTGCCACAATGGTCATTTGCCTTTTTAGCAGCTAAAGATTCCAAGTCTAAATCTTAGAGGGTGAATTTGAAATTGGACCAATTCTAATTTTGCCATATTCATAGTTAAGGTGATGGAAAACTTTAGCTTTAGCCTAAGATGATAATTGGTTGGTTAATTATTTGAATTGCTTGTGCCTATGGCCAAGTAAAACTAGCCTAATGCTTTGGATGTATAAGAACTTATTAGTCTTAGCAAGCATGGTTTTTTTTTCCCTTTGGTTAGATATAATTTGTAGTTATTTGTCATCTATCAACACAATTAATGCAAGTTTGTTAAGCCACTTATAAAGAAATTGATAGTTTGCTTGAAAAAAAAAAAAAAAAGAGAGGAACATTATGAACGATGCTCCCTTGAGTGGACTTTAGTTGTATAATTTTTAGATGGAAGCAAAGCAAGTGCTAAAAAAAATTTATTTAGAGAAAGATTGGAAAATAAGTTTTCTACTTACAGGTTGTTGCCGCCGGGATCTGTCCTTCGACTCGGGCACGATCGGTCTCCTGATCGGGTTTCCTCCTGAACGGACCTGCAAAGAAGTCCTCACACGAGAGGCGTTGGAGGTGGCCCTCCGCGGAAGACCCTCCGACGCTCAAGTCAGTGGAGATCGATGATCAATAGAAATAAGAAAAGGATCTCTCTGAGAAGTCCCTCCGGGGACGGCCAATCGGGAGCTCGTGCGGAGCGCCGACGACGGCGGGAAAGAAAAAGGGGGAGCAGTGAAAGAGAGAGAGTGAGTGAGGCTGAGACTAAGCCAGGAGCTGTGTATGGAGCTTGTGCGCGTACCTGAGAGAATCTGGGAGTGTCTTATTTATAGGCAATCACCTGAATCTTGAGCGCCTTCTTGAAGGTTTAAAGGTTGTTGGGATACGGAGATGATTCGAATCAAGCCGTTGTGAGGCCGGTGGGATCCGTATCTTGTCCGTTGAAGGATCGACGGCTGGGAGAGCTCTCTGATGGCCTGAGATCCAATGACTGCGTAGGTCTTAGGCCATTATTGCAGATCCTAGGCCACTCCTCGATACGATTCTTCGTTTGGGATTCTGTTACACCAGATTTGGGCTCTCCCGCGCCAAGTTCCGCGGAGGTGCATGTCGAGCTATGGATTGTTCGGGGGTTACTCGGGGGAGCCAAGCTATGGGTTGCTCGGGGGAGCCGAGCTATAGGTTGCTCGGGGGGACTGAGCTATGGGTTGCTCGGGAAGCCGAGCTATGGATTGCTTGGGGAAACCGAGCTATGGGTTGCTCGGGGGAGCCGAGCTATGGGTTGCTTGGGAAAACCGAGCTATAGTTTGCTCGGGGGAGCCGAGCTATGGGTTGCTCGAGGGAACCGAGCTATGGGTTGCTCGGGGAGCCGAGCTATGGGTTACTCGGGAAAACCGAGCTATGGATTGCTCGTTCCGCCGGATCATATTAGCTAGCTCATTCTTTGTAGGCGCAGCGTAGCAAGTGGGGGCTGGGGCTGATCTTAGCCCTTCGCACGGTTATCAACGCAATGGTAATTTTACCCCTTAACACATACCCCCCACTCCCTAGTTCGAAGCGTAGGTTCGGGCATAGGGAGTATAGACTTAGGTGGCACAATCCGAACGGGGGGATCTGTATTTGACAGCCCATGCAATGATGCCCTAATTAATGCTGCGTGGCCATCCTGCTTCTCGAGGTGGATCCATCGTTTCTTAAGAGTGAAGGCAACGATTGGGAAGCGCCATGTAGGAAATCTCGATCTTCATGGTGCCTGCAGTGGCAGTTTCGGACGTCTTGGTTGAGACGCCTCATCTTCTCCTTGAGGCGGTTTCTTTTGGGAAAAACGGAGTTGTAGCGGCGCCATCTCTATTCGTAGCGCTCTTTTGCTTTCCCTTAGAGAACTTCATCCCCGTTTTCTTAGCGACCTTGCTCAGCGTCTCTTTTGATCGAAAACATGGTGAGTCCGAGTGATCAGGCTTCGGAGGTGACCCTGGCGGATCTGGAACGGATACGCCGCCTATACAAGATTCCCCAGGATGTTACTTTGTTGCTCCCGACGGCTGATGACAGGGTAACATCCGAATTAGGGGACGGAGCATTCTGTTATGAGGAAAGTTTGAGGGCAAGCCTCAGGTTTCCTCTTCACCTGTTGGTGCGGGAGGTGATGAGGTTCTACAATATATGCTTCACCATGGTGGCTCCCAACAGCTGGCGCAACCTTATCGGATTCATCTCGTTGTGCAGCCGTATCGGGGTAACTACGACCCTTCCGATGTTCAGGGTGTGCTACAATTTGGTCTCCGGAAGGGCCTCAGAGTGGCCCTACATCGGTCCTCGGAGGTCTTTCAAGATGATTTCGGATAACCCATCATCGATAAAGGAATGGAAATCGCGATTCTTTATAGTCGAAGGGAATATCAGCTCGGATTTCCCTCGGGTGTGGGGACGATATGTAAAGGATCCAGAAGCGCATCCAGAGCTATCCGAGCAGGAGAAAAGGGATTTGATCGTGTTACGCGGCAGTCAAGTGCTTCCAGCCAGCGCCCTTCTATCAGAGGACGCTCTCTTCGCGGCCGGATTGAGTCCTGTTGATCCTCGTGGTGAGTATCACTTTGTAGTCGATAGCTTAATGTGATTTCAACTTCGATTTTTGTGCGAGCTAACGGGCGAGTCATATTGCTCCTACAGCTGAAAGGTCGACGTTCGTAGATCAGGTGAGGGAGGAGCTGGGCAAGCTCGCAGGAGATCCGGCTCCAGTAGCAAGCATAGGGCCGAGAAGAGGTCTCGCCCTTCTGTCTCCCGCCCTAGGGGGATCAGTAGAGATGGTGATGATCGGTGCTCCTCGTCGCCGCGGGCTGGAAGTGCCGAAGCTCCGGTGGTGCATGGTCTTTTGGTGCCGGAGGAAGGTCTGTCGAGGGGGAAGATCAGGATATCGCAGGGGTTTCGGAGGAGGCTGCTGAAATTTCCTCCCGCCTGCTGTCGTTTTGTCCGACGATGGCGAGGGAACGACGTCGGTTCACTTGGAGACCTCCGTGGCCGGGGCAGCTTGGTCTCCCTCATTAGAGGCTGGTGGCTCGGAGAAGTTGCAGGCAGAGGCGGGAACGGCCCCCGCTTCGATCGAGGTGGGAGAAGCAGCTACAGCTGCTGAGGTTCAGCCTGAGATGCTGGTGGGAGAGCCAGCGGGGGATGAAGGGGTAGCCGAACCTGCCGAACCAGCGACTGAAACTCACGGGGCATCTTCCGGTGAAGGGCCTTCCGTCGAGGCATAGGAGGCCCCGAGGGAAACCGAAGTTCACGAGGAGTCTGCCGAGGACAGAGAAATGTCCGAGGAAGCAGAAGAGGAAGAAGAAGGAGAAGGAGGGGAGCCATCGAGCGCAGGGGACATTTAGGTCGGGGCTTCCCTTGCCGGAGCCAAAATACCCGAGGCCTCTCAGATGAGGGCTCTGGTGGAGGAGGTTGGCCGAACGAGGGCCTCAGGGGCCGCGGGTTCCCAAGTTGGCTCCCTGAGCATAAATTTCCACTCACGCGATCCGGAGGTGAGTGCCATGTTCTCCGCTTTGATGCGGTATGCGTTCCAAGGGGGAGAGAGTTCCTCGGCAGGAGGGAACGATCCGGAGGACCTTGTCGAGGTGGCCTTTAGGCACACTGGAGTGCCAATGAGGCTTTCCTTCTTACCGAGATTGATGACCTTGCCCTCATGAGGATTGCTTCAGATTATGCATCTCGGGTAAGTCATCACACCGAAGTAGGGTTTTTAGTCAGTTAGTTCGACTGCATTCCTCATATGTGCGCTCCTTTTCGCAGAATGCCCTGATCATGAGGGCGTTGAAATGGCGTTTGCATCTGGTCGTTGGAGCTTGGGCTCGGGCCTGTAAAGAGATCGATCACCTCAAGGAGAGGGTGGATTCAACAGCTAATCTTTCCCGAGCCTTGACGATCTTCCATAGGGAGCTCAAGGAGGCTCGCAGGGTTCTTACAGTTGAGAGAGAAAGAGCCTCTCAACTCGCAACGCAGGTCAATGAGCTTCAAGGCTTCCGTGAGCAATCCGAGAAGGCCAGTTTGGAGCTATCTCAGATCAAAGCGGAGCACGAGGGTAAGGTCAATTCCATGCAGCAGTTTTTCGATAAGAGATGAGACCAGTTGAAAGCCAGCCATGCCAAAGATATGGGCAACTGGGCAAGAGGCTCAAGGAGGAGGAGCACAAGTGTCGGCGGCAGTAGGACCAACTTGCCCGTCTGAATAAAGAGCTCGCCGACACGAAGGATCGGCTAAAGTGGTCGGCCGAACAAGAAGCTCGACTCTCTGATGAGCTCGACTACGCTCATCAAGAGATTGGAGACACTCAGTCCCGGGTGGATGAACTCAAAGAGAGCCTTTGCCAAAATCAATCGGCTAAATCGAGGGCTCTCAATAGGGTCCAAGTGCTGGTGGTGGACTAGCTCGGCGGGATGAGCAGGTAGGGCATTATCTGTTTTATCTGTTTTGGTTTTTCAACTTCTGCCTTACTTGGCTTTTCGTTGCAGTTGAACAAGATGAGCTAGGAGTTTCAGGAGTGGTTGAAGGCCTTCGGAGAGGAGGCGGCCTTGAGGCACCGAAGGACCTCCGAATTGGAGAAGCAATTGGCCGAGGCGAACGCGCGGGCCTCTTCAGCGGTGGAGGAGTATAAGAACTCTACCCAATTTGCCGAGGAACGCAGGGCGGCCTGCGATGCATTCCGGTTCGGCGAAGAGGAGGCGCGGGCTAAGATTACTCAAGTTTATCCTGACCTGGACTTGTCTTGTTTGGAAGCTGAATATTACGAGACACGCACCCCGGGGGCCAGGAAGATGAATATGAGGAGATTTCTGACGTCGATCTCGAGGCTGTTCTGGGCGTCGACGTTGCTGCCGAGGTATCTCGGCGGGACACTGTCAAAAAGGGGGAGCCAAGTGACGCACCCACTGATGCTGCTGCAGGGGACACCGGGCCTGATCCTAAGTCTTGACCTCTTGGGGCCCCATATGTATTTTCTGTTTCTTTTCTTTTGTAGTTTGACCGAAAATCAGTAAACGGGTCAGTTGTTTTCATTTGTTCGCCTTTCTTGGATGATTTCTCGTCTTAAATTTTTATCCCAACCGTGAGCAACCTATGGCTTACTTGCGCCGCTTGGTTGGTTTTCTGGCTCGAATTTGAGGGAACATCTTGGTCGAGGCCAGGGCACAGGGATAGCCCCGACGAAGGAGCCGAGCGACAACACGGCTTAGTACAAAAGGAGGTTGAGAGACGATTTAATTCGGCTTAAGCCGAATGACGCAATGGTTCGGCTAGGGCCGGAGTATGAAACAGCTCAGCTAGGGCCAAGGGATGCGATAGCTCGACTAGGGCCGAAAAATGAAATAGCTCGGTCGGGACCGAGGGATGAAATAGCTCAGCTAGGGCCAAAAAATGTGGTAGATCGGCTGGACGGGACCAAGAATCATAGAAGCATCCTGGCTAGGACCGGGATAGTCCGTCTTATCAGTGGCGAAGTCGTGGTTGTGCCTTTGACGAAAAGATGGGAATTTGTTCCTAAGCTGGGGGGTTTGTTGAATCCTCGTTGTCATCCCTTTATTCTTTTCGGTAAAGAGAGGGTTTGGCCCTCGCACCTCTTTATTACCCCCGTCAGTGCTTTGTCTTTTCTAAGGTAGGTCGATTTTCATTTTGTCGAAGTAGATAGTACGGCTCTGCAGCCAGCAAAAGGTCGCCCCGGCACTTTTGAGAGACCTTTGCTGTGTCGATCCTTTCCAATGCTGGTTGCTTTGTCATGTGGCGTAAGCGCTTATTTGCCATTGGAGGACGTCATTTTTGCAGGATGATCTCCCAGGTCTACTAGTACCTGTAAGATCGGTGGACGGTTTTCTGTATTTAAAGCTCATGATCCGGGATCAGAGAAAATCTTTTAGCATGCATCATAATTTGGGCGACGCGCTTGGTGCACAACGAGGGGCGCTGCTTTCATCTCGGGAGGCCACGTGGTGGCGTGGGTCAGGCGTTTTGAATCTCGGAGCTTTTGTCTGATAGCTGCTCCCGGTTCATCTTCGCCTATAAAAAGGGGAAAGAGGGCTATGTTGGGCCATCCCATAGCTTCCTTCTCCGCGAATCGCGAAGGTTTACATGATGTCTGTTTCTTTGGGGTTTAGAGCGGTGGGACCAAGCTTTCCTTCTGCAAGTCATCGCCCTCCGGACAGCTGGGGTGATGAAGGAGCCGCCGGAGAGTGGCTCGTCCTCAAGAAAGGAGTTTCGGAGATCATATGGAGAGCGCACAGGAGGTTCACAGAGATCACATGGAGAGCGCACATATACACTTCCTGTGTGTCCTTTGCGATTCGCGTTGGGGAACGCAAGGCAGGAAGTGTACGCGTGCCCCCCATGACTTACATGAACTTCGCCTCCTCCCCTGATCCAGATTCCTGGGCTCATCCGCCCGGGGAATCTTTTGCCACGTGAGGAGGGGGTGATGGTGTGTTGTCCGCTAGTACATTGCCTTTTGACTTGGGCAATGGCTAGCGGTACACACTCGATTTGGGGGAGTACCCCATTATTAGAGTCCACGAGCTTTCTTCCCACCCGTCGGAGGGCTCTGCAGATGGGTGGCTTGGGACAAAGCTCATCCACCCTTTCTGATTTCTCTGATATCTCGAGTCGGATGCTGAGATATCATTATTAACTGAAGCTGATCGCAACAGTCGGGCCGACTCGTTTGCTCGTTATCAGGGAGCTACTGGTTCGTGGTTTGTCTGATTTGTTGGATCAGATGCCGAAGTATCGTTGTCAACCGAAGCTGTCTTGAAGCAGTTCGGCCAAGCTATGTAATCGTCTTCATTTCCTGTGCTTCGATGCACTTGTAATGCCTGTCAGGCGGTTGTAATTCGTTTCGTTAGTAATGAAATAAAGAAATTTTGCCCTTTCTCCTAGCTTCTGTTTCTTTTTGTGTCGAGAGTTGTCGCTCCCGTGTCGTAGTACACTTTGCCCTTTGTTTTTTGCCAAAATCGCAGCTTGGTTCTTAGTAGGGGAGGTCGTGCGGACTCACGCGGTAGACATGATTTTGTTTGTAGAACGAAACATGTGTTTCTTTGAAAGAGAGCTTGTATGTCTCTTTCGAGTAGAGGGAGGTCCTTCACCTCTACCGAAGTACCGCGAGGCGCTAACCTCATCTTGGGGTGTTTAAGAAGCTGCTTGGCTCATCCGAGCTTTCAGGTAGTATCTTACTTGGCATAGGATAAGCGCGGAGATATCGCTCATTCTTGGCCGAGGATTTTTGCGCTACCCAACCCGGTCGGGGCTTATAAGCTGCCCGCACTTTGGAGATTGCTTGGTCTGGTCGGGATTTGTGGTAACGAGACATGCATCTCGGCTTTATGTTGGGGCTTTGATAGTGGGAAGAACTCCTCGGCTTTTGCCAGGATTCTTAGTAGTAGAACATATTCCTTGACTTTGGCCGAGATTCAGAGATTTATTGCTCGCCCTGCCAAGGTTCGGAGATTTATTGCTCGGCCCTGCCGAGGTTCAGAGATTTATTGCACGGCCCTGCCGAGGTTCGGAGATTTATTGCTCGGCCCTACCGAGGTTCGAAGATTTATTGCTTCGAGGGGTAATTCGGTCGTCGCCGAGACTCCGATGTTTGGTTCCTATCAGATTTGGTGTGGAACGCCAAAGCGAAACGGGCGGTGCATGGGGACGCCCGATATTTATGATTTGGTGATTTCCGAGGGAAGCGAGTCAGCGTCAGCGCTGACGCACCTTTTCGTTTCTTCGCACTTCTCCGAGGGCGGCTGATTCGAGGAAATCCGGTGGGGTTTCGAGAACATTTACTTCGTGAGGGCCCGGCAGATTGGAAGGAACCCAGTTTCTAGAGAGGGGGGTTCCCGAGTAGTTCGTCGATGCTTACCGATTTTCCTCGGGGGGGCACGGCTCTTCGCTTCCCTTGGGCGCCAGCCAAAGTGGCGACACGCGGCAGATTCTCACGGGTCGGGATTAATGACCCGACTGCTCGAGATACTCGCCAGGGGTATAAATATGGACGAGAGGGATGCCAGTGTTCGTCATCCTCTCGGCTAGCCTTTCAACAGCTCCTGAGAGCGGGTATGGCTTCTAAGGGTGAAGGGCAATTGTCCGAAGAGTCGAGTGTTATCAGCAATGGCCGCGGGGGCTCCCGGGGGAGCCGCTCCTCCGTGACTGTCGACGGCATGGCTTGGCTTCAGCTCTAGCAGGCCATGAGCAGCTCGAGAAGTCGGTCGAGGAGTTTCTCGCCGTTTCAGCGAGGGAGGCCGAAGCTCTTCACCGGGTCATTGACCGGCAGGAGGGGGTGATAGCATCCCTCCGTCAGCAAGTCGCCGAGCTGACTCGGCGTAGGGAGGACCCGGCAGCTCCTAGGAGACAGCAGGCCTCTGTGAAGGCCATTTTTTCACTTTTTCTTTTTCTTTTGTATTTCCCTCTATAATGAATAAAGAGTGAAGTTCTTTTTTGGCAATCTTTTGTTCCTTGTTGAGATCGTTGCTTGGTCCATAAAAAGGAAAAACGTTTGTCCCTGTTTGAGCCAAAGGAGGCCTGGGCGGTCCCATGGGCTTATGCGGCAAATCGTGGTCTCGTTTGCAGAACGAGACAGGCGCTTAGGCAGTAAGGCGCAGGGACACTGCTCGATTAACCCGGGGATTTAGTAGTAGGAGAGGTTCCCCGACTTTGTCTGGGGTTCTTAGGCGGCTGTGTAGGGCCTGTCGAGGCCTTTAGGGATTTGCTAAAGGCGCGGAATTTGTACTCGCTGATGATATTGCACGATGTGTATTCTTCAAACCGGCCGAAGCTCTTGGGACTATTCGAAAGTCCTTCAGTTTTGGTCAAGGTTTGCGTGCTTCGGTTTTTGCCAGGACTTATGCACTCCGATTTTAGCCAGGGCTTTATGCACTCCGATTTTGGCTGGGACTTTAGAATCCATCGCTCGGCCCAGCCAAGATTTGGAGATTATTTGCTCGGCCCAGCCGAGGTTCGGAGATTATTTGCTCGGCCCAGCCGAGGTTCGGAGATTAGTTGCTCGGCCCAGCCGAGGTTCAGAGATTAGTTGCTCGGCCCAGCCGAGGTTCGGAGATCTGTTGCTCGGCCCAGCCATGGTTCGGAGAGAAGTTGCTCGACCGAGCCGAGGTTCGGAGATCTGTTACTCGGCCAGCCAAGGTTCGAAGATTTCCTGCTTAAACAGATAACTTGGTCGTGCCGAGGATTGGTGAGCAGCATCTGTTTTTCTTCACGATTTTTGGCGATATAATTTGTGGTGATTTATGCCATGATTATGAAACAATATGCCAACAAAAGTTTAAGAAGGCGAGCCTGAAGAGGGCGTACCCTACTGATGATACTTGCGGAGATTGTCCAAATTCCACGTCCGAGGGATGGATCTTCGCCCAGATCTTGCAGCTTGTAGGTACCGGTCCAACGACCTCCGCTACTTGGTAGGGGCCTTCCCAGTTTGGAGCTAGCTTTCCTTGCTCCAGCGGTTTGGAGACAGATGTTTTTCGGAGAACGAGGTCATCAGGCAAGAAAGCTTTCCCTTTGACTCTGGAGGCGTGGTAACGGGCTACTCTTTGCTGGTAGCAGCTATTCTGATCCGAGCTTTTTCTCTGATTTCCTCTACCAGGTCAAGGTTGGCGCAGAGCTGCTCGTCACTGGCTTCCTCCGAGTAGCTTTCCACCCGTAGGGAAGGGAGTCCTATCTCCACGGGGATGATGGCCTCTGTGCCGAAGGCCATTCGAAACGGGGTCTCGCCTGTGGGCACTCTCGGGGTGGTGATAGGCCATAGGACATGGTGTAACTCGTCCACCCATCTGCCTCGGGCTTGGAGAGCCAAGCTTTGATCCCTTGAAGCAAGGTTCGGTTGTTACCTCGGCTGCCCGTTAGCTTGTGGATGTCCGACCGAGGTAAGGCGGTGATGGATCCCATGCTCCTCGCAGAACTGACGAAACTTCGGATTGTCGAACTGTTTGCCGTTGTCAGTAATGATGGTGTGTGGGAGGCCGAAGTGACAGATGATGGATCTCCATACGAAGTCCCTGGCCCAAGCCTCAGTTATTTGAGCAACTGCTTCCGCCTCGACCCATTTGGTGAAGTAATCGATGGCGACGAATAAAAACTTCCGCTGCCCCGTGGCGAGTGGAAATGGGGATGTCCATTCCCCACTTGGCAAAGGGCCAAGCGGAGGAAATGGGGACCAGGCTGGCGGAGGGAGCCTCTGAATACTGGAGTGTCTTTGGCATGGGTCACAAGCTCGGACAAGGTCGTCGGCATCCTTTTGCATGGTTGGCCAATAGTAACCTTGACGCAGCACCTTGTGGCATAAGGACCGGCTCCCCAGATGGTTGCCGCAAATCCCCTCGTACCTCTCGAAGGGCATAATAGCTTCAGATGGGCGAAGCATCTGAGCAATGGCATAGAGAAGGACCGCTTGTAGAGCTGGTCATCAATCAACACATAGTGGGTGGCTTGCAGCTTTAGCCTTCTAGCTTCTCTTCGATCGGCCGGGAGCGACCTTCTTTAAGATACTTCAGGATGGGGTCGAACCATGATGGTTCGGCCTCAACTTGCATCACTCGGTCAGTCTCCCGATACTAGGTCTCTCCAAAATCTCCAGATGGAATTTTCGTTCGGCGTCCATTGATTCCGCAGTTGCCAGCCAAGATAACAGGTCGGCACGGGCATTTTCGGATCTAGGAATCTGAATGATCTCAAATTAGGGAAATGGGAGAGTAGGCTCGAACCTCTTGGAGATATCAAATCATGTTCGGTTCCCGGGCCTCAAACTCCCCCGCACGTGACCTGCCACCAGCTGAGAGTCGGTGAAGGCATTCAGTTTCTCCACCTTAAGGCCGCGGGCGATTCGGAGCCCGGCTAGCAGAGCTTCATACTCGGCTTCGTTATTGGAGGCCGGGAAGGAGAAGCGGACGCCATATTCGAAAGTCGCCCCCTCCGGGCTGGTGAGGACTAAGCCCGCACCGGAGCGATGGACGTTGGACGACCCATCGACATGGAGGAGCCATCGGGCGTCAGATTTGGGCACTCGGGGAAGTTGGGAGTGGAGCCATCCTCCGGGATGGTACATTCGAGGAGGAAGTCAGCTAGCACCTGAGCTTTGATGGCCGAACGAGGCTGGAATCGAATGTCGTGTTCGCTCAGCTCGATGACCCATTTAGTCATCCTCCCCGATGTCTCCGGGCGATGGACCACCGCCTTGATGGGTTGGTCAGTCAGGACCATTACAGAATGTGCTTGGAAGTATGATCGCAACTTTTGAACTGAGGTGATCAAGGCCAACACCATCTTCTCAATCAGGTGTACCTCGTTTCCGCATCTCGGAGCAGTTTGCTAACATAGTAAATCGGCTTCTGGGCCTTATTTTCTTCTCTGACCAACACCGAGCCAACGGCACCTTCCGAGATAGCCAGATACAGGAACAATGTCTCCCCAGGATTTGGACTGATGAGGAGAGGGGGAGAGCCGAGGTACTTCTTAAGATCTTGAATGATTTTTGACACTCGGAAGACCATTAAAATTCTTAGCCGACCGGAGAGTCTTGAAGAAAGGGAGGCATCTTTCGGCAGCCCGAGCCACAAAGCGGTTAAGGGCTGCTATTCTCCCAGTTAGGCTCTGGACTTCTTTAATAGAGCCGGAATCTTCTGGGGGTTAGCTTCGATACCCGTTGGGAAACCATGAAGCCGAGGAACTTCCCAGAGTTAATGCCGAAGGCGCACTTAGTTGGATTGAGCTTCATCCGATATTTGGAGTGTCGCGAAGCTCTCCGAGAGATCCTCGACATGCTGTGATGCTTCTTTGCTTTTGACCAGCATGTCGTTGACGTATACCTCCATGTTCCGGCCGATTTGTTCTTTGAAAACTTTGTTGACCAGCCTTTGGTAGGTGGCACCTGCATTTTTAAGACCGAAAGGCATAACACGGTAACAGTAAGTACCTCGGTCGGTTATGAAGGCGGTCTTCTCTTCATCTTCGGGGGCCATTCGAATCTGGTTGTAGCCCGAGTAGGCATCCATGAATGTCAGCATTTGCTGACCCGAGGTGGCATCTACAAGTTGATCAATTCGGGGGAGAGGAAAACTGTCCTTCGGGCACGCTTTGTTGAGGTTGGTGAAGTCGATGCAGATCCGCCACTTGTCACTCGACTTCTTTACCATGACAACGTTTGACAGCCAACTTGGGTAATTCACCTCCCGAATGAAGTTTGCTTTGATAAGCTTATCGACCTCCTCTTCAATAGCTTTCTGCCGCTCTGGGGCGAAACTCCTTTTCTTCTGCTTGATGGGTCGTACATCTCGTCCACGTTAAGACGATGGACGAGAACTTCGAGGCTGATTCCTGGCATGTCGGAGGCAGACCAGGCAAAGACATCGGCGTTGCTTCAGAGAAAGTCGATCAGCTCCTGCCGGGATTTGCCTTTCAGCAGCGACCCGATCTTTATGGTTCGGTCGGGACGAGCTTCGTCCAGTGGCACTTCTTCCAGTTCCTCGCTGTTCTCCCCGTTGTTTGGCGAAGTCCTCCCGAGCGTCCAGCCCATCAACTTCAGGCATCCTGGACTGAAGGCTGGTGATAAAACACTGTCGAGCCATAGTTTGGCTTCCTTGGACAACACCAACTCTCCGCCCGTGGGGAATTTCATAGACAGGTGTGGGATAGAGATGACGGCTTTGAGGGACATTAGGTCGGGTCTCCCAAATATCGCATTGTAGGCGACCTAAGCTTGGTCACTAGGAAGTCCGTGTGAACAGTGGCCACAATGGGCCAGGTTCCTGCCCGAACCGTTAATGTTACGACCCCTTCCGGGACGATAACGTCGCCGGTGAACCCATTAGGGTGGAGTCCACAGCTCGAAGGTTTTCCATGAGCAATTTCATCTTGGCGAACACATCAAGGTACAGAACATTCACGGAGCTTCCACTATCAACAAGGATCCGACTTACATCGTAGTTGTTTAAATTGAGAGATACAACTAATGCGTCATCATATGGGAATTGTATCCCTTGGAGGTCGTCGTCGGAGAAAGAGAGCTCACCCGTTCACGCTTTCTTTGGCGCCAGCCTTCACATCATTTTTGGAGCTCGAACTACCGGCATCTTCAATCATGTTGATGTGGATGATTACGGGTAGATTTGGAGGTGGAGGAGGCTGCTGAAGCTCAGGCTGGCGATCACCCCCTTGTCCCGGCTTGGGCGCCCTCCTGAACTGGTTCAGCCGGCTCCGTTGGATTAGCCTCTCAATTTCGTTCTTCAACTGCCAGCATTCCTCGGTGTCGTGGCCATGCTCCCGATGATAGCGGCAGTATTTGGTGGGGTCCCTCCGAGTTGGGTTCCCTCGGAGAGGAGCTGGTCGGGGGAGCTGGTGCTCTATCTCCATGAGATTTGCACCCTAGGAATAGTGAGTGGGGTGTACCAGTCGAATCGCCTGGGCAGACTCCAGGAGCGATTTCTTGGCAGCGGTGGGGGAGCTCTTTGGCGATGAGGCGAGCTTGGCTGACGGATAGGTCGGTGCCTGTCCGACCCTTTAGGTTCTTTCTTCTTCGCCAGCTCGGCGCGGGCAGCTCTCCGTGATTCTTCGACCCTGGCGTATTTATCTGCCAGGGTCATCATATCGGAGAGGTTCGGGGGGTAGCTGACTCCATCGCCAAGTAGAAGTCGCTCTCCTTCAAAACTCCTCCCCTAGGGCAGACATAGCCACCTCATGATTAAGGTGGTCCACCTCCAGCATGGCCTTGTTGAAACGACCAAGGTAATTTCTCAAGGACTCCCCTCTCTCTGCTTAACGTCAGAGAGGGAGTCGGATCTTCATCGGTGACGGCTGCTGATGAACTGGCCAATAAAAAGACGGCTCAACTCGTCGAATGAATCAACGGAACCCGGTTTCAAGGCGTTGAACCAGGTTTGGGTAGATCCTCTGAGGGTGGAAGGGAAAGCACGGCAGAGGATCGTGTCTGACGCTCCGTGGAACATCATTATTGACCGGAAGCTACTGAGGTGATCATCCGGATCAGAGGATCCATGGTAGGGTTCGATGGCGGGTAGCTTAACATGGGAGGGAATCACTTCCTCATGATCCCCTTGGAGAAGGGGATGCCCTGCTCTGCCTTGGGCTGAGGCGGATGAGCCTGCTTGGCGGCGTCCAGCTCCTGACACATCTCCCAGAGTTGTCGGCGGATCTCCTCTTCAGACGTAAGAGGATGGGCCGGGCGAGGAGAACGCAGGGATGGCGTTGAATCGTGGCGGGAGGACTCTGAAGAGAGGGACCGGGCCCCCGAGATCTGAGAAGATCCCTGTTACAACCCCCTTGCAGGACTGGTCTAGCCTCTTTGGGTCGGTGTGGGGGGTTCGCGGCTCCATGCGGACCAGAAGAAGAGGTGGCCGAAGAGAAAGGGGCTACGGCTTCCTCAGGGAGGCGTGGAGCAGGGGCAGTTGCGAGGCGCTCCTGAACCAGATAGGTCAGGGCTTGGACCTGTTGGACCAGCGTGGTGAACTGATCCTGGGTCATCGGGATAGCTGGCGGCGACGGGGTCTCGACTGGTGGCGACTACGGCGCCACTTACTCATCGGATCAGGTCTCTGGGAGACGACCTGGTCCTGGGCTTCAGAAGTTGCTCTTCTCCGATTAGCCATTAGAGGTTCTCTCTTCCGGATCGAGATCCTTATCTCCTTTCTTCAAGTTTTAATGGGACTTGAGGCCCTTCCTCTAGCGCCAATATGTTGCCGCCGGATCTGTCCTCCGACTCGGGCGCGATCGGTCTCCTGATCGGGCTTCCTCCTGGGTGGACTGCAAAGAAGTCATCATGTGAGAGGCATTGGGGGTGGCCCTCCGCGGAAGACCCTCCGATGCTCAAGTCAGTGGGGATCGACGATCAACAAAAATGAGGAGAAGGATCTCTCTGGGGAGTCCCTCTGGGGGTGGCCAATCGGGATCTCGTGCGGAGCGCCGATGATGGCAGGAAAGGGAAAGGGGGAGCAGTGAAAGAGAGAGTGAGTGAGGCTGAGACTGAGCCAGAAGCTGTGTGCGGGAGCTTGTGCGCGTACCTAAGAGAATCTGAGAGTGTCTTATTTATAGGCAATCACCTGAATCTTGAACGCCTTCTGGAAGGTTCGAAAGTTGTTGGGATACGGAGATGATTCGAATCAAGCCGTTGTGAGGCCGGTGGGATCCGTATCTTGTCCGTTGAAGGATCGATGGCTGGGAGTGCTCTCTGATGGCCGAGATCCAATGACTGCGTAGGTCTTAGGCCATTATTGCAGATACTAGGCCACTCCTCGATACGATTCTTCGTTTGGGATTCTGTTACACCAGACTTGGGCTCTCGCGCCAGGTTCCGCGGAGGTGCATGTCGAGCTATGGATTGCTCGGGGGTTGCTCGGGGAAGCCGAGCTATGGTTGCTCGGGGAAACCGAGCTATGGATTGCTCGATCCGTCGGATCATATTAGCCAGCTCGTTCTTTGTAGGCGCAGCGTAGCAAGTGGGGGCTGGGGCTGATCTTAGCCTCTTCGCACGGTTATCAACGCAATGGCAATTTTAACCCTTAACACAGGTTAAATAGGTACCCAATACCTTCAATTATTTTTTAATTTTTCTTCTGTTTCTGCAAAAAAGAAGGAAAAAAAACTTCAACTAAAACAATCCACTATACAATAGCCAACCCACATCTTGTGACCACCTCACTAAGATAAATCAAAACCATAATTGATAAAATAATGTTTAAATATATGTTAAAAGTTGTGTTAAGAATAAATTTTACTGATAGTTTCATGACTAATTTATGAATCAGTTATCTCGTTCAGATTGATTGGAAACTAAATTAAATAAGATCAAAACACTTAGGCCAAAAGGCTATAAATGAATTTGAACAAAACATGGGAGAACCAGTACAAAATAAAATCAAGCTGGGAAAACCACCACATTATATATCTTCGTCCCACTTTCTGCCTCATTATTCACCTATAAAATTCCGTAAATATATTGATAATCCCAACAATGGAACATATTTGGAGGCTCAATTTAGCACAAGAATTTATTGAAGTGACACAGTGATGGTTTATCCATATACAATAGAAGAGTGCTAATGAAGATATTAACTAACATAGTTGGTAAAGTCCTTCAAGATTCTATTTAAAAAAAATAAAAATCTACGCACCTGATACGAAGGTTTTAGTTCTCATCCTCACCTTTGGGATCTCTCTAGTCCTAATTCTGAAAAAATACAAATCTAGATATTTTATATTTTATTTTACTTTGGCTTCAAGATTCAAGGAATTTTTGCTCCAAGATTGCGTGGATTAACTGCTCCTTAGGATAATTGATTCATGCCTTCGGAAATTGCAGCCATTTCGCTTTCTCGGTGAAGCTACTGTTGGGTTCTCCCATCTGTCACATCCAAGGAAAAAAGATAAAAGTTAATGTCTGCATGTAATAGATGATAAGTATTGTATTCTTCTACGAAACCATATCAAAATGCAAAGCAACAAGCTAGTCAAGAATAAATGCATGTTAATACAAATATGCAAATTTTTTGGTGAAAGGTAGTGATATTCATATGTTTTTTTGACTTGTTTTTGGTTCATCATGACCTCAAAGGTCCCGTCCATTTTAAATTGATTTGAAGGGCAACAGAGATTCTAATCCTTGGTGGATTACCATGTCATAGGAGCTGCTCATATTAGCATCCCAGGTGAGAGAAGAGCCATGGCCCTGAAATATAAGAACAGAGAATAAAATGAACTAATAAGTTGATTGATGCTATGCTATGCTCTTATTCTATGATTGTTTGATAACAGGGATTAAATTGCAACATGAGCCCATGAATTCCTCTGGCACTGGCGCAGGGGCACTCACCATTCTGCCAAGGGCTAGCTGTGGATGATCCACGGCCATGTTCGCTTCTTGCTGCAAGTTATTGAATTGAAGATAGGACGGGTCTACCACCTCGCATGACATCCCAACTTGTGGACAAGTTGCGCTACAAATTGAGTCAATCTACAGTGGTATCATGAGAGCTCTGTTATAACCGATAACAATGATTTTGATCACAAATTGTGAAAAGAGGAGTGATTGATTGATGAGCTTTCACCTAAACAACCTTGAAGTTAATGGAGCAAACTGGTTGATCTACAGAGTAAGTATTTGATGGAAACTGGGTGTTGATTTATTAAATAAAAGGGATAGCAGAAACTACGTCGAATTTAAATAAATCTCAGAGGCCGGAATCATGCTTACTTATATGTTAAATCATTTAGTAACATACCATTTAACATATTCTATAATATCTTAATTGGATTATATTATTTTAACTCCAGAAATTAAAGTGGGCGTTATTTTTTTTTTATATTATTTATGCCTATTTTAAAAATTTTATTATGTTTGGGATCTGGTCTTATTATTCATTCAGTGGAATCTATTGTTGAATGTTCTCAACCCAAAACTATGTTAAATTATGCTAAAGTTAAGTTTTGTGGAGCATTTATTATGTTTTAGAACTTATAAGAGTCATAATGTATGTTGATAATTTAAGAGTCATCTTATTATGCAAGTCTAAGAGCCATTATTAATGTATTTTGAAAGTCTAAGAGTCATATTAGGAAGTCCAAGTGTTAAGTAGAAAGTTCAAAAATCTTCTTTTGTAACTATAAATAGGAGAAGATACAAGACCTCAAAAATAGAAGTATTAGTTTCATTCAAATAAAATATTTGCCAATCATCTCTTCTCCAATTGTTTCTTCTTCTATTTTTGATTGTGCGATCTTGGGCTAGTGGTGCCTTGTGTGCCGTTACTATATATAAAAAAAAGAGAGCATTCAATCACTCTCTTTTCCTCTGCAAACTAAGGCTCCCTCACTACCTCAAGAAAACAAGTTTTGCGCCTCCTTTACAGCCTGCTGCCTAATGAGAGGCCCACCACTCAAACTCATGGATCCCATGTCTAATGGCGATTAACGAAATGTTAAGCGTATGTTACGGCACATTTGATATGATGGCACGGCTGTTTGCGCGAATGATCGTATGTATGCAGTATAAAAAAGATAAAAATATTTTTAGTATATATATGTTATATACGTGCATAATTAATCATCATGCACGATGTATACACACAAATACTTTTTCTCAAATACAATGTTTTGAAAACCGGATCAGACCGACCAATCCAATCGGAAACTAGTTATCAGTCCAGTCCAATTTTATTATTAAAGTTAACTTTATATGATCCGGTAAAAATCGAAAAAATCTATTGAATCGACCAGATTTCAACCTGTCCAATCCATTTTTTTTATTTTTTTATTTTTATTTAAATTATATTTATATTTTATTATTTTATATTAAATTAAAATTTAATTATAATATTATTCGGTCCGATGAAATCGATTCATCAGATCAAATCAATTGACCCGTAACCTAAATATTAAGCTGATTCTGTTTGATCCAATTTTCAAAACATTGTTCAAATATTTGATGGGACTCAATTGGCCTCAGATTCAAGGACGTCCACCGGAACCACCGTAAATGAGGCCTGTCCAAGCCTCCCGGGTAGCCAGACAAAAAAAAAAAAAAAAAAATGAAGAAGTGTAAATGCCTATTAAAATTTAAACCGCAGAGAGAACCAGAGCAGTAAATTCTTTGTTCCCCAAAGCAGAGGAAGCTTATCCTTATGTCTGTCATCTCCTGTGCATGCTTCTTTAATGAAATTTACCTCTAAAGTCCTCTCAATCGTGCGGTTCTTCATGTAGGAAGAAATTTACCTCTTTACTGAAGAATTCGTCAATATTGAAGTCGAAACCCGGGTTCACACTGGCCAGTTTCATCGACAAAAACTAAGGAAAATCCAAACAGATAAATCAGCAAAACGTGGAAGTTCTTTTAACAATCTTGGGAGTAAAATAAGCTTGGAGGCATGGCTACCTCAACTTGTCTCTGAAGGGACTGAACATAGTTGATGATCTCATCAAGTATGCTTGCTTTGCCTGTTATCTTGTTGCACCCGGGCACAAGATCTTGTAGAAATTTCATTCTCTCGCTGATCTTTTCTCTCCTCACCTGCACCAACTTTCCCTAGTTCAGTTGCACACTTTGTTTTCCAAAAACTTAAAAAAAAAAAAAAAAAAGTAGAGAAGGTGACATACTCTTTCAGCCAAGCTATGGCTATCGGTGGCCTGGCCCCGGCGAGCTCTCACGTGGATGTAATCTGGTTTTGGGGCCAAAGCTTTTGAATTCTCCTTGGATGTAATCCCTCGTGAAGCTTCTCTCTTGATACTGCTGTTGGATTTTTGGCTTTTGAGGTTGGGCTTAACCATTAACAGTGTGTCGCCTTTGCCTCTTTTCAATATCTTCTCTTTGGTGCTACCCTCTATTCCATCGCTAGCACTACCCACCTGCTCAAAGAAGTGAACGAGTTTGTTTATCAGCTCTATTGGCTATACAATTGCTTTGCATATAATTATGCAAAAGATGGAAGAAATAACGAGATGGATTACCTTTCCATCACGAACTCTGTCAAGTACTTTCCCCGAGGCACTGTGGCTCTCTTTCTGCAGCAGAGAAGGGGAGATCAACATGGGGTAGTGGTAGTCATTGAGCTGCTTCTTGTTCTCCTCGTCCTCCTTGCTCTTCTCGCAGCTGCTCATGGTTGTGGGGCAGTTATGTTGTTCTATAGAGAGAGCTAGTGGATGGCTATCATTTCCATTGCTACGGTATCTCATGGTAAAGTAGGAACCCAGCTCTGGTTGCTGCCATTTGAGCCGGTCCGATGTCATCATATTGGTCTCCGAGACGGGCCGGCACTGCAACAAATTGGGCATTGCGTTCAAAGATAAAATACAAACTATGTGTAGGGAGATAGAGAGCGCTAGTAGCTCCTAGAAGCAAGTGATTGGTTCTCGCACGTCAAATAAGTGCCTCTCTCCTCAGGTATATATAGCTAGGAAAAAGAGCAAGCTCCCAGTCTCTCTCTAATCCTCTTCTATACTTTCTTTATCTTCCCTAGTTTAAGACTTTAAGGTAGCGTTTGATATGAGAATAAGGAATGATATTCCCTGGATATTCCTCTTTATTCTCAAATGCTATAACTAGAAGGGATAGATCTGAAAAAATTTAACCAGAAGGGATAACCCATGGTTAACCATGGGTTATCTCTTGAACTTATTCCCTAGAAACCCAGGAACAACTAAAGTTATCCCTTGATGGCAGACTTGTAATTTTTAAAAAATGCTTATTTCCTCAGTTATCTCCTGGATAAATGCTATCCCGTACATTTATCTAAGAATAGCTTTTGGGCTATCAAACACTACCTAAGGTCACTTTATCTGGACTTCGAGTATATTTACAGAGGAGGTTGGCATCATCTCGGAGTGGCCCTTTTTTTTTCTTTCTTTCTTATTATTAAAATAACTATGGACAAGGGAGTAGAACTTCCCAATTTATTAATATTAATATAAATTAATTACAAGGTTTAAAACAATATATAGGATGAAACTTCTCAACAAAGATGACACATGAAAAAGTTATACAGCACAAAAGACTTCTCAACAAAAATGTCGCATGAAAAAGTCTTACTGAACCATCATTCACTGACCAATTGATCGTTCGCACGTGTCGACATACGTGCGGGGTTCATTAAGACTTATCACGTATTGCACGTATGTCGATACATATGATAATTAATCTATATGATTACTTTAAAAGCCTGAGGCTTTTCTTGCCATGGATAAAAGAAACGTAACCCATAAAACAATAAAGAAAATGGTTTTGTAATGAATAGCTAAAATTCATGATGATTTAGAAGAAAATTTTTTTTTTTCTCCTTCTTTCCTTCAATAAGTAGTATTATCATGCGAACAAGATGACTATAAATGATGTAAGTAACAAAACGTCAATTAAATATGAAGATAAGCACAAAGCAATAATCATAATTGTTTAATGAAAAAACACATTAGCGGGGATATTAGAAATAATCTTTGTTAAATTATTGCAAAAAGTACAAGTTTAGCTAACTGTTAAATTTTTCTAATAAAAACTTTCTCTGTATATAGATAGTTGCGTTTTGCCAACTTTTCTAGCAAAAACTTTCCCTGTATGCAGATGGTTGCTTAACGCCAACCAAGAGAGATTTTAATATTTTTTGGAGTAACCATTCTTTAAATAGACTTGTGATGTAGCCAAAAAATACCATCCTAGTTAAGAAATTTATAAAATAAAAAATAAAAAAAGCACTATTCCTGAAGATTTTTCATACCAGAAAGTCATAGTTTCTAAAATGTTTGAAATATGAGGAAGCCTTTAACCTTCAATAGCTAGCTATGCCTGAGTCTAAGAGCTAGGTCAATAAAGTTTAATATATATACAATATTTAGAATGCTAATTCCAAAAGTTAACAACTAGAACATTCTTCTTAACAATATTCTTATATAGATCAAGCAATAGAAAGAAAAGAAGGATTAAATCTAATCATATATCCTCGTAGGATTTAATTCTTTTGCCATATCTAAAATTTTAAGATGGTGTATTTTTATTAATAAAATTTTTTTACATGAGAAATAAGAAAAAGGTCAGCTTCAGACATAAGGCCATTAAAATTACGTATGCCTTTAATTTTCAGACCCTTTTTTCTTTAGCATTTGCACTCTGTGTCCCAATCTATCAAATAATTGAGGCCTCTGAATTTTTTTATAAGAAAAGTCCTTTCTAATTAATTAATTATTTTTAAAGTTTTATTCTGATAATTCGAAAATAGGCTATGGGATGGTAAAGAGTGTGAACGGAGTTGGCATGCCGTCTAGACTCGGCCATCCTCGGCGGAATAAAACAGAGAATTAGCATCGAAGCGGCAGCGGCGGAGAGAGTCTACGGACTACGATAACCGTGGCCGAGCTCACAGGGCACAGAGCCCGGAGATCTGGCAATCATATCACGGCAAGGTGGGGCCCAGGGCTCCTCTGTGCGCTATGGGGGCATCCTGACGTGACCGACACGTGGGCTTGTCCACCGAAACCGGAGGCCACGGTCGTCCGGACGGTAGCAAGGTAGGGTCGCCACCAGCCGGAAACCAGGTGGCGAAACTGTGGGTGGCGCACGAAGTTTTTGTCGCAGCGTGGCAGTTCCTCACTGGCTGCACGACACGGTTGGCGGGCGGCGTACCTCAGGGTGCGTTCCAGCGATTGGAGATCCCATTTGCCTAACCATCCAAGGGGCAGCCGCGACGCCGCGCCCTCCGTTTCATTTTTCCTCGATTCGTGCACTGAAGTCTCTGGAGCTGTTACGGCCTGCTGCCTCCCGGGACCGCCGATAAATAAGACAGGTCGGGGCGGCGACGGCCGTTTATTTTGCGGCCATCATGCGAGAGCCGAGGAACTGAAGTACGCCGGATGGGGGCATGGAGTTCCTTGCTTTTAAATTCTCATCAATTCAGTTGTATGATTTTAATTAAAACAGTATTTGATACGAAGGATAAAAAATGAAATTTAAAAAATATTTTTTTTTTTATTCTTAAATGTTATAACTAAAAGGATAGGTCTAAAAAAAATTAATCAGAAAGGATAACCCATGATTAATCATGATTAACCATAGGTTATCCTCTGAACTTATTCCCTAAGAAACCCAGAAACAACTAAAGTTATTTCTTGATGGCAGACTTATAATTTTTAAAAAAATACTTATTCCCTCAGATATCCTCTAGATAAATGTTATACCGTACATTTATCCAGATAGTTTTTGGGCTATCAAACACTACTAAGATAGTGTTTGAAATAGAGGATAAGAAGGGATATCCAAGGGATATCCCCTCTTATTCCAAAAGCCATAACTATAAAGGATAACAGAGAATAAAGTTAACCAAAGAGATAATCATCGTTAACCATGAGATATCCCCTCAATTTATTTTCTAGAAAATATAGGAATAACCGGTTATCCCTCCAAATAACAGTAAAAAAAGGTTATCCTATGGATTTATCTTTTTGCATTTGATATAATCAATGGGATAGCCAAGGGATATCCATATTGATAGCCAGGGGATAAACTCTATTCCGTACATTATCCATGATAATATTTTTTCTATCAAACACTACTTAAGTGATGGAAGGAGGAGTTAAAAAAAAAAAAAGCCTTGTGAAATGTAAGTTTGAGACTATTCAAAGAACTGATGGGATTTATAAGGAATCATCTCTTAATAGAAAAACTGATGAGCTAAGGAGGGAGTGAACTGATAAGAGGAAGGGCTGACACTGAGTTTGGCATCTAACACGAGCTTTTAGTCTATAATATTATCACCTGCACTGGTTCTCTGTGTATAATTAAATTTTGTATTAAAATATACTTATTTTTCACTTGATTGATTGCAATGGCATGAGATTATCACAAAACTATGTTATATGGTTCACTTAGATATGATTGACATAGATGTAAATTTAAACTTAGAACTCAAAATGATATTGATGTCACCGAATAAAAATCGAAATGGTTTAATTGTACTTTTTTAAAAAAAGGGAAAGTGAGGGAGGACCTTCGATAACTATATATATTATAAAATGCAGATAAGGAAGGAAGGAAAGAAACAAATTTTAAATTTTAAAATGAAAGTCCATCAATTTTTTGGATAAAGATTGTTTGATATAAAAAAAAAGTAAGTAAATATCTTATAAAGTATGAAGCATTCTGAAGATTTCCTTTTCAACCATAAATGATACATGAAGGCTACAAAAGTTGATTTAATAATGACTTAAAATCATCAAAAATATTTATATTTGATTATAAAATTATATTTTATTGAAGGCCAAATGTGAATACGAATACTTTAGTTATTAGTAAATTGAAAGCGGATATGATTGATCAACTTCTAATCTACAACCTATCCAAAATTTTTTGGATCGAAGCAGAATTGAAGTTTCGTGTGCTAGGTTTGGTTTTAAACGCATGAATCATTTTCAAATGGATGAGGTTTGGATGACTATGTTTCTATTAAAAAATTAAATTAATTTAATACAAAACTAGTTTACTATATATCTCTAAAAATTCCTTGAACAAGAGAAATTAGTTTTCTTTTCATAACAAAGTGTCAATATTTTTTCTTACTGATTATAATTATATATCATCATCAATCAAAACTTACATAGAATACATTTTTATAATGTCTATATGTTGCTTATTATTATTTTATTACATAATATGCTTATGCAATTAAGTAATCAATTGATATATTTATTGTGGCTTGTGCTTGGATTATTTTTGATCCAATTTGATTCATAAAATCTAATCAAACGTTAATACTAACTACAATCAAATTTAATCAAATCTAATCTGTAAGGAAATGGATAATGTTTGGGTTTAATTTTTTGAACCAATTCAATTATAGGATGGATCTAGATTATACTCATTCCCAATCCGACCCTACCACTATATGTGTCTACTAACAATAAGAAAAGTATTATAGTATCCTTATTTTTTTAAAATATTATTTTAATTAAATTGGTAAGTAGAGGATTTTAAGCAACAACCTTGTTGTAACAAACATCCTTCATGAATATGAAGTTGAATATAACCATGAAATTACTAGATCACCTTTTGATAATGAGCAATGAGAGAGGGAATTTTGGCAATTTTGCATGAAAACTAATTTTGGTAATTTTGTATCAAAACTATCATGTCATAACGAAAATCAGTTTTATAACATTTCCTATTAATGGAAATGAGATTCCCAAACAAATGAAACTTTAAATTTTTTTATATTTGTTTACATATCATTAGCATATTTATGTTTTTTTTTAAAATGACATGGTTATATTGTGCTTAATATATGATAAAATACATGTCTTTTTTCCTTTCATTATGCGTAAATTATTATTTTTCAATCAACATAATTAGAGGTTGTCATTTAGTCTTAACTATTAAGAGGGTGTTTGGTTCATTGATTGAAAGATTCTATCTAGATATTACATTATCAAGTATATGATTCCTAGATTTTAAATGCTTAGATATCTAAGTAGGCATGGGCACTGGGCCATGCCGTGCCAGGCACGGCCCAGGCCCGTCGTGCCAGAAAAATTACCGTGCCGTGCCTGGCACGATCCATTAACAAATGGGCCGTGCCAGGCAGGCACGGCCCACTAAAAAAAAATTCAAATTCGGCACGGCCCGTGACCCATCAAGAAATGGGCCACGGACCGTGCCTAGCACGGCCCAGCAGGGCCGTTGCTGGGCCGTGCCAAAACGGCCCTTCTGGGCCGTGCCATGGCACGGCCCAGCAA
>UESW01003849.1:1075397-1093017 GCA_900491605.1 Calamus simplicifolius
AATCCGATCGGAGACGATCCGATGTCTGCGATCGATCCATGCCATGATCATGATCAGCGATGATCAATCCGACGGTTTGCGATCCATCTGATCGGAGATGATCCGACGTCTGCGATCGATCCAAGCCATGATCGATTGGCGATGATCAATCCGACGGTTTGCGATCCATCCGATCGGAGATGATTCGACATCTGGATCGATCCAAGCCATGATCCCGGTCGGCGATGATCAATCCGACGGTTGCATCAATCCGATCAGAGATGATCCGACGGTTGCGATCAATCCAAGCCATGATTCCGATCGGTGATGATCAATCCAACAGTTTGCGATCCATCCGATCGGAGACGATCTGATGGTTGCGACGATCCAAGCCATGATCCCGATCGACATGAATCGATCGGACTGTTGCGATCCATCTGATCGGAGATGATCCGATGTCTGTGATCGATCCAAGCCATGATCCCAATCAGGGATGATCGATCCGACGTTGCGATCGATCCGATCGGAGACGATCCTGATCGCAATGATCGATCTGACGGTTGCGATCCATTCGATCGGCGACGATTCGACGGTTGCGATCAATCCAAGCCATGATCCCGATCGGCGATGATCGATCTGATCAGACGATCTGACGGTTGCGATCGATCCGCATGCTGATATGCTATTATCGATCGAACGGTTACGATCTATCCAATCGGAGACGATCCGACGATTGGCGATCGATCCAAGCTATGATCCCGATCGGTGATGATCGATCGGACCTTGTGATCAATCTGATCGGAGATGATCCGACGTCTTCGATCGATCCAAGCCATGATCCTGATCGGCGATGATCAATCCAACGGTTGTGATCGATCCAAGCCATGATCCCGATCGGCGATGATCGATCCGACGGATGCAATCATCCAAGCCATGATCCCGATTGGTGATGATCGATCGAACCATTGCGATCGATCCGATCGAAGACGATCCGATGGTTGCGATCGATTCAAGCCATGATCCCGATCGGGGATGATGATCCGACGGTTACGATCTATCCCATCGAAGACGATCCGACAATTACGATCAATCCAAGCCATGATCCCGATCGGCGATGATCGATCCGACGGTTGTGATCCATCCGATCGGTGATGATCCGATGGTTGTGATCTTTCTATTTTTTTCTTCTTACTTATTGTATGTTCTAGAGGTCAGGCCTAGCCCCCTCCTTTTGTACCATTTTTAATTTTAAATTAATAAACTGATAGGGGTCTGTGCCAAACCCCCACCATTATGGTGGCTTTATATTAATAAAATTTTTTTATTCCTAATAATTTTTTAATTTATCAAAAAAAATTATTTTTTATAATTTTTTTTATTTTAGCTGTGCAGGGCCAGGCCCCAGGTGGGCCGGCCTGGCACGGCCCAGGCCCACCTGGGCCGTGCCTGGCACTGCCCACCTGGGGCCTAGCACGGCCCAGGCCCACCTGGGCCTGCCTGGCACTGCTCACCTGGGCCGGCACGGCATAGGCCCACCTGGGCCGTGCCGGCCCAGGTGGGCCGTGCCGGCATGGCACGACGGCCGGCCCAGGCCCGTCATGGGCCGTGCCGTGCTGGGTCAACAGAAAAAATTTTCTAGGCCCGGCACGGCCCGGTACTGTAGCATGCCTGGGCCGTGCCGTGCCATGAGCGGCACGGCCCAGTGCCCACCTCTATATCTAAGACATCTATATTTAGTTTACATAATAATATGATTACAAAATGTTAGGTATTTCACATAACACATTAGGTTAACAAACTAGGTTACCAGGAATTTGATTGAAAAACATGTTAAAATTCTAAATACCCTTATTTTACAAATTAAAAGAAAACCAAAGTAGAGCAACATTTTAAATATAATAATTATATATTATATATAATATATAATAATTAATTATGTTATTTTTATACTATATGAGACAAAGTATTATTAATAATATTATATATAATATATAATTAACTCATAATAGTAGAATATATTATAGATATAATATAATTATTATAATTATATAGTACATGCAAAGTATACAATATTATATTTTAATGTAAATAATTATGTAAAAATATATTATTATATTAAATATTTATAAATATGATATACATATTATTATAATTAAATAATATATAATTATTTAATAAAATTAAATATTACAAAATGTTATCAATATATAGTATAATAATTAATACATAATATTATCATAATAATCATAGTGATATTAATGTAATATTATTACAATAATAATTTATTAATGTATTAAATTATATTATTATATTATTAATTTAATATCTTATTATTATTATATAAAATAATATTTAAATTTTATTAATATATTAGTGTAAAAAATATTATATTATTATAATTATATAAATATAATTATACTAAAATATTTAATATATATATAATTTATATAATAATTTTTATTTATATTGTATATACTGAAAAATTAATTAATATTTTAATAAAACATATTATATTATAAAAACTCATAATATTATATATATCTTTTGCAACAACTTTTATATACAATTAATTTATAGTTATATAATATATATAAGTTACTTGATGGTCCTTTTTTTTAAAAAAAAAATTGGTGTTAAATTTTTGCCATGTGGTAATCTCACATTACCAAACCTTTAGTGGTAATCACGTTACCATGTTTGTGGTAATGTAATTCTCATGAGTAAATTAAGGCAAACATAACATGAAGATCGTAAAATATTTCCATAGAATATCCGTAAATTTTTTAAGATTTCACAAACCAAATGCCCTCCAAGATTTTTAGAAAAAATCAGTGCACTATATGACTCATGGCTGATGTCGTAATAATATGACCAAGTTTGCTTCTACTCTTTAGTGATCTGTAGAATGGTATAACAGGTATAGTCTTATAATTGTGCTTAAACAAGATATTTTGAAATGAAGTTTACCTAATTGAGAAATAACAGCATGAGCCAACCTATCATCTAGGCCTCAATCATGACTTAGCCACATACGTTGCTAGCATAACCCTAAAAACTATGCAAGATGTAATTATTATTATTATTATTATTATTATTATTATCATTATTCTTATCAATTACTAATATATTAAATTAATTAATATATTTAACTCACCAAGGTATATATATATATATATATATATATATATATATATAATATATATATATATTAATCAGAATGTCAAAATTCAATCATAATCTGTGTGTGTTGTTTAACATGCATATTTTTAATTTGGCTTAAAATTCTTTTATCTCATCACACGAGACATTGATATTAGATGACCTGATCTATTATTAATTAACTAATTTCACATCTCAGCTCTATTAAAAAAATAAAAAATAGGTATAACAAAAATTTTCACTGATGCATGTAGAGGTAGGCACTGGGTCGTGCCCCCATGGCACGGCACGGCCCAGGCCCACATAGGCCGTGCCAGGCACGGCCCCGTACTGCTATAGTACAGGGCCGTGTCGGCACGGCCCAGTGAACCATGCCGTGCCGGGCACGAAAAATTTTTTCTGTTGGCCCAACACGGCACGGCCCATGACGGGCCTGGGCCGGCCCACCGTGCCATACCGGCATGGCCCACCTGGGTTGGCACGGCTCACTTGACACGGCCCAGGTGGGCCTGAGCCGTGCTGGCCCAGGTGGGCCGTGCCTGGCACGGCCTAGGTGGGCCTGGGTCGTGCTAGGCACGGCCCACCTGGGGCTTGGCCCGTGCACTGCTCAAATAAAAAAAATTTATAAAAAATATATTTTTTTGATAAATTAAAAAATTATTAGGAATAAAGAAATTTTATTAATATAAAGCCACCTTAACGGTGAGGGGTTTGGCATAGACCCCTACCAGTTTATTAATTCAAATCAAAATGGTACAGAAGGGAGGGGGGCTAGGCCTGACCTCCAGAACATAATACAATAAGCAACGAGAAAAAAATAGAAAGCAAAAAAATAAAGATGACTTACTTTAAGTTTTTAACAATTTAAAAAATAAAATATATAATTATAAAAGTAGAAATGGACTCATCACTCATCAGTCATCATAGTATTTGTGTCATCGTTATCTTTGCTGGTTAAGTCATGTCCACCTTTATCTTGAAGTCTCGCCTCAGCATCCAACCAGTCTTTGAAGCAGATAAGCATCTCAACTGTCTCGCCAGTCATCCTACTTCTCTTTTCGTCCAAAATACATCGACCTGCACTGAAAACGAATTTCGATGCTACTGTGGACATCGGCACAGCTAAAATATCTCGTGCAATGGCAGACATAACAGGATATTGATTTTTAACACTCTTTCATCAAGCTAATACATCTAAACTTTCTATTCGATCTTCATCATATGCAGAATGAAGATCGTTTCGTAAATAAAATTTCAATTCATTACTTAAAGATGAAGAAGATGAAGAAGTTGAAGCATGTGCGTGTCTTCTAATGAATGAAAAAATAGATGATGAACGGGATCTAGAAGAAGAAGTAAAGCTTTGAGCAGGTATTCTAGATCCACAAAGTTTATCATTATATAAATAATAAATATCATTAAGAAGTTGTGTTATCTCATCTTTAGTAGGTTCAGGATTTTGATTCATGTTTTCACAATATTGATCAATTAAAAAATTACACAATTTAATTTAACTCTAGAATAAAAACAACAGCTAAGTTATGCAATAGACATATCCTAATCCTATTCCAATATTCATTTCATTTAGTTTCCATATTATGTATAATAGGCATTAAAACTTCATGATATCTATATTCTTTAAATTTTTTACTAATTACATATGCTTTTATAAAAATGAACAAGAAGTTGGATAATAAATACATGAAAGAACATTTATAATATTATAAAAAGTAACAAAAAAATCTTCTAAAATTTTACCTTGATTCCAATCAGCTTCAGTCAATGTAAATCCTAATCCACGCTCATTAATATAAGCACTTAATAAGTTCTTATATGGATATGCATCATGTATCATGGCATATGTACTATTCCAACGAGTTATTACATCAAGTTTAAATTTTTTAAAATGTTTACCATGATCTACACATAATTGTTTAAATTCTTGAAGTCTTGACCTTAAAGTATGAATAAAAGAAACTGCATTTCTAATTTTTGAAATACCTCTTGAATTATGTTTTATGCTAGATTGAGCAGAAAGATTTAATATATGACATGCACATCTAATATGAAATAATTGTCCATCTAAAATGGGATGCAAAAAGTCGTTTAATAATGCAATAGAAGAATTATTATTAGATGCATTATCAAAAGTAATTGATATTATTTTATTATTAATATTATATAAGCATGCGGTTTGATAAATAATATTTGAAATTTGTTGTCCTGAATGCGGAAAATCAAAAGCACGAAAAGTAATAATTCATTTATTTAATTGCCAATCATTATCAATAATGAGCAGTAACAACAATAAAACAATTACTATCCACAGATGCCACCAATATCAGAAGTTAAAGAAATTCTAGAATTTAAATTTGAGAGGCTTTCCGTTAAACTTTGTTTCATTGCTAAAAAGTTTGTCATAGCCACTCTTCTAAAGAGACGACTACTAGTTCTTTTATAAGCAGGTTGTAGGCCTAATTAAACATATTTTCAAAATTATAAGATTCAGATAACTAAAAGGCAATTCATCTTGAACTATCTATCTTACCAGTAATTTTCTTTGATTTTCGTGGTTATATGCAAAATTGCCTACAAGTGATCCCTCTTGCTGACGGGAATAATGCATCCTATGACTCTCTTGATGTCTTCTTAGATGCCCTGTTCCCCCAGTACTAAAACAACTATAAAGTTTTGCATATTTTTTACATTTTGCTTTATAGACTCCATCAACCATAATTCTATCGAAATCAATCCAACATTACTAGTCCTCTTACGAGAAAAGGTTTCACACTCACTGACACTAGCTCTAGATGGAACTTGGAGTTGGGATTGGGGTTGGGGTCCTTGGGGATTAGTTTCCTCACCCTCAGAAAAAGCGTGCATGTTAAAATTACTTTCGTTAAAAGATGACATATCTAAAATTTTTAATTAATAAATGCAAAAAAATAAAACTAACCCACAAAAGGAATTGAGAAAAGATCAGAGGTGGAGGCATGGAGCCGAGATTTGTGAGCTTCCTCTTGCGCTCTTGTCTCTCAACAAGAATTAACCTTGTAGCACTTGACTACTTGCTTGAGCACTTGCCACTTGTAAGAACACTTGCAAACTAAAAATTAAATTGCTAATCTAATAGAGCACTTGCTGGAAGAGAGAAATAGTAGTAATAAGGAGTTGGTTTGGTGTGGTAAGAATGAGGGAGAGTTCATCTATTTATAGAATTCTTAATTTTTTTTCCAAAACTACCATTTGATATAGCCGTTATATGACTGTTGGAAGGGGTAAAATGGTTCCAAAGTTATCAATTTTGTTCCGTTTCGGCCGTTTCGACCGAGACATTTCGTTTCGGTAGCTTATCCAAAAAGATAAGTACTACGTTTCATTTCGGAAGATTTTTTCGGCCGTTTCGGTGCGTTTCGGTGTATTTCGATCATTTTCGACTGTTTTCGGCAGTTTCGATATGTTTCGACCGTTTCGGAAAAATATGTTTTGGAGACCAATTTATAAATTATTAAACCTTTCAGAACCATTTTAAAAATATATATATAATATCAAAAAAAATCCTAGTTACCCTATCCCCATTTTATATATATATATAATAACAAAAAAAAAAATTCTAGTTACTCTATCCCTACGGTCGCATCTCTTAAAAACTCAAACTTTTTATTTTTATATTGTTATTATTATTTATGAAGAATATGAATTATGAATAATTTTTATTATATATATATATTCAAACTCTTAAAAACTTAAACTCTTTATTTTTATGTTGTATTGAGGCATTGGCCCTCACGATGCGCCTTGGCACCAGCCGTGCCATGGGCAGTGCCGAATTTGAATTTTTTTTACCGGATCATGCCTGGCACGGCCCATTAACAGTTAATGGACCGTGCTAGGCATAGCACGGTAATTTTTTAGGCACGATGGGTGCTGGACCATGCCCTAACCGTACCATGCATGGTTCAATGCCCATCTCTAGATGCATGCATATATGCATTAATTTATGTAACGCAGCGGTTAAATGTAATAAGAAAAATATTCATAAATTGCTATTAAATTTCAAAAAGGTGATGGCACTATGGCAGTCGGCATCTACCGGTTCGCGGACCGGTTCTTCGCAAGTAAGAACAAAGTTTGCCGATCAACAAGCGGCCCTGGCAACAGCTGCGCCGACCAAGGACGCCCTTTTCCTCTTGACGGTGAGAGGCGCGTGCATGGATCCCTTGGGGGCGAAGGAGATGGGTTAATTAAAGTCGATCTGCCGACAAAATAGTCCCATTGCACGCTGTTCATCTACGTATCTCGGAGATTCTGCTTCCCATGACCTCCAACCTTCCATCCGAGCATCCACGACCCATGAGAATTATAGAGTTTGATAAGACTTTCTTGTAGCTTAGCACAAAGCGTTAGGTAGGGTTGGGAACCAGTTTAATATGGAGTTTGGAACTAAGAGTGTGGGTGTTGGAAAATTTGAAAAATGAAAGTTTAGATAAGAAATAAGAATTGAGATATAAGAAGATAAGGATAGCTTGAATCATGCACGAATGCTTTCCTTAAGCATTATTTGCACCCTCTCGAATGCTCTATGGGTGAATAGCAAATACGCTGCAGGATAAGACAAGCCTTTTATCGAGTTTGCATCAAAGCACTAATGAAAACTCGATTGTAGACAAGAACAGATTATTTTTTTATTTGATTTGTATGTGGATTTATAGAAATTGAGTGCCGCGGTGCTTGAGCCTGTGAAGCATTGATTTCCCGGAGAGCTACATCGTTTCGTAATATATCTGTTGTAGAGATTAAAGAAAACAGATAAAGTTTCTTTTTTGAAACAAAGCATCACGTCGCTTCAGAACGATAAAGTTTCATTTTTTTGAAAGAAGCATCACGTCGCTTCAAAAAGATAAAGTTTCATTTTTTTTTGAAACGAAGCATCACGTCGCTTCAACTTCTGAAGCGAGATTTACCGCGGACTCTATTATTCCCTAAACATATCCACAACACCTTAGTTTATTTAAACAAAATCTCAATAATCCCCCACTTGTTTAAAACAAACTAAGTTCACATATAAAATTAAGGACAAGGAGCATTAATACAGCTAGGTATCTTTCGATTTGAACCTAACCTTAGTGAAAATACCACAAAGTTTTAACAAATTCAGATAGCATAAACGCTTTGAACCAGTTATTCTTGTGTCAAAACTGGTGATACTTCACACACACTCCTTAATGTTTCTTGTCTACACCACACGCTTAGCACGATTTATGGCCATGTGCTTATCCTATTTAATGAACCTTTTCATGAGAGAAACTCTAACTCTCACTTGAGACGGCACCATCTCAAAGTTCACATAGGTGAAGTTCTTTTAGTATCTCTGTTACAATAGATACTTGTCAACATAACTGAACTTCATTAAGAGTTTAAAAAGCTCAACCCTCCATCTTGTAACAGTCAGCACTATACATTAAGTACAGCTACAATCCACTTATCAATGACTTGTTGTTACCCATTGAACCTAAGACTAGTCATTTCCTAGTATTAGGTTGGGTTACCATCATTGGTGGACTTTTACTCAAGGAGTTTTAGACCCATCCCTCTGGAAGTCGTCTTCACTAAATCTCTTGTAAGAGGTTTAGTAAGTGGATCAGCTAGATTATAGCTTGATCGCACAAAAGTGAGAGAAATTATTCCATCCTTGATTAATTTCCTCACATACTCATGTCTTAGACTAATGTGTCTAGACTTCCCATTGTACACTCGCTGTACGCTCTGGCTAAAGTGGCTTGGCTATCACAATGTATCGATATGGTTGAAATATTCTCACAAGCCAATGTGATTTCCAATAGAAAATCCCTTAACCACTCAGCCTCATGTACTGCTGAAGCTAGAGCCACAAACTCTGACTCCATTATTGAATGTGTAATGCAAGTTTGTTTCTTGATTTCTAAGATATTGCACCACCGCTAGTGTAAACACCCAACCAGTGGTAGATTTATTATCTCCCACCCTTGATATCCAACTTGCATCGGTATATCCTTCCAATACAGCAGGAAATTTAGAGTATTGTAGACCTAGTCTTTTGGTTTTCAAAAGATAACCAAAGACTCTACCAATAGCCTTCCAATGCTTTACACTCGGGTTGCTAGTAAACCTACTCAGCTTACTAACTGCAAATGCTATATCGGGTCTAGTGCATTGCATCAAATACATTAGACAACCAATAGCACTTGCATACTCAAGTTGAGCCACAGCTCGTCCACTATTCTTTTCAAGCTTTAGACTTGGATCAAACGGGGTATTCACTTCTTTGAACTTCAAATGTTTGAACTTGTGTAACACTTTTTCAACATAATGTGATTGACTAAGTTCAAAACCCCCACTATTTTGTTTCACTTAGATGCCTAAAATAGTATCTTGTCCAAGATCTTTCATCTTGAAAGTAGATGATAGAAACCTCTTCATTTCTTGTATGCCTTTCATTTCATTGCTAATGATCAACATATCATCAACATAAAGGCATACATATACCACAAAGTCACCATGCACTTTAGTATATAAATACTTGTCAGAAATGTTGTGAACAAATCCATTTGTGAGTATGACAGAGTCAAACTTCTCATGCCATTGTTTGGGCGCTTGTTTCAATCCGTACAAGGATTTAACAAGCTTGCACACTTTATGTTCATTACCTGTAGGATAAAACCCTCTGGTTGTTCCATGTAGACCTCCTCATCGAGATCACCATTTAGGAATGCCGTTTTGACATCCATTTGATGAACATAAAGGTTGTGCAATGAAGCCAATGCAAACAATACTCTAATTGTTGTTATTCTAGCTACAGGTGCATATGTATCAAAATAGTCGATTCCTTCTTTTTGTCGAAAACCTTTAGCTACTAGTCTAGCTTTGTAGGTGTTTAAAGTACCATCATTATGATACTTCTTCTTAAACACCCATTTACAACCAATAGGCTTAGACCCTTTGGGTAAATTTACAAGCTCCCAAGTGTGGTTAGCTATAATGGAATCCATTTCATCTTGAATAGCTTCCTTCCAAAAGGCTGAATCCCTTGAAGCCATAGCTTCCTTAAAGGTTTTAGGATCATCTTCCACTTGAAGAAAAATAGGTACCCTACGGATAAAATTCTCTCTACTTCCTTCAACTAAATAAAGGGAAATAAGTTGAGAGTCTATTTCATCGGGTCCTAAATCCTTAGCCTTTCGGATTCTCTTACTTTTCGAAGCTCCGGTTGTTCTTCAACAACCTTTGAAGATCTCTCCTCATGAGAATTATTACTCTTTAAATTTGTAGGAGCTTGAGAATTATTACTCTTTAAATTCTCAAGAAACTCCACATCTCTAGATTCCACTATCACGTTAGACTCTAGATCCAAGAGTCTATAAGCTTTGCTATTTGTGGCATAACCAACAAATACACTTCTTATCCCTCTGGGACCCAATTTGGTTCTTTTGGGTCTAGGTTCTTGTAGTAGGCAAGACACCCCACACTTTGAAATACCCAATATTGGGCTTTCTTCCTTTCCATATCTCATATGGAGAGATTTGAGTTTTCTTTAAAGGAATTCTATTTAAAATATGACAAGCAGCAAATAAAGCTTCACCCCATAAATTAAATGGCAATTCGGAATGCATTAACATAGCATTGATCATCTCTTGTAATGTTCTATTCTTACGTTCAGCCAAACCATTTTGTTGTGGTGTACGTGGTGCGGAACTTTGGTGTATAATGCCATTTTCTTCACAAAATGCATTAAAATTATTAGAAAAATATTCTCCACCCCTATCACTTCTAAGGATTTTAATATTTCTACCTAACTGATTTTCTACCTCCGCTTTATATATTCTAAAAGCATGGAAAGCATCTTTATGCTTTAATAAATAAACATATGTGAATCTAGAGCAATCATCAATAAAGGTAATGAAATACCTATTCCCACCTCTAGTTAACATGCCATTAAATTCACATATATCAGAATGCACAAGTTCTAATAAGTTGGAATTTCTTTCAACGCTATGAAAAGGTTTCTTAGTCATCTTTGATTTAATGCATATAACACATTTATTGAACTCATCAATTTTGCAAGAAATCAAACACATTTAACAAGCCTTTTCATGGTACTAATTCCAATATGTGCTAGTCTACCATGCCATAATGTAATTGAGTCAAGCATATAAACAGAAGCAACATCTTTATTAATACATTACAAGAAAAATAAAATATTACGATGCCCAAATGCGTCGCAATTGCGTCGCTAAACATGCTATTACGACGCAATGACAGCGTCGCTCAGATGTCCGTCGCAATATCCATTTATCGCAATTGCGTCACAATATTGCGACTCTCTGCGACGCAACATTGCGTCGCAATATTGTGACGCATCAAATGCGTCGCTAAATTAAAAATTAAATTATAATATTTAAAATTATTATTAAATATTATGACGCACTCAATTGCGTCACAATATTGTGACACATTTAGTTGCATCGTAATATTTAATAATAATATTTTTGATATAATAGCGACGCAATTTGCGTCGCTAAAGCGTCGCAAATAAAATTTTTTTAAAATATTACGACGCAAGGTCATTGCGTCGCAATATTTATTAAAAATATTTTAGATATAATAGCGACTCAATTTGAGTCGCTAATGCATCACTATTAATTTTTTTTAAATTATTGCGATGCCAGGTCATTGCATCGCAATATTTAATAATAATATTTTAAAATATTAGCGATGCAATTGCAGTCGCTAATGCGTCGCTAAATAAATATTTTTTTAAAAAATAAAAATTTAAAAATTAAAACGGTTAATACAATTTCGTTACATTTAAATATTGATCGAAACATTCTTCACTCATATTGATCCAAACATAATCATTCAATTTCCAAAAATAATTCATATATTAAAATTTTAAAGTTTTCATGTACAACATAAAAAAAAAAAATACATCAAGAATCTGAGCGATCACGTGGAGGCTGTGGAGGCTGTGGACTCTGCGACAAGCGGCTAACCATATCCCGCAAATAATGCATCTCATCTCGCATGTCTGCAATCTCCTGATCTCGGCCTCGCATACGATCCTCGAAATCCTGCTCGACCTCCTGCCGAACCTCCTCTGCAATAGATCTCCGAAGGTCGTCTAAATGCTCGGGAGGAAGATCACCAGAAACTCGTGAGCTGGAGGCCTGATGGAGAAAATATGTAGAAGCTCTAGTGCCCAGACCATAGACCCTGCGGTCTCGCAGCTGGGCACCAACAGCCTCCAAAAATACACGCCGACTCTCCTCTGCTGAGAGTTCGATGGGCGTCTCCCCATCAGTAGAGTCGACCTGCGATGCTTGGGAGCGAAGCTCCTCGACTCGTGTCTTTAAATTATGAAATCAACAATAAATGAGTTAATAAATTTCTCGAAATAAAATTTTAAAAATTAAACAGATATTACATAAATCTAATTTCTTACCGCAACCTCCCATGATCGCGTGTCGACCCAGGAACCGTCCCTCCTGGTGTGTGTCGCCCTGAATAGACGAAACTCACCAGGATCTCCGCCCTCCTGCTCAGACTATAACATTAAAAAAAATGATATTAATACAAATATTTGTAAATAACTAAAATAGCAATTAAAATATTTATGTTTTCTTACCATACGCCGTCTGTGCTCCTGAATCGAAATGGAGCCCGAAGTATGGCGGGAGAGACCCGTGCCAGGACCGCCCTTTTCAGATCGGCGGTTCGTGCTGGCTGATGCGGACCTCCTGCGCCAGCCATCGGACTGCCAGGCCTACTGCCACTCATGCCAAATACCCTCTGGCACGTGCGCAGGACGCTGACCCGATGACCTCCAACGATGAAGCATGTCAGAGTATCGGCATCCCGTCAGAGCCTCCCATGCTGCCCTAATGGCATCATGGCTGGCAGGATCCCACGTATACTTTTTCTACATTAAAATAAATAGTTAGTTTCTGAATTTATTAAGATTAAGAAATTTTATATCAGTGATAAATTGTATTTAATAAGTTTACCTGAAACTCAGAAAAATAAAACTCCCTCGTGGCTGGAGATACGTGGCGCCAATCGTAGCCACTGGGATCTGCACGCCTCTGAAATACGGTGCTGATATGGCTGGATACATGATGCTGCTCAATAAATCTGTTAAAAAAATGCATGTTTATAAGTAATTGACTTAAAAACATAAACATATATTTTTAATTAGTATACTTACAGCCCCTGAGCATTAAGTCGAAGTATGGTGCGGCCGATGGTGGAAGAACTCTCGGAGGTATGTGCCGATCGGCTGGATGGTAATACTGCTGGAGAGATCGAAGGCTGTACGACTGCTGGAGATCCGAACTCTCCATCTCCGACACTCATGTGATCTGATGCAGCAGGGCTACGTCCCTGCTCACTCCGTCTGTCATCGGTAGATCTACCTCTGCCTGTCATACTGAAAATACTAAAGATTCATACAATTAAATTACGATTAATGATTGACTATGTAAAAATTTAACACTTTTAAAAAAAAGTTAAATTTTAAAAACCTCTATGTTTAATCGGTGTCATTTGTTTCATGAAATGTTGGTTCAACATCTGATGCCGTATCGGACTGCGATTCAGTTTCATTATCATCGGAAGGAAACCGAACATTTGCATCCGCAATTTCTTGGACATCACCATTTGGATCTCTAAGTGATGTTTCAGGAGCCCTTGTGTCATCCTCAATTGCATGCATTTCCATCTCATCCTCTTGAAATGTAGGGCACTCGGCTGATTAACTTGATGAACTCTCCTCTAATACGATTGTTAAAATGGGACGATTTTAGAAACGGCCCACCAATCTCGCTTGTCGTTGCGCAAACTTGGATATCCGCAGTAAAAGACTTGCTGAGCTTGGGATGCAAGGATGAATGGGTCATATTTCTGCAATCTTCGTCGATGGTTCACTTCAACCAAATTGTAGTCGTTATGAACCCTTTTGCCTACAGGAACTATCGGATCGAACCAATCACAACGAAACAATATGGTTCATTTCATAGGCCAACCGGGATATTCAACTTCAACCACCTCTACTAACTTTCCATAATAATCCTGCATATTTGCTCCAACACTTTCTCCTTTAACACATACACCCCAGTTCTGCGTGCCTCTTGAAGCTGCTAATCGTTCAATCTGAAATTTGTATCCATTTACAAAATAGCCAGTAGAGGTTGTTACGGTCTTCAATGGCCATTGTGATAGACATTTAATGAAAATATTATCGGTTGTGGACCATGGACCGTTTACCTATAAATTAATAAGCTATTCACATCCAATTCAAAAATGAAAGCCATTATTGAAATTGATTGAGTGATACTACTCACAAATTCATAAAACTAGTAAGCAAACTCCGTTTCTAATTTCTGCCCAATTGCAACTTGACTGATGCCGGGATTTATCTGTCGTTGTCTATCACAAAACATTCTTATGGGATGAAAAGGATGAAAACTGATGTTAGCAATTAAATATTATGGTATATTGTAATTTAAATTAAAATTTTAATTAAGCATTGAAGTATACACTTACTCAATATATGGATCGACTTCTCTACAGTTCATTAGGATGTAATAATGTGCTGCATTATACTCCATATCGCTAAGATTTCTTGACTTCTGCCCACCAAATGAACGGCCGATACCTTTAAAAATTGATATTCTACCGTCATTAGGTTCTCCTTCGTCCACATACGTCATCGTTACGACCAAGATTTTGGCTCCTCGTGTGGACGTGACCCTCAAAGTAATGCGAGGCAAAAGCTGAAACTTCTTCGACCAAGTGTGCATTGCATATAGAACCTTCAACCCTTGCCTTATTACACATTATTTTTTAACTTCTTAAGATACCTATATATAAAGTTGAAACAAAAAATTAACCAATTTTCTTGCAATGAAATAATATTTGAAATGTCAACATATCTTAATGATGTATATATTTACCTCTTGAAAGGATACATCCAGCGATACTGCACGGGACCAGCTATGCTCGCTTCGTATGGCAAGTGAACCGGTAAATGCTCCATTGAGTCAAAAAAACTGGGAGAAATATTCGCTCTAGCTTGCATAAAATAATTGGAATTTCTCCTTAAGCCTTGCCATGGATGCAGAAGTAATGACTGCGGCAGATAACTCCTTGAAGAACAAGCTGAGCTCCGTAATTGCCTTCCAGACATGTTGCGGAAGCAACTCACGAAAAGCTACAGGTAATAACCGTTGCATGAAAACATGGCAGTCGTGACTCTTCATGCCAAACAACTTGAGCTTATGCATGTCCACACACCTACCGATATTGAGGCATAACCATCTGGAAATTTTAACCCTCTAAGCCAGTTACATAAAACTTCTCGTAAATTTCTGTCAAGAGTGTAACAGGCTTTAGGATAGGTCCCATCGACACTCCTTCTCAAATCACCTCTTCTGCAGTACTGATTAAGTTCTTCTCTTGACTTTGCAGTATCTTTTGTTTTTCTCGGGATGTTTAGCACCGTGTTAAATATGTTATCAAAGAAATTTTTCTCGATATGCATAACATCCAAGTTGTGCCGGATGAGATTTGTGCTCCAATTTGCTCCAATAAGGCAAATCCCAAAATATACTTCGCTTCTTCCAGTTATGTTCTTTACATATACGGCCATTTATTCTATCTGCATCCAGTTCCCATGCATACATCAACCCCAAATGCTCTATAGTATCAAATATATCCGTGCCGGACCTTACTGGTTCGGCGAATTTTGTGACTGCTTTGTTCTTCCGGAAGGTGATCAAGTTACGCCTGTAAGGATGATTTGGGGGCAAGAACTTCCTATGGTTATCAAACCATGACTGCTTACCACTCTTCTGCAATGTAAATGCATCCGAATCATACATGCAATGAGGGCATGCCAGACGTCCAGCAGTGCTCCAACCAGACAACATTGCATATGCCGGGAAATCACTTATTGTCCACATCAAAGCAGCTCTCATGATAAAATTCTGTTTCATAGAAATGTCGTAGGCTATGACTCCTGTTTCCCACAACATTTTTAATTCGGCCACCAACGGTTGCAGAAAGACATCAATCTTTTCCTTTGGATTTGATGGTCCTGGAACCAAAACGGTTAAAAATATTGCAGTATCTTTCATGCACTTCCACGGAGGAAGGTTATATACAGTCAGTATCACAGGCCAACATGAATACTGTTGCCCCGCTTGACCAAATGGTTGGAAGCCATCGGTACAAAGACCTAATCTCACATTCCTTATATCTTCAGCGAAATCAGGATGATTTTCATTGAAATGCTTCCAAGCCTTTGAATCTGATGGATGCCGCATTTCATCCTCTTTAGATTCATGTTCGGCATGCCATCTCATATCAGCAGCTGTTGCCTCAGATCTGTATAATCTCTGCAGGCGTGGGGTAAGAGGAAAGTAATGCATCCTCTTGTAAGGCACACTTTTCCTCCTACTTGTACTGGCTCCTCCTTCTGTTTTTGTACCTCGATTGCCCACAAATCTTACACCATCTCAGCTCTGAGTCTTCACCCCAAAATATCATACAATTGTTCAAGCAACAATCGATCTTATTTACTGGGAGCCCAAGCCCACGCAACAACTTCTTTGTTGCGTAAAAACTGTCTGCTGCAACATTGTCATTTGGCAAAATTTCTTTGATTAACCCAGCTACAGAATTGAACGCCTTTTCTGATAATCGATGTTCTGCCTTAATATTCAACATTCGAGCAGCTGTAGAAAACTGGGAATGACCCTCACAACCAGGATACAATTCTTGATTTGCAGCACGCAACATATCGTAAAATTGCTGTGCATCTGGATTTGGTTCTTCCATAAATGTATTCTGATTGAATTCAGTACCCGATGCATTCATCACCATTTGTTCATATGTGTTTAAATTCACAAATGGTTCATCTACGGGAATTGACTCTTGTTGGCCTATAACAGCTGCTGGAATATCCTCTGGTTCACCATGACAGTACCAAACATAGTAATCAGGAACAAACCCCTTCTTACACAAATGCACCTTAACAGTTTCAACATCTCTGTAGGCTTTATTCTGACACCTGTGGAAGTTGCATGGGCACCTAATCCTAGGGCCATCCATCCAGTCAGGTTGGCTACATGCAAATGCGATAAATTCTTCCAATCCATTCAGAAAATCTGGATTAAGCAAGCCATCTTTTATCCTTGCATACATCCATGAGCGAGCCCGCTCATTTTTGACCGACTTATACAAAGTCTGGTAAACCATTAAAGGAAACCACAAAATAAAACTATATTAGTATTACTAAATATATAACTAAATTATTTCTTTTACACAACTAAGGTTAATAACAACCATTTAAATCATTTATAACTAAACCAATTTTCTTTTAGGCAACTAAGGTCCCTACCATGCAAGGGCGAGCCACGGCTACGATCCTTGGCGTGCTAGCAAGGAC
>UESW01003849.1:1097206-1576738 GCA_900491605.1 Calamus simplicifolius
TACTGGTTAGGTTCGTCAGGGCGGCTAAAGAACTCCAATGCAAAGTTCCCATCGGGGGAGATCCAGGAATCACGCTTTGCAACCGAAAGCTTAGAACCAAGAGGAATTTCCCGAGCTTCGATATGAAAAAAGACAGTGGAACAGAGTAAGAAAATGGGGAACCAAAATAGGGTGTCGTGGGTTTTTGAGCAGGGTTTTGAACTAGGTGTCGTGGGTTTTGAACTGGGGTGTCGTGGGTCTTGAACTGGGGTGTCCTGGGTTTTGAACTAGGGTGTCATGGGTCTTGAACTGGGGGTGTTGTGGGTCTTGAACTGGGGTGTCGTGGTCTTGAACTAGGGTGTCGTGGTCTTGAACTAGGGGTGTCGTGGGTCTTGAACTGGGATGTCATGGGTCTTGAACTGGGGGTGTCGTGGGTCTTGAACTAGGGGTGTCATGGGGGGTGTCTGGGTCTTGAACTAGGGTGTCGTGGGTCTTGAACTGGGGTGTCATGGGTCTTGAACTGGGGGTGTGGTCTTGAACTGGGTATCGTGGGTCTTGGGGGGTCTTGGGGGTCGTGGGTCTTGAACTGGGGGTGTCATGGGTCTTGAACTAGGGTGTCGTGGGTCTTGAACTGGGGTGTCATGGGTCTTGAACTAGGGTGTCATGGGTCTTGAACTGGGGTGTCATGGGTCTTGAACTAGGGTGTGGGTCTTGGGTGGGTCTTGAACTGGGGTGTCGTGGGTCTTGAACTAGGGTGTCGTGGGTCTTGAACTGGGGGTGTCGTGGGTCTTGAACTAGGGGTGTCATGGGTCTTGAACTGGGGTGTCATGGGTCTTGAACTAGGGTGTCGTGGGTCTTGAACTGGGGTGTCATGGGTCTTGAACTGGGGTGTGGGTCTTGAACTGGGGGTATCGTGGGTCTTAAACTAGGGTGTCGTGGGTCTTGAACTAGGGTGTCGTGGGTCTTGAACTGGGTGTCATGGGTCTTGAACTAGGGTGTCGTGGGTCTTGAACTGGGGTGTCATGGGTCTTGAACTAGGGTGTCATGGGTCTTGAACTGGGGGTGGGTCTTGAACTGTCGTGGGTGTCATGGGTCTTGAACTGGGGTGTCGTGGGTCTTGAACTAGGGTGTCATGGGTCTTGAACTGGGGGTGTCGTGGGTCTTGAACTATCATGGGGTGGGTGTCGTGGGTCTTGAACTGGGGTGTCATGGGGGTCTGGGTCTTGAACTAGGGTGTCGTGGGTCTTGAACTGGGGTGTCATGGGTCTTGAACTAGGGTGTCATGGGTCTTGAACTGGGTATCATGGGTCTTGAACTAGGGTGTCGTGGGTCTAACTAGGGTGTCATGGGTCTTGAACTGAGGTGTCGTGGGTCTTGAACTAGGGTGTCATGGGTCTTGAACTGGGGGTGTCGTGGGTCTTGAACTAGGGTGTCGTGGGTCTTGAACTGGGGTCATGGGTCTTTAACTGGGGGTGTCATGGGTCTTGAACTAGGGTGTCGTGGGTCTTGAATGGGGGTGTCGTGGGTCTTGAACTAGGATGTCGTGGGTCTTGAACTGGAGGTATCGTGGGTTTTGAACTAGGGGTGTCGTGGGTCTTAAAGACCCACGACACCCTAGTTCAAGACCCCCGACACCTAGTTCAAGACCCGACACCCCTAGTTCAAGTCCCACGACACCCCCAGTTCAAGACCCATGACATCCCAGTTCAAGACCCATGACACCCTAGTTTAAGACCCACGACACCCTAGTTCAAGACCCATGATACCCCCAGTTCAAGACCCATGACACCCTAGTTCAAGACCCATGACACCCTAGTTCAAGACCCACGACACCCCAGTTGAAGACCCACGACACCCCCAGTTCAAGACCCACGACACCCCCAGTTCAAGACCCACGACACCCCAGTTCAAGACCCACGACACCCTAGTTCAAGACCCATGACACCCCAGTTAAAGACCCATGACACCCCAGTTCAAGACCCACGACACCCTAGTTCAAGACCCACGACACCCAGTTCAAGACCCATGACACCCTAGACCCACGACACCCTAGTTCAAGACCCATGATACCCCCAGTTCAAGACCCATGACACCCTAGTTCAAGACCCATGACACCCCAGTTCAAGACCCATACCCTAGTTCAATACCCATGACACCCCCAGTTCAAGACCCACGACACCCGTTCAAGACCCACGACACCCTAGTTCAAGACCCACGACACCCCCAGTTCAAGACCCACGATACCCCTAGTTCAAGACCCATGACACCCCAGTTCAAGACCCACGACACCCTAGTTCAAGACGACACCCTAGTTCAAGACCCATGACACCCTAGTTCAAGACCCACGACACCCCAGTTCATGAGACACCCCCAGTTCAAGACCACGACACCCAGTTCAAGTCCCACGACACCCCAGTTCAAGACCCATGACACCCCAGTTCAAGACCCATGACACCCTAGTTTAAGACCCACGATACCCTAGTTTAAGACCGATGATACCCCCAGTTCAAGACCCATGACACCCTAGTTCAAGACCCATGACACCCCAGTTCAAGACCTACGACACCCTAGTTTAAGACCTATGACACCCTTCAAGACCCATGACACCCCAGTTCAAGACCCACGACACCCCAGTTCAAGACCCACGATACCCCAGTTCAAGACACCCAATTCAAGACCCATAACACCCTAGTTCCCACGACACCCTAGTTCAAGACCCATGATACCTCCAGTTCAAGACCCATGACACCCTAGTTCAAGACCCATGACACTCCCAGTTCAAGACCCATGACACCCTAGACCCATGATACCCCCAGTTCAAGACCCACGATACCCCAGTTCAAGACCCGTGACACCCCATTTCAAGACCCACGACACCCTAGTTCAAGACCCACGACACCCTAGTTCAAGACCCACGACACTCCTAGTTCAAGACCCACGACACCCCTAGTTCAAGACCTAGGACACCCCAGTTCAAGACCCACGACACACCAGTTCAAGACCACGACACCCCAGTTCAAAACCCACGACACCCTAGTTCAAAACCCTGCTCAAAAACCCACAACACCCTATTTTGGTTCCCCATTTTCTTACTCTGTTCCACTGTCTTCTTTCATATCGAAGCTCAGAAATTCCTTTTGGTTCTAAGCTTTCGGTTGCAAAGTATTATTCCTGGATCTCCCCCGATGGGAACGTTTGCATTGGAGTTCTTTAGCCGCCCTGACGAACCTAACCAGTATGAAGTCGGCATTCGCTTCAACTCGAGATCGATCCCGTCCTCCGAGCAGGCGCCTGTATGGGTTGCCGGCGCTCATGTTTCTGTCGGATATAATTCGTTTCTTCAACTCAATGAGGCCGGAGGTCTCGTTCTCTTCGACTCTTCGAAGGGAGCTGAGGTCTGGAGCAGCAACACTCACAACTCCTCCGTCGCTTCAGCCAGTCTCCGCGACGATGGGAATCTTGTTCTCTTGAATGCGCGCAAGGATGTCGTCTGGCAGAGCTTTGCCACTCCTTCGGATACTCTTCTTCCAGGCCAGAACCTTACGATTTTTTATCAGCAAAATCCAAATAAGATGGCGGGTTGAAGTAGGCTGGAGGAAAGGGCATTTTCGTCTTCACACCAATGGTGAAAGGCTGAACGACTTTTAATGGATGTACGATCAAAAAGTAACATTATCCTCCTGCTATTCTGTCTCATCATGTCAGGCCACATGGGATCCATGTGGACCAATAGAAAGGAGCGGTGCAGCCCACGTAGGACTTGCTGCACCGGGGGCGATGTACAAAGTCTTTTCCTTGTGTAATTTTAGTTTTGAACTTGAGCTGATCCACTCGAGCCAATACTTGAACTCATTTTGGCCCAGCCTAGGTCTGATTAAGAGTCAAATATGGGCTTGCCAAGCATGGACCATACACCGCACAATTAGGCCCATTGAGTGGAGCCCGGACGTAGAAACAATTTGTCTCAAACGAGTTCGCTATTTATGGATTTGGATTAAGTTTTTGGTGCCCATGAGAATGCACTAGGTGCCAAACAGCTCTCATGATGTGCTAACTCCAACGGTTATTCTATGGACATTTATCGATTTCTCAAATAAGATCCAGTGACTGCATCTTTGTTTGCTCAAAATCTAAATGTCTAAAAAACGTACAGATTCACGAAGTATAGTTTTTTCAAGCTCAACACTTATTTCTACATGATTTACTACCTTGCTAGCTTGTGGAGGATGACGGATTTTAGCACCTCCTTGCACAATGATATAGATATTTTGTGTCCTGTCCTATATATTCTCCCTCTCAAAAAAGAAGAAGAAAGAATTACCTTAAAATAAATAAATTTATATCTAAAATATGCTTTTGATTCATAAACTCTCACTCAAAATTAATTTTGATTCTCGAACTTTTAATTATTACGGTTTATATTCTTATATTTTAAGAATATTATATTCATGACATTCAGTTGAAAATTAACAAAATAGTATAGTGTGTTGTTATCTTAATATAAATACATGATATATAAGTCGGTTATAACTGACCCATGAAATAGAATATGGGAAATACAATGCTCATAAAACATAATAAGTGAAAGTTTGAAGATCAAAAAGAATTTAGAATGGAAGTTTGAGGGCTAATTTTGTATGCTTCCATCAAAATTTACCCATTAGATGTATAAAAAGAAAAAAAAAGGGAATTAACCGCAGTTAAATTTATCTATTAGGCGTATGAAGATTCAGCTCCTGAAAACATTTGCGAGCTGTACGTAGGGTTGTGCACAGTCGTGTCTGCTTCAGGCGTCCTCATCAATAAACCAAACTCCAACATGAGCCATGACTTGACTGCACCACCCCAATCTGCAGACAATGGGCAGCACCCTTCCCCCACTTGCTTGTGTCATTAACCAAGCCAACAAAACATGGCACCTTGGCGCAGTACTATGAAATACATCTTTCTGAGAATTTTTAGGTAGTGAAAAGAAAAGCGTAAGGTGGCAAATGCAATGGCCAATCCACCGCCTGTTCAAAACAGCGAATTATATCACATCATCAAGGGAGAACGCTAGCAATCATTTGCACAAGAAATTTATTTATACTTTGGCCTCGCTATGTTAGGGATGGTGATGGAGCATAAGAAGGATTCAGGATCTCAATTCTCATTTTCGTTAAAGAAAATAACCTACATTTCTATTCCATTCCATTAACAAAGATTTTTGTATCTTCATCTCTGTCTATGATGAATGATAAATCTCTATATCTATTTTATCTTCATTCCTATTGCGCTTCTTTGTCTATATTCCATCTCGTCTCATTCTACCTTCCCTTCCCTTAAAGTGACATATATGGCTTTTAAGTAAAAATTATGAAGTCAGTAACATAATAAAAATAAAGATAATAAAAGTGTAATGTTAGAATTGAAAACACACACACACACACACACACACACACACACACACACATAAACACACACACACACACACACACACACACACACACACACATATATATATATATATATATATGATAATTTTACTGAAGGAAGAAATGACCTTCAAGGCATGTATATTTTAAAATTTTGGTAACAATTGCCAATGCGGAAGTTTAAAGATTAAATAGTAATCTATTTAACATGCATCAAGATCATATCTTTGCCTAATACTATAGGATCGTTTGATCTAAAATATGCATATAAATAAAATCATCAAGATCATGTCTTGATCTTCAAGATAAGAAGTCATACTGCTTATCTTGAAGCCTACCTTAAGATCTAGGAATCATATCACTTAGCTTAAGAACAATAGGTAAATTTGTTGTGCTCTGCAGCCGTTAAATCGTCCGGCCTCTAGAATCGTCCATGCGAAGTCCCCGAATGATCAAATTTTTGAGAGTGCTAGCTCGCAAAAAAATAACTTTGCTGATCTTGAATTCTTCCACTTGAATCTTTCTTCAAGATCCACCAAGCTTGTGCTAACACTAGAATTACACTAGAATTTTCTGTTCTAACTCTTAGAACTATAACACTTGGTTCTTGACTTTTAGAATTCTAATCCGTATATCATCTGATGAAGAATGTCCTCTATTTATAGGCTCAATTCAGCCTTTAGCCCATTGAATTCTAACATTTAGAATTCCGACGTTTGGTAGAAACCAAAGAGGTATGTGAATTCTAACACTTAGAATTCCGACGTTTGGTAGAAAGAAGATTAAAAGTTATACATTAAATTTTGCATAAGAATTTAATTTCTTATGAAATAAGATTTTAGTTATCTCATCATGTGAGATCTTCATGCGAGAAAACCCTTTTCACACATGGGGTTTGGGTTTGGGTTTGGGCTTTGGTTTAAGCTGATTTGAATTTATTGGATTGAACCCACATAGATCATGGTCCTAGCCCAAATCAAATTTGGCTAGTCCTGAATCTATTTAAATCCAAATCAAGTCTAATTTCAAATCAATATTTGAAATTGATTAGTCCTTCTAATAGACTTAAACCTAATTAAATCTTATTCACTTGTACTTAACCCAATTGATATAATTCAATCAATTAAATTGATTAATTAAATCAGATACGATTCTCAATCGTTGATCAGTAAATTGATTATCCTGGAAAACTTCAATGCATGTGACTCTCTAGGTTCGAACCTAAGCCGGTAGCATATATAGGAACAATTTCCTATACTAATTGATATGCCCATCTAACAATGGAACTCGACGTCCGGATAGGTCGAAGAGTTACTAAGCAAACTTCAAGAACCATAAGAAATAGTTACCGTATAATTCATTCTTTTAACCACAAATGCTAAGGATGGCTTAAGAGCCTTTCAACTCTAAACAACAAATTCATAAAGTGATTTCAACTTTAGTGATCATGTGACCTTCACATGAAGTGCCTTGGCCAAGGTCTTGCTAAGTTGTAACACAAGCATTTTTTCTTTTAACAGGATAGGTCAAATTTCATCTTGATCCACAACTGACTACCATAAGTACTTGACTGCAATCAGTAACCTTTTGTAGCTGGATTAAAAATCTAGGTGGTCTAGCACCTAAGTACAGTGAGTTTCTTACAAGTCACCGGTTGTGATCGGTCTTAAGGATACTTATACCCATATCTTGGATTAATTCTGGCAGCAGAGTGTTCAGAAATGAGTCACGTTCGGTGAAATATACTCCTACACTTTTATCTGTATGTCAGTGTTTCTACACTCCTTGGTTAAGAGGACAACCAACAAATATGATATACAACGTCCTATAATTGATAGTACTATGGCTCTGTCATAATATATCATTTAGTCGCAAATACTTTTGAGGACCTTCAAAAATAAACCTTCTTTATTGTAAAAGAAAATCCTAAGGGCTTCATTACAATTAGGAATTTTAAGAAATATTCTTGTAATAAATAAACTACCAGATAACTTTTATTATATATCAATTTATATGCAATTTACATCAATCATCAAATGATTGGCTTTATGATACAATTCCCAACAAATAACTCCACTTAGCTTAAAACCACTAATTACAGTATTTAATACCCATCTTCAACTTATGGTCGTCAAACTCCTTGATGTTGAGTGCTTTAGTAAATAGATCATCTAGGTTTTCTTTCCGTCAATCTTCTGAAGATTTATGTTACCTCATTCTATAATCTCTCGAATAAGATAAAACCGGCGCAGTATATGCTTGGTGCGCTGATGTGCTCGTGATTCCTTTGCTTGAGCTATAGCACCAGTGCTGTTGCAGTACAATAGGATTGGTCCATCTATGGAAGGTGCCACTTCAAGTTTGGAGATAAACTTTCGTAGTCACATAGCTTCTTTTGCGGTATCTGATGCAGCAATGTACTCTGCCTCACACACTGAATCTGCCACTGTATATTGCTTGAAACTTTTTTAGCAGACAGCTCCACCATTCAGGATAAACATGAAACCCAACACACTTTGCTGTCATCATGATCTAATTGAAATCTAGAATCAATATATCCCACAAGTTTTAAATCAGATTCTCCATTGGTCCTTAGTATTTCGTAAATACTTAAGGATTGTCTTAACAACTTGCTAGTGTTTTTCTCCTGGATCAGACTGGTATCTACTCATGACTCCTAGTGAGTATGCCACGTCTGGTATTGTACATGTCATGATGTACATAATCGATCTCATTGTCGAAGCATATGAAATTCGACTCATACGTTCTCTTTCATTAAAAGTTGTCGGGCAATCCTTCTTTGAAAGATTAATTTCATGACCTATTGGAAGATAGCCTTTCTTGAAGTTCTCCATATTAAACCTCTTTAGCACGGTATCAATGTACGTAGATTGGGATAAACCAAGCATCTTCTTAGATCTATCTCTATAAATCTTCATCCCTAGGATGTAGGATGCTTCTCTCAGCTCTTTCATGGAGAATTGCGATGATAACCATGTCTTCATTCCTTGTAATGCAGGGTATCATTCCCGATTAAAAGAATATCATCCATATATAATACAAAAAATATAATAACATAACCATTAGTCCATTTATAGATGCAAGGTTCTTCTTTATTCTTAACGAAGCCATAAGATTTGATCGTATTATCAAATCGTATGTTCCAACTCCTAAATGCTTGCTTAAGTCCACAAATAAATTTCTATAGCCTGCACACTTTAGACTCGTCTTCAGATATAAAACCTTCAAGCTATATCATATACACCTGTTCTTTTAAATTATCATTTAGAAAAATAATTTTAACATCCATCTATCAAATCTCATAATTTAAGTGTGCTGCTATGGCTAGCATAATCTGAATGGATTTCAGTATTGCCATAGGAGAAAACATCTCATCATAGTTAATACCATAACATTGACGATACCTCTTGGCAACCAGATGTGCTTTATAGGTTTCTACCTTTCCATCCGTGCCTCTTTTCTTCTTAAAATCCATGTACACCTATGGGTTTTATCTCTTGGGTGGGTCAACTAATGTCCATACATTATTATCCTTCATAGGATCAAGTTCAGATTTCATGGCTTTAAGCCATTTATCAGAGTCAGTCCTTTGCATAGCATTCATATAGATGATCAGATCCTTGTTGTTCTCATCAAGCTCAATAGGATCCTCATTCTGGACCAAAAAACCTAAGTATCTGTCCGATTGATGTGGTACTCTACTAGATCGCTTTAATGGTGCATCTAAAATAGGTTTTGAGTTTGATCTAATCAACTCGGATTCTAACGGTTCAACGGTTTGTGTTGTTCCTTCTATTGATGAACTTTCTCAATTTCAACATTAGAGCTATTTGTTCCTTCCTTAAGGAACTCCTTTTCAAGAAAAACTACTCTATTACTGATGAACAATTTTTTTTCATCAGTATTGTAGAAGTAATATCCTTTGGTTTCTTTCGAATAGTCGATAAAAAAATATTTATCAGATTTGGGTTCAAGTTTGTTTGATTTTGCACGTTTCATATAAGCCGGACACCCTCAAACTCTTAGATAGATGATAACCGGTTTACGTCCATACCTCATCTCATATGGAGTTTTTAGGAACAGACTTACTTGAAACCTTATTGAGAATATGACAAGCTGATTCTAATGCATATCCAAAATGATATTAGTAAGCTTGTAAAACCCATCATGGATCGAACCATATCTATTAGGTTCGATTCTTTTCGACCGTTATGTTGTGGTATTCCTAGAGGAGTCTATTGGGAGAGAATCACATTCTCTCTTAGATATGTCATAAATTCATTTGAAAGGTATTCTCCTCCTTGATCTGATTGAAGGATCTTAATACATTTTTTTGTTTATTTTTTCTACTTCTTTATAATATAGTTTGAACATTTCAAACGACTCATATTTATGTCTCATAAGATAGATATAACCGAACCTAGAAAGGTCGTCTGTAAAAGTAATAAAGTAGTAATATCCTCCTTTGGCACAAGTGCTCATTGGTCCACATACATCAGTATGTACTAGACCCAATAGCTCTTTGGCTTTTTCACCTTTTTTAGTAAAAATGACTTGGTCATTTTATCAAGAAGACATGATTCATAAGTAGTTAATGATTCACAATCAGCAACTTGAAGGATGCCCTCCTGGGTTAACCTGTTTAATCTATTCTTATTGATATGACCTAGCCAATGGTGCCAAAGATAAACATCTGTGACATCAGTTATTCTAGGATGTTTACTTGATTTGTACACTACATTCACAGGCTGTGATAATATGTAAATGCCATTAGATAAATGTCCAGACATTACAGTGACTCCATTCATAAAGATATTCAAAGTAATATCCTTTATTAAAATTTCATAATGACTTTTTGCCAGAAGGCCTACAGAAATTACGTTCAACAAGAACGTTTGGCAAAAATGATATTCATTTAGTACGATAACATTTCTCTTGAAAACTATTTCAAGAACTCCTAATGCCAGAACTGGAACTAATCTTCCATCCCCAATATTATGGAATCTTTCATTGTCTTCAAATCTTCTAGTGACCTGTAGTCCTTGCAATGAATTGCAAATATTAAAAGGACTCCCGGTATCCAATACCCAAGTCTGATTATCATATACAGAAAAATTACAAGGTATTATCATATAAATACCTTGTTGAGCAACATCTTGCTCCTTTTTCTTCTTTGGCCTGTTTGGATCAAGTATGACAATGTAAAGAGGACAGTTCCTCTTCCAGTGCCCTTGATTCTTGCAATAAAAGTATTCAGCCTGACTTTTATCAACTTTCTTCTTCTACATCTGATCCCTTATAGATGTCCTAGCATGTTGTACCTTTTTCTTATTCTTTTTCTTCTTTCCTTTCCCAAAGGGGTGACTTCCTGCCTTAAATCCTTCAACCATATTAACCAAACCCTTAGACAGCTGGTTATCCTTCTCAAAGTTATATAACAACCCCAACAAACTATGGTAGTTGACTGTAGGCTTGGTCATTCGATAATGAGTAAGGAAAGGTCGAAAGGATTGAGGCAAGGAATTCAGGATCGCATTTTTTTCAACTGCTCATGTAACAGAAAGTCAAGCTTGCTTAGGAGTTCTATCTTTTCGATCATGAATAATACATGATCAGTGATAGAAGATATATCCCTATTCGAGCATTAAAAATAGCGCAACTAGTCTTGTGCCTTTCAATGTCATCGGTGTGCCGAAAGATTCATTCAACGCTTGAATGATTTCTTCTGGCTGAGCATTGTCGAACCGGCGATTAAATTCATCGTTCATTGCTGCTAGCATGATGCAACGCACGCTAGTTCTATCACTGAGCCACTTCTGATAAGTGTCTCTTTTAGAACTATGGGTGTTTGTATTAAGTATCTCTGGTACATGATTATTCAGAATATACAATCCTCTCATGCTTAAGAACGATCTTGAGTTTTCTAAATCAACTATTAAATTTTAAACCATTCAACTTGTCACTATCCAATAGGAACCTTAATGATAAATTAGTGACCATTTTCTGCATAAGAAAAAACTAAACTTATTAGTATATAAATTAATTCTGTCTAAAGACTTGGACTTTAGTCTAAACATTCTCCACTATTTTGTTCAAATTAGTAGCCTCTACATCCCAATTCGAAGAATTATTCTTAATTCTTTAGTGGGCACTAAGATCTATATAGACTGCATACAGGCCCAAGTGAAGCTTGGCCAATCCATATGCATCTAAGAGTAGGTTCAAAATTAATTGTTTTCCTAAACAATTCTTAGTGTTGTTTTGCCCCAGGTTCCTCTTCAGCAGGCATAGAGTGCCTCCACTGAAAGTTCTGGTTAGGTCCAACCATTAAATAATATAATAAGTGCAACCTATCTATAAACATTCAAGCCCGAGTGAAGCTCGGCACACTTAACTATCTACTTAATAGTTGCACTGACTTATCATATAATGAATGATAATTTCGATGGTTGATAAGCATAAGGCATAAGTGCCTCCAATGATTATCAAGACATTGGACTCATTATCACTCACCTTAATGGGAGGCTATGACTTAGTTATCATATAACTATTTCATTTTAAGGACCTAATAATTTTAAAGGATTTAATAATCTGAAGATGAATTAACTAATCAAGTTCTCCCACTGAATCTATGAAGTCAGTAAAATAAGACAAGATTAAGTCAAGTTATGTGGTATCTAAATCAATCGGACTGATTTCTTACAGGCATGGGTCAACTCGAATCAGGTAAATGATCTTAATCATAAATGGTTCACATGTTGATCAGGTAAGTGAGATCGATGGGAGGGATATGCCATTAACTCATTAAAGATGCATCAGTACGAGTAGCTCCCAATTAAAATTCATTCGATCGTTGATCCTAGAGCAACTTATCAATTTACCTTGACATCATATGGTTAACCAATTTTGACTTGACCATCTAAGAGATCCATGCTCAACCACGAGCCTAATCTACTTCCATTTGGTTTAATCAAAGACTTGGACATGATCAACTACAACTATTGTTTGATTTAGAGCATCCTTAACCTAATTTAGCTAACCCAAAAGACTAAAGATATATCATGTTTCCATAACTTCCATGTCATATATTTCAATCAAGCATCACATGCAATATATAACTATTCATAATTCCTTTATTTAGATCAAATCTAAAATGATTATAAATAAATATTTGACATTCAAATAAGATTTGTATGTTTCATAACATAGACAACAAACATTTCATATCTATGTTTTTATACTAAACATGCAATTATCATGCTTATATATCTTATATAACATCAATATGTATCAAATGTAAAACTTCTTTTGAGAGTGCGTGTAATCTGTGTTTGGTGCCAAAGATCAATAAAATAATCTTTTGACTAAGCATCAAAGATGAATGAACCATAATGGCACCTCAACACATCATAGAATACCTTATTGAATGGGTAATAAGGATTTTCAATCCATCTATGACCGAACGGCCAGGTGATCCGATTTAACTATGATTATAAATTAATAAGAATACTAATTTACATGTAATAAATTAGATCAAGATGAAACCATGCTCTGATACCATTTGTAGGGAGAAATAACCTCCAAGGCATGCATATTTTAAAATTTGATAACATTTACCAATGCGGAAGCTTAAAGATTAAATATTAATCTATCTAACATGCATCAAGATCATATCTTTGCCTAATACTATAGGATCGTTTGATCTAAATTATACATATAAATAAAATTATCAGGATCATATCTTGATCTTCAAGATAAGAAGTTATACTACTTGTCTTGAAGCCTACCTTAAGATCTAGGGATCATATCACTTACCTTAAGAACAATAGGTAAATCATTGTGCTCTGCAGCGTTCAATCGTCAGCCTCTAGTATCGTCCATGCGAAGTCCCCGAATGATCGGATTTTCAGAAGTGCTAGCTCATGGAAAAACAATTTGCTGATCTTGAATCCTTCCACTTGAATCTTCCTCCAAGATCCACCAAGCTTTTGCCAACACCAGAATCATACCAGAATTTTCTGTTCTAACTCTTAGAACTATAACATTTGGTTCTTGACTTTTAGAATTCTAATCTATATTTATCAGGTGAAAAATGTCTCTATTTATAGGCTCAATTCAGCCTTTAGCCTATTGAATTCTAACATTTAGAATTTTGATATTTGGTGGAAAACAAAGAGACATAAATTCAACACTTAGAATTTAAGTTTGATAGAAGCCAAAGAGGCACATTAATTTCACGTGAATTCTAACACTTAGAATTTCGATCTTTGTTAGAAACCATTTGGAGAAGATTAAAACTTATACATTAAATTCTGCATGAGAATTTAATTTCTCATGAGATGAGATTTTAGTTATCTCATCATGTGAGATCTCATGCTAAAAAACCATGGGGTTTGGGTTTGGGTTTTAATTTAAGCTGATTTGAATTTATTGGATTAAACCACATAGATCATGGTCCTAGCCCAAATCAAATTTGGCTAGTCCTAAATCTATTTAAATCCAAATCAAGTCTAATTTCAAATCAATATTTGAAATTGATTAGTCCTTCTAATAGACTTAAACCTAATTGAATCTTATTCACTTGTACTTAACCCAATTGATATAATTCAATCAATCAAATTGATTAATTAAATCAAATACGATTCTCAATCATTGATCAGCAAATAGATTGTCCTGAAAAACTTCATGCGTGTGACTCTCTAGGTTCGAACCTAAGCCGATAGTATAGGAACAATTTCCTATACTAATCGATGTGCCCATCTAGCAATGAAACCGACGTCTGGATAGGTCGAAGAGTTGCCGAGCAAACTCCAAGAAACCTAAGAAATAGTTACCATATAATTCATCCTTTTGACCATAAATGCTAAGGATAGCTTAAAAGCCTGTCAACTCTAAACAACAAATCCATAAAGTGATTTCAACTTTAGTGATCATGTGACCTTCACATGAAATGCCTTGGCCAAGGTCTTGCTAAGTTAAAACATAAGCATTTTTTCTTTTAACAGGATAGGTCAAATTCCATTTTGAACCATAACTGACTATCATACGTACTTGACTGCACTTAGTAACCTTTCGTAGCTAGATTAAAAATCCAGATGGTCCGGCACCTAAGTACAGTGAGTTGCTTGCAAGTCATCGATTGTGATCTTCAAGTCTTAAGGATACTTATACCCATATCTTCTCGGATTAATTCTTGACAGCAGAGTGTCCAAAAATGAGTCACGTTCGATGAAATGTACTCCTACACTTTTACCTGTATGTCATACCAGTGTCTCTACACTACTTGATTAAGAGGATAACCAATAAATATGATATACAACATTCTATAATTGATTGTACTATGATCATGTCATAATATATCAATTAGTTGCGAACACTTTTGAGGACCTTCAAAGATAAATCCTTCTTTATTGTAAAAGAAGATCCTAATGGCTTCATTACAATTAGGAGTTTTAAGAAGATGTTCTTGTAATGAATAAATTGCCAAATAACATTTATTAATATATCAATTTATATGCAATTTACATTAATCATCAAATGATTGGCTTTAAGATACAATTCTCAATATTTACATCATAAAAATATATAATTATATTATAATATTTAAATATAGGGTGATGGGATAAGCAAAGCTATATTAATCTTGTTTGGTCTCTATCATTTAGGACAAAATTAATTTTGGTTTTATTGTGATACCATTTTTATATTTTTTTTCAAGAATCTCTATTCAATATCTTTAGTCCTTTTCTTACCTTTTATGTCTTCTTTTAAATTATGGCATCATCTTGCTAGATACAGCCGAAACCAAAAGTTCATCTAAATATTAGTCTTACTTAGATTCTTGCGTCACACTGCCTTCCACGGAACTTAATTACCAATGAAAAATGAAAAAGGGGAGAAAGTGAATTGATTTTGCTAGCCACTGAGTTTTCACTTTTTGTACGTAGATATTGTCAAAACTTGACATGCTTGTGATTCCTCAAGTATGCCAACAAAGCAGGCATCTTGAGGAGCTAAGGTTGCATTTAGAGGCAGGTTGGTCGCATACACAACTAGCAAAACCCTAGCATTCTTGCTGTCTAACTAAGTCAACCAATATTCCATGTGTAGCATGTTATGAATTATATAGGTTATGATGCTTGCTAGAGATATGATACATGGGGTTTGATTCTAGAGATATGATATTGAAATATGATATGACATTTGATAGATATAGCATGATATAATTATTAAGCATGCATGATTATGAGATATGATATCAGGCTTGATTGTAGGGCATAGGATAGAATATAAACTTACCATGTATATAGATACTTGTAACACTAAGAATTGTATCAGTAGAAGTTGTAGAAGGAACTATAATAACAATATTGTGCTGTGATTTCGATGTAGAAAGACAAGTCACTTTAGTCATCAACTCAAAAAACAATTGCTCAAGTTTGGAAAAAAAAAAAAAGATTCCAATGGAGAGGAGAGGCTCATATTAGCTCAAAGTCATCATGCAAATACATAAAAAATTGCATCAGTCCCATGCAATCATGATACATAACAAATTCTTTTATTAACTCTCATTTTAGCATACATATAGGAATGACAATGAATAGAGTTTTTGTGAGTATCTAAATAATTAAATTTAAAAAAAGGCTTAGATGGTAAAAAAAACTAGATTAGATTCGATTTTTAGTTTGAGACTTTAAAAATTCACTTTAAACATATTAGATTTGGGTTGAGAAAACTAAGTACCTGCAAAATATAATTTTTTTAAAATTATTAAAATTATAAATATGTCATGTAGTTAGGTGGAATGGCAGATTCAAACTTCTTATCTTTAAAAAAAAAAACTCCTTAATAATATATGATTCAATTTTATTTGTATTATTACATTAATATAGAAATATTTTTTATTTTTATGAAAAATAAATTTATTTCAATTTTGGATCGAGCTCAGATTGAGTGATTTGGTTTGATTTGATTCGATTTTATAATTGATTCAAATGCAATTTCATTAGAGGTTTAATAAATCGGTTCAGCTACAAATTTAGATTTAAAGATAAATTTTAAAATTAATTTAGATTTTTAGATTTTAAAAATAGATATGGACTCACATAGTGTGCAAAAAAAAAAAAAAAAGGGTTTTGCCACCGAATCCTACACCAAATTGATTTCAGTACTACAAGTAAAATTTTTTTGTTACAAGCGGACGATCACACCAATTTAGGATGAATTAAATCCGATATATCATAATACAAGATTTATGAAAGAACAGGCGGATACGGATCTTTCGGCTCCCAACTCCAAAAGCTAGAGTGGTCAAACGCAGTGAATGCCCTGCAGGAGAGAATGAATATCATAAATTAAGGGATTGATATGCATCTAATCACAGTGATCCTTGTGCAGCTAGCAAATCACGGTAATAGCATCCCCTTAATAATAAGACAACTAGCGCCAAGACTGCGAATGGCAGTAGAAATATTAGTCCAAGCGGTATACAGCTCTGCTAAAGGCATCGAGGAGTCGATATGGCTAACTAATTTGCTTATTATTAAGATATAAGACATCCATCACAAGGGATTTTGAGTGCTGAATCACCGTTAGTTCTGCGTTAATGTTTCCATGGTCTTATTCCACCTCTCTTTGAAGGAGGTTAAAGGTTCCGGTGATGAATGGTGCATCCTTTAAGTAATTGAATTTGTATAGCTTACAATTTCCGACTAAGCCTAATTAAAGATGCGGGCACTCACTCATGATTATCAGATGGATTAAGCTGAAGGGGGACTCCTATTTTTGCCTTAATCCCCTGATTAGAGTCATGTCAGCAGTCTGTGAGCAGTGAAAGACGGAAAGAAATCGATGGATTTGGCATACTGGGAAGTAAGAGGTTTGGCCAGCGGCCAGCTCTTATGGCACGATGGGGGCAAGTGGTCCAATCTTTATTTTAATCTACGGTAAGACGAAGGACACGCCAATCCTTAATTAAATGATTTGTCCACTAAAGCATAAACATCCGTGTCGCGGTACACGACAAATGTGGTCTCCATTCATTGTTCTGCCCATGAAGAGAATAACGTGGGCTAGCACAAAGAGAATAAGTGTGCTGTCAATCTATGCTATCGTACAGATAATGTGCTGGTTCGTCATTTTTCTATCAAGGTTCAGTGGACCATTCATCCAACTAACCAGTTTTAGAGCATGTAATCTTCACAGAGTTTTGCTTTTATTTCAACATGAGGTATAGTATTTGGAGGGAGGTATTTGGAAGAAGAAAATCAATGGATCCCTTTTTTGGTTATGGTGGCCCAAGTTGGTGTGGACTTGTCCATCTTACTTTCTTGTAACGAAACGGGCCCGTGACAATATGGTATCAAGCAATGCATCAGTCGGAAGTGCAGAAGCTAAGTGTCACACTGGGCAAAGTACTACTTGAGAACAAACAGTACCACCTCAAAGAAGCTCATCCCTCTGCTCAATACCGCCGATTGGAACAAAGAAGCTCTATTTTCATTAGAAATATTAGTGGTTATGAACTGAAACAAATAATCAAGAGATGGCTGCAGTATTGAAATATAAGTCGCATTAACAAACTCTCGTATGATCAAAGCCTCGGTTGGCATGCATTTAATCTACATCGATCAATTTTATATTAAATAAATTTTAAATATTTAATCATGTAAGATCAAAAAACTTAAATAATAGCTTTTGATGGTACAAAATCTGGTTAGGTAACTCTGGACACTAGCAAAAATAACGAGATGGACGATGAATTGAGAACTGAGGCATCGATAAATCCAACAAGGAAAAGCTATACACCTGAGTCAGCATTCCTATGAGGATAAAAGAATAGGGAGAGGTATCAAGAGCGGCCCAGCTAATACCCTCTAACAATCTAAGTAAATGAGAAAGGGAGGAGGAGGCCAAAGGCAAACCTTGTGGCCTTCTTACCAGAGGAAGAAAATAGGAAAGAACAAGGAATTCTAAGTCTTACTATTGGTGGAGTAGAGATAAAGAAGAATGAGAGAAAAGAGAGTATCCTGCCTTTGGATGGTCTCCTTTTATAAGAGGGCTTTGGATTGAATGCTAGAATTGCCCATACCATAGTGGCATGCGATGATATAATAGAGCTGATCAGCAGATAGGACTATTTTGGCCACCATAGGCCATATATACCTTATGGCACAGGAATGTGTGGTAGCATGATTATAGTCTTATTACATCCATATGGTCTACAACTTTGATAGGCAGAATGAAGGGAGATTCGTCCTCTTTCAACCCTTGGAGGATAGCACGAATTTGACCACCCCTAAGTCATGTGGAGATGCGGAAGTAAGATGATACCCCTGCTGAAATTCTGCAGCAGAATTTTAAATCTTGATCTTGATAATTTCCCCAATAGATGGCAACTAGGGTTTTCTTTGGTTTCTTGTGCCCCAAAATTACAAGAGAGGTTCGTGATCTCTCTTTCTTCACACGTGAACCTTCAGATTTAATCCACAATTAAGAAAAGAATGGCTTCTTGGATGAAAGGCGGCTAGGGTTTCTTTCTTCTCCAAGAACATGCAGCTTTCTTCATCCTTGGAAAACCGATTGCAAGAAAGACATCTAGGGATTAGATGGTAGCAGCAAAAAGCACTAGAGATCTAGGGCATCAATGTGTAAGAGGGATGAAACACAAGAAAGAGGAAATCATGCGCGTTAGAGAAGAGGAGAGAGATAGATTGATTAACAGGAAGAAAAGGGTTATGCATGCTTCTTCTTTTCTCTTCTTAGATGATTATATGAAGCCCCTTAAAATAATCCATGACCCATGATCCCTTCCAAGGCTAAAAAAAGATGCCTAATTACATGTATAATAAATTCTAAAAAAACTCCCTTGTATCTACACCTTGGGCCCAAACCTGACCCAATGACAGACTAGCCCCCTCAAGCCCCAACAACCTGGGCCTTAAACCCGTGGAGCCCATCCTCCATCCTAGGACTAAAATCAGTCCTAGACCCATGAGACCACATGAACTACACGCCCCCCTTGGGCATCACCTTATGGATGAAGTGCCGTGGGCATCCTTTTGCACAATCCAAGCTTTGAAGTACCACACCAGGCTCTACACATAATGACTAGAGGCCTTATGAGATGCATTCTTTTGATGCTGTCTGACCATTGTAGATGTTAGTGACATGGCTTAAGGGCCACTTGTTCCTTCATAGGACACCAGCTGGTTACCAACGCAATTTGACTCTCTCTATCACATGTGCCCTACTCTCAAGGTCAAGGTAGTCTACTTAAGTGAAGGAATAAGTCTAAATGAGCATTGGTTTTGCTTAAAGTCGGTTGATCTTTTATAACTAGAGTAGGTTCGAAGCCTTCTCCCATACCCTAGGTCTTGGACCTATGAATTCTTCTTAGTAATGAAAGAAGGGTCTCTGTGAGTTCTTTCTTTCCTCTCATAAGGGAGAACTCTTTCGAGCTGCATGTCCTACTCCATCTCTTTCCTTAGAAGGTTGGCATAGGAGGCATTCATTGGGCCAATAGGTCAACTGTCTAGTTGCCCTAAAAGGGCATTGAAAAGGCATTTTCTTAATTTTCGATGCTAATGATGATTCTACATTGAATTGGGTGGTCATACATCACCTTATGCATCCTTTTGATGACTTAGGTCATGTGCATTTCTTTCTTGTCCTATGGCAGTAAGACATGCATCGTGGCTATAAATTTGATCTGAGATTGATTATAAATAAATGATGGTTCTCCCATTCTATTAAGAAAAGGTGCCATGGCTTCTCAATCACCCTTCCAGCATACTTGCTCTTAACCATTTCTATGCACTGAAATCTTCTTATCTAGCTTCTTTGGCTCCTCTCTCACCCAATACTTCACAAATGTGTTTACTTCCTTGATCTTCCTTTAACATGGGCCTTCTTTTTGATAGATTCAGGCAAGGACACTGTGATTGCTAGATCCTATCAGAGATCAAGACTTGTGGTCTTTTCTCTAACTCACTTATCTTTTCTAGCTACCTAGGTTATGGAACCAATTTTAGAGCCTTTCACTTCTTTAGGAATGGATATCCCTAATTCCACCTTAGCATAGATTAGGGAGCATGCCACTAGGAGGAAGCCTTAGAGAGTGTCTAGTAAAAAAAACCATTCGGCGAAGTTATGGCATTGTATATCCTTTGTTTAAGAAAAAGTGTTTCATATGGTAGGAACATCACTATTTCCAGTGATGGTCATCCCCACTCCTATTGCTCCTTCTATTTTACCGCCTAAGCATCAGGTGTTGTTCCCTCCTACAAACCTTCAAGTTTCTATGGATAGAATCAGTCCTTCCTACTTTCGAGCCAAGTATTTCCCCCTCTTCATCTAGTAGACCCCACTCCAACTCAAGTGGGTTCACACCCAACATTTTACCTGGGTATTTCGGTGTTGATCCTTGGCACCACTCTCTTCTTAATTTCCTTGCAAAGCCAAATCGGTATGTCATGATGGCCCATGCTATAGCCTTGGGGTCAACACTTCTGGTGGATTATAAGTACCTTAAAGCTCTTTTCGATCAAAATCTAGCAAATGTTGCCTTCTCCACCTGCATGCTATTAGTTCAGTGCATATTGACCCTCTTTAAGAGGAACCACCAAGTGGGAACCTCCTCACTTCAAGTTGATGGGCTGAGTAGTATCTGTGGTGGAGGTGAAGAAATAGGAGATGAAGGTTGGAGAGCTTATAGTGAAGTTGGTGAAGGCTAAGGCCAACATGGCAAGGGTTGAAGTAAAGGCAATTGAAGAGGTGGCCAAGATTGTCAAAATGGTCATAAGGGTAAGGGTTGTTGAGGCCAAGGTAGTGGAGGCCCGGTCAAAAATATCTTTAGCCAAGGAATGCTGACTTCTTAAAGAGAGGAGCATCAAAAATATAGTGGATGAGTTTAAGACAATAATGAAACTCATGTTAGTCTTGATTCATTGCTCTACCAAGGCTTTACTCTATAACAAGGTGAAGCATCATGGTGGAAATTGTAGCCAAGCATTTAAACCTTGACTTCTTATTTTTGGAGGCTGCAAAAGAGGCCCAAGCAATGGAGGTGGCCGTGGAAATAACTTTATCTATAGTTAAAGCCAGCTTGGCAGGAGAGGTGTCACTCTGTGGTCAAAGCCATCATGCTTACCAACTAGCCAATAGAGGAATCACTGCTTGTCGCTCTAATTGCTAAGATGATTTTGACCAGAATAGGGTCATTGATAGAGGCCAAATAGGTTCTCCATTGGTGGTTATCCCTTCAAATGAGGAGAAAGAAGAGGAGGAGGTCCCCTAGCTTTCTAGGAGGACTAGGATGTCCCTAGTCTTAGTCCCTCCTAAGATCCTTCTATCTTTGTCAAGTGGCATCTTGTAGGCTTTTGCTTTCTTTTTTCTTTTCTTTCTTTTTCTTTCTTTGTCTTCTTTTTATTTGTACATGTAGAACCCTTTTGAGATTCAATGAATCAAACCTTCTTCTCTCAATAAGATTTGCTTGTCTCTTTATTTATATGAATGATTGAACTATGTCTTTTCTCTATTCTTTACATTTTCAACAGTTTGCTTCTGTCAGGTCCCTTCTATCACGGGTAACCTCATGGAGCTTGCCTATCAAAGTTCTTCCATGGAAAAAGGAAGAACTTCTTTCTTCAAAGGAAGTGGGACCATTTCAATAGGGTTCGTAGGTTGGGCTAGTTCATCCTTTCTGTTTTAGCTCTATGCTTAAGGGAGGTTTCACCTAGTTTTCTGATCTTTAAGAGGAATAGGTCCTTAGTTCTCTCTGTACAAAGAGGGGCATTCTATGAAGTTGGTATACTATTCTTCCTCTTTTTTTCTAAATAAAGTTCTTTCAGATGAATTAACTCTCTAGCAAAGTGGACTCCCTTATCTTACTCGGTGAGGAGAGTACTTTCATGGAGTCTCTCCTTTTAAGGGCTCATACACTTTTGCTTTCGAGTAGAGTTTTTCTTAATGAACAACTCTCGAACAAAGCTAGCTTCCTTCTCTTGCTTAGTAAGGAGAATTCTTTTGATAATTCTTTCCTTTTGGAGCCTGCTATCTTTCTCTTCAGATTAAAATTCTTCTATGCAAACTAGCTTTCTAGCTAAGCAAGCTCCATTCTTTTGCTCAATAAGGAAAGTATTTTCATGGAGCTTCCTTATTTGACAGCCTACTCTCTTTTTTTTGGAGTAAAATTCTTTTAAGCAAGCCAAATCTTTGGTAGAGTTGGCTCCTTTCTTTTATTGATGAAGAAAGTTCTTTTGAGCAGTTTTTAGGTAATCTGCTCTCTCTTATCTCAAGTGGAGTTCTTCCAAATAAGTTATCTTTTTATAAAGTAGACTCACTTTTCTTACTCGATAAAAAGAGTTCATTTGAGTTATCTTTAGAAAATCTACTTTCTCTTTTTTTTTTTTAAGTAGAGTTTTTCTAGTTAGATTGGCTCTCCAGTAGAACGGATCCTCCTCTCTTGTTCGACGAAGAGAGTTCATTCAAGCAGCTTTAGGCAATCCACTCTTTCTTCCAAGTAAATGCTTACAAACAGATTGACTCTCTAGCTAGTAGATAAACCCTCTTCTCTTGCTTGGTGAGAAGAGTTTTTTAAAGTGGTTTTCAAACAATCCTCTTTCTCTTTCTTTCAAATCGTATTCTTTCAAGCAAGTTGGCTCTTTAGTGGAGCAAACCTTTTTCTGATCTTGCTTAATGAGGAGAGTTCTTCTAAATAGTTTTTAAATAATTTACTCTCTCTTTTTTCTGATCAGAGTCTTATACAAAAGTTGGTTTTCTAATTGAGTAGACCCTTTCTTTTACTTAGCAAAGAGAGTGCTTGCTAATAATCTTCAAGCAATCTGTTTTTTTTTTTAACCTAAATAGAGTTTTTTAAGCAAGTTAGCTCTTTGGTAGAGCAAATCCTCTTCCCTTGCTTAGTAAAGAGAATTCTTTTGAGTAGTTTTCAAAAAAATCCATTCTCTTTTTTTTTGAGTAATTCTTTTAGGTAAGTTGACTCTCTAGTAGAGTAAACTTTCTTCTCTTACTCAATAAGAAGAATTCTTTTAAATGGTCTTCAAGACCTACAAACCAAGTTCATGAGTTGTTATTGGTGGGCCCATGTTGGGACTTTAATTAAAATCTAATAATGATGTAGACCAAACTTTATGAGAAGTCACGACACTGCAGTTTCATTGCATAATGCTTTTGTAAGCTACAATCCTTCGGTTTCTTTAGATGGTGCAGTTAGCCAAACCAGTAGAAGAACGATGCATGGTAACATTTTATGACCCATGCTGTGGTTAAGATCCTTTAAATCTTGAATGCCTAGTATCTGTGGGTCTTCGGACTCTACGATTATCAATATTTCGGAGGAATCAATCGAGGCCTTTGACAGCCTCATTCCTAGCTTTTATATAAGACAAGGGAAGGGTAAGCATCAATAAACCCACTCCTTTGCTTCTCATTGTGGCAATGGCAAAGCTTCGATCTAACCTCTAGCACCTCTATGTCACCATGCAGCAACATGAGGAGAAAAGTTTGGAGATTCACGAGGAGATCAAGACGCTCCAAGGGGAGCCAACTATCATATTCACTTGTGCCATTGAGGAATACCGATAGTTTGAGGCCTTCAATGATGAGCTAGTTCATCTTTACAAAGATACTTTCACAGTCAAGTTCAAGATGGGTCATAACAACATCCAATAGCCACTTTAAGACCTCGTCCAAAAAAGGGGAGGCGATAATGGATATGACATAAACATAGGGAGGCATATCCTCTACCTCATTTTTGTCCTGTCCTCCTACCATATCTTTCTTCCTCTCCTTCTTCCTCTTTTTTTTTCTTTTTCTTCTTCCTGCCTTCTTGGAAACTCTAGTATTTCTCTTGAGATAAGCCAAGGCTAAGGATCAAGCTTGGGTGTATGGCTATTCAGCCTTTTTTGATAGGTAATCAGCTTCAACTAAGTATAACTTTATGGCCACTCAACCCTTTTTTGATATATAATGGCCTTGAGTTGCCTTCTAATTTAATGAAATTAAAAAATTGATTTACATATCTAACGTTTGATATTTATATTCTCTTCATTTTCTCTCCTCTTTTTCTTTGAGAATGGTGAAAATTGACCCATAGCAGATGCATGGTCCTTGAAGGCTTTGTGTTCTCTAGTGCTAAGGGACTACTAGGCTATCTAGATCCGATTAGCTTCCTAACTAAGGTTCTCCAAGATGAGGACCCTAATTAACTTATCTTTTCTCTTCAGAATGGTAATGTAGCATTACCCCACCATTGCCTAGTTATCTCTGAGTTCTCCAACTCTCTTAGTAAGAAACTTTATGGTGAGATGATAGCTTAATATAATAGCCCTTAAAGTATTAAGGCCAGCATGGTCTAGAATAGCATTGAAAGCCAAGGGAGTCTTCACCACATGGAAGTCTAGTGTCATTATGACTTGATGAAGCTTCTTTCTAATAGCCACTGGAAAGGTGATAGTCCCCTCAACTGGGACTATAGATTCCCAGAGAAGCCGACCATTGGGCCATTAAAAGGCTTCAAATGATGCCCATTGATCTCCATCTTCTTGAAGGCTTCAAGTAGAGGATGTTAGCCAAGCTCTCATTGTTAACTATATCCTCTTTACCTGGTAGTTGGCATAGAATTTATGAGTGCACCATTATAGGGAATCTGGACCTCATCGAGGTTAGCATAAAGAAGGATATAACCTCTATCTTTTGTCACTTCGGTGCCTCAGCCCTATGGGATCGAGTATATACCTTTCAGGCCGAGAAACTCTATTAGTCAATTGCCAACTATCTAAAGATCATGCCAATCTTTCCAGTGGTGGGCCATCTATTGCTATAGTTTTTCAATGGTAGAAGAATCAAAGCTTCTAAACTGCTCAATGAGCCCTTGGGCCTCGAGAGATTGTATCCATGAGACAACCCCTTCTAATGGGGCCCTTGATTTCTCCCCTTAGATGCTATTACTCTATGTATAGATGTAGTCTCCTTAGTCATAAGCCTTCCAAAGGGAGTATTTTAGGCTCATTTTTGCCTTGAGGTGCTCCCTCGATTTTGCTGCTACTCATGGTGACCTTGAGATGTTCATCTAATAACTCAAACCTTACCTCCCATAGTCACAGTGCACTAATTTAATTACCTTAATTTCTATTACTACGTAGAGTAGTAGGAGTAAAGTCAAACCCACAGAGACCTTAAGTAGTTATTTCGATTCACATCAATTAGCGATAAAAGTAATGAATCTGTTGCTTTAACTACTTATTATCAAATAAAAAATAAAATACTAATTATTAATTAATTTAAATAAAAAAATCTTAGAAAATTATCTGTTTCTTATTATTTTCTTTTCATGAAGAGAACCTGGATATTACCTATCTTTAATAAGAGTACAGTCCATACCCAAAGATCATGGCCCATCCCTTTTAAGAATAGATAAGATCCAAGTTTATCTTCACTGACAGAGATCTTACTTCTAGAGTACAACCCATATCCTTCAATCATGAATTATCTCGGAGCCTAAGCTATCATTTCAAATGGAATAATAAAATATCATGAATAAATATGAAAGAAATAACTTTTATTTTAAAATAAAGGAGTACATAAAAAATGCATTAAGTTTTTGCTTCCGAGATGATGGAGAGCGACAGATTGGTGGAGGCCGTAGATGGATTGGATGGCTAGTGGATGAAGAACGGATGAAGATGGATGGTAGATGGATAGTGGATTGAAGGATTGAAAGATTTGGTTTACGGAGAAAGGCCAAAAATGGGATTGGGGTGGAACAAAGAGGAGGGGTGAAAAGATCATTGAATGATTCTTGGAGTAGCTCCGATGGTGCTCTTTTATAAGCAATGAAAACGCATCAACTGCGTGTGTGATTCGAGTTAACTACTTTGCCTTATCTCCTCAGATCAGGTTTGTTTCTTTCAAAGTTCAAACCGTAGCCTTAAAAATATTGAACGATTTCTTTTGATCCATGACTGCTTTAAATTTTATGTAATTCCTATGTTAATCTTAAAAAAATCATTTTGATCTCGCTTCAAGTTTAATTTGAGTGCCGTTTGTACATTGAACTTCTAAAATCGAGTTCTTCATGTTGGCAGGGTTTTTTTTTTGAAACTATTGCATAAAAGTATCAAATTTAAAAGAATAATAATTTAGTCTATGAATTAATATTTTTATGGCTAGTATTTTGTACTTATCAGCCGTGTATGCCAGATTAAAATCTTGATCAGAAAATAACTCAAAAGATATATGAAAGAAGAGCATAATTTTTATTGCATATAAATCAAGAACAAAAAAAGAAATAGAACCTGGTTATAGACTTCATCATCATCCCAAGTTGAAGGAATCTAGCCACACATTGCTACCGCCAGTATCTTCTCTATAATTTTTCTCTCTAGAGCCTAAATACAATGATCTAAACCAAAAAATTAAAACAAAATTTTGTATAAACTTCTCTCTTTGGACTACTACCTGGGATCCTCCTTTTATAGAGCTCATTTAGAGCTTTCTTCTGGTTAAAGTTAGAGTCAATCGGGCTCAAAATCAATCAGATATCGCGAGAAAACTCCTCAATCATTTATTTTATATCACAGCCTTAGCTTACATTGAGAATCATATAAAATCATCTCTTTCTTTCTTTTTGAGCAAATAGAGTCCCGATTTGAGTTTTGTCTGTGCCGTTGAATTTTAAAAATCGAGCTCTTTCCATCTCTGGGCTTTTTCTCTGTAAAAAATCCATAAAAAGTATAATTCTTAATAAATTTAAAATAATTAGTATTTATTTTAATAATTAAATTGGAATAATTAATAGACTTATCACACCCTCCAACTTAATCATTGATAGTTTCTTAGTAATATAAAAAATAAAATCATATATCATTAAGATTCTCTTTTGCAAAATTAGATCAAGGCTTAAGGTTGAAAAAAGCTAGCCAATATCACTAAGTATTGAGTTTCTAAAGTAAATTTCATAGTCAAAACTATTAGAAACTTCTTAGAGTTCATCCATAGATCTACAGTACTTGTATTTATAATGGCTAACTTAGCATTTCGGTATTAGCATGTAAGAAATAATGGTATCTTCGCTTATCATCTACTTTGATCAATTTTTTATACACCCTCAAATTAAGCACATGAGCTGAGATAACTTTCACACTGCCTTATATATATATATATATATATATATATATATATATATATATATATATATATATATTATTTATTTATTTTAGTGATATCCTCACATTGTCCACTTTTTGATGCGAATAACAATATTTACTTAGGCAAAGGTGCCCAGTTACTCGAAGAAAAATCAATATTTATACTTGCTTTTTTTTTATCAGGTAGGTAGCTCTTTTCTCAAATTCAAGTTTCTCTCAATGGGGTATATATCAATTACCAATTTTTAGTAATAATTGAACCTTCAATTGACCTTACAACTAATACCTATTTACCTCGTCAATGTGCATGTGCAATGAAAGTGCTTATAGCCTTTAGATGACCTAAGTAGGTCACTAAAAGTCTGACTAGCCAGTTTACTCCTTGGCTTGCTACAGTAATTAGCCAATACTTTCTAATTCTATTACATTTTCTTAGTCAATTTTGCTAAAGAATTTCTTTTATGGCACATAATTTATAAAAGTTTTTAAAAAATTTTAAAAATTACCAATGTATTTTTAAAATATTTTTAAAAAGGTTTTCCCTTATCTCTCAACTTAATTCCCATTATCCTTAATGGAGTAAGAAAGAATAAAATAAGAAGAGATACCACATAGACGAGATATGCCTCATGTAATGCTAGGAGTGGTCGTGAGGAGCAATCTCTTATTTCTAGAAATAAAATTACTAAAATATAGGCCAAAAAATAAAAATTTAGGTTGCCTTCCAAAAAGCGCTAAGTCTAATGTCTTCAGCCAGACAATATAGCTTACTCTGATTCATATAGAATTATAACCTCTCCAGCTTCTTCAGAAGTTAATTTCAGGAATGGTTTCGAGCATTGTCCATTAACTTTAAATTGCATCATTACTTAGATTTTTAATTTCTATCGCTCCATATGGGAAGACTTCTTTCACTATGTATGGGCCAATCCATCTGGATCTTAATTCTTTTGAAAATAGATGAAGCCTTAAATTATATAAAAGAACTTTTTACCCACGAGTAAAAGATTTTAAAGATAGCTTCATCGTGGAAGGTTTTAATTCTGTCCTTATAAATTTTTACATTCTTATATGCTTTGTTTCTAATTTTCTAAGTTCATCCACTTATAATTTTCTATGATCTCCGGCTACGTCCAAATCCATGTTCAATTATTTTGACCCATATTTTCCTATGTTCTAATTCTATTGGCAAGTGACATGCCTTACTAAACACAAGCCTATAAAGAGACATTCTTAAATTAGTCTTGAAGGCAGTGTGATACGCCCATAGTGCATCCACTAGCTTTACTGACCAATCTTCTCTGTTAGAGCTCACGATCTTCTCTGATCTGTTGGATTTATCAATTAGAAACTTCTACTTGCCCACTCATTTGTGGGTAATAAGGTGTGGTCATTTTATGTATGATATTATACTTTCTCATTAGTGATGCAAAGGATTGGTTACAGAAGTGTGTTCCGCAATTACTGATGATAGCCCTTGGAATACCAAAGCGGAAGAGGATATGTTCCTTAAGAAATTTTACAATAATTTTGTTGTCATTGATTTTATAAGGTATTGCCTCTACCCACTTAGATATGTAATCTATGGCTATCAAAATACACTCTTTTTAAAAGATTTTGGAAACGGTCCCATAAAGTTAATTCCTCATACATCAAAAATTTCTACAATCAATATTGGATTCATAGGCATCATATCTCTCTTTATAATCCGGCCTATCTGCTCGCACCTAACATAACTTTTACAATATTCATAAGCATCTTTGAATAGATTGGGCTAGTAGAATCCACATTGGAGCACCTTTGTTGCTATCTTTTTAGCTCCAAAATGACCACCATAAGCTTGGTCATGACAAAAGAACAAAATGCTCCTAACTTCTTGATTTAGGATGCATCTCCTAATAATCTGATCAAGATATTGTTTAAATAAATATGGGTCATCCCAAATAAAGTATTTTACTTGAAAGAAAAATTGATTTCTGTCCTGAGCATGCCAATGCATCGAAATATGATTAGTGACTAAGTAATTATTGGTGTACCATGGTTCTATAGTGGCGGACATAAGTTGTTCATCGGGAAAGGACATGTTGACATATAGTTCTTCAGTAGGTGTGATTGCTAACTTAGACAAATGATCGGCTGCTATATTTTTGGTACCCTTTTTATGTCTGATCTTTAGGTTAAATTCTTGTAAGAGCAGGATCTATCTAATTAAGTGCCCTTTGGCATCCTTCTTTGAAAGAAGATGCCTAATGGTAGAGTGTCAGTATAGATGACTACATGAGACCCCATTAAGTAAGACCTAAATTTTTTTAGTACAAATATCATAGATAAAAATTCTTTTTCAATGGTAGAATAGTTAATCTATATATTAGTCGAGGTCTTACTAGTGTAATAGATCTCTCGAGGTAGATTATCAATTCTTTCCCTAGAACCGTTCCTATGGCATGATCAGATGTGTGACACACAAGCTCAAAAGGTTGAGTTCATACAAGTGGTTGAATGATTGGTGCTGAGATTAATTCTCTCTTTAAATATTCAAAGGATTCGAGACATTCAGATGTGAAGTCAAATTTGACTTCTTTGGCTAATATGTTAGTCAATGGTCAAGCCACTTTGCTAAAATTCTTGATAAATCTTCTGTAAAATCCATCATGTCCAAGGAATGAGCTTCTTTTCTTGACTGATTTAAGTAGAGAAATATTTACAATTAAATCTACTTTGGCCTTGTCTACTTCTATACCTCTATTTGAAATTATGTGGCCAAGGACTATACTTTTCTTCACTATAAATTGACACTTCTTCTAATTTAGTACTAAATGCTTTTTTTGTATCTTTCTAAGATCAGTCTAAGGTGATATAGGCATTCAGAAAAAGTAGACCCAAAAATGAAAAAGTCATCCATAAAAATATCAAGGAATTATTCTACTATATCAGAGAAAATACTAATCATGCACCTTTGAAAGGTAGATGATACATTACATAAGCCAAAGGGCATACATCTATAAGCGAAGGTTTCATATGGACAAGTAAATATTATCTTCTCTTGATCCTTTAAGGCTATTGCAATTTCATTATAACCAGAATATTCTTTAAAAAAATAGTAAAATTCATGCCCCGCTAATCGTTCTAACATTTAGTCTATAAAGGGCAAAGGAAAGTGGTCCTTCTTGTGGCTGCATTTAATTTTCTATAATCGATGCACAACCTTCATCTAGTTTGAATTCTTGTTGGAACCAACTCATTATTATCCTTTTGGATCACTATGACTCCTGACTTCTTAGGCATCACTTGAACATGACTTATCTAAGAACTATTTGAAATAGGATAAATTATACTGTTATCAAGGAGTTTGATAATCACTTTCTTTGCTACTTCCTTCATGGCTGGGTTAAGTCTTCTTTGGGGGTCTCTTGTAGGTTTGGCTTCCTCCCCTAAGTGAATCCTGTGTTGAACGATCGAGGGACTACTCCCCTTTATATCAGCCATGATCCATCCTAACGCTTCTTTATTTTTTCTTAGAATATTCAGCAGTTTTTCTTCTTGTGAGAAGTCTAGATCGGCTGAAATAATCACAAGTAGGGTTTTTGGCGGACCTAGATATGTGTATTTGAGGTACTTGGAAGTGGTTTCAGTTCTAATTTGGGTGATTTCTCCATTGATAGTTTGGGTAATGGTTCAGGTACTTTCTCTAGTGGTTCAGTTAGAGGTTATCATCTTAATTTTTTATCAATTGTAGCAACCTCATTAATTTTCTCCCCATCTCAGTTCATACAGATTTTAGGTCAAGCTCTTCGTCACTAAGGTCAATTGGATTATAACAAGTATCCTAAACATAATTTGAGTCACTCATTTGATGTGTATTAATTAGTAAGATTAAAAATATTAAGATCAATTGATATATTTCCAAAGAAAAGTCTCATTAATCCATTTCAGCAATTGATTAGGGCATTAGCTGTGGCCAAAAATGCTCTACCTAAAATCACTGAGACGTGACTCTTTGAGTTCATCACCAGTTTAGTTTTTAAAATCATAAAGTCCACTGGATAGATAAGTCACTAACTTTAATCAACACATCCTTTATTATTTTCTTGAATACTTTCAAAGAACAATCTGCCAGTTGTAGGGTCATTCTTGTAGGCTTTAGTTTTTCCAACCCTAGTTGCTCGTATATAGAGTATGATAATATATTAACACTCGTCCCTAAGTCTAATAGAGCCCTATTTATGAGGGTGTTCTCCATAATGCATGAAATAGCGGGTGATCATGGATCTTTGTATTTCACTGGCATGTGGTTTGATAGATAAGAGCTCACACCGGTTGCCAAAAAGGCTCTCTTGGTCATATTAGTGATCTTCTTTTTGGTACATAGATCCTTAAGAAATTTAACATAGGCTAGGACCATTGGATCATGTCCAGTAAGGGAATGTTTACTTTAACTTGCTTAAAGACCTCCAAAATCTTATTGAATTGGGATGAATTTTAGTTGGGCTTAAGTCTATTTGGGAATGGTGCTACAGCCCTAATTTTTAGTTCATCTCCTTCCGGCATGGCTCAGCTGGTGGGTTGGGCATTACATCAGACTCTGATGCCTCAGGTGTTTCAGGCTGACCCAGCTTAATAAGTTGTTCAAGTGGTGAAACTTCTAATTCTTCTTCTTCAAATGTACCCACCTGGTTATCTATTTATTTTTTAGATCTTAATGTATGAATGTCACTTAGTTGGTTATTCTGGGCTCCTTGTTTTGATTCTTAGATTCTTAGTTTCCTAAGGTTAGCTTTGGGCTGACTTAGTAGCTTACCCCATTCTCTTTCACTTATTGTTGTGACTAATTAACCTACCTGCATCTCCAAATAAGTTATGGCTTAGGTATTGCTGGATAGTTGTTGCCCTATGTTTGCATAAAGTTATTCAGGGTGGCATTGGTACTATTTATCATGTCATAGGTGTTAGCTTGGGATTTAACTAGGGTTTTCAGGACTTTGTTTAGGAAACTACACCGTTTTCATTCTTATTGACTGATGGGTTGTTTCTTATAGAATTGGGCCTTGGGTTAGGCTGGTTGAAGTTGAGACCACCTGCATTAGGGCCTTGTGACCAAACAAAGTTTGGATGGTTCCTCCATCCTGCGTTGTAGGTTGGTACATAAGGATTATTTGTTGTTCTTTGATAGGTTGTATTTACCTATGCATAACTATTTTTAATTTGGGTCATGAAGTGAGGGCACTCTTCTACTATATGTCTTGGCTCATTGCATCCAGTGCATACAGATGCGGACACTTGGTTTACATAATTTATTGGGGTCTAGTTCTTGAGTTTCAAGGCCTCTATCATATGAATCAAAGATGTCATCTTAGCTTCTTCAGCTATAGATGGAGAGAACTGGTGCATACCACCTCTTGATGGTGTGGATTCAGATTCCTTAGTTTTCTTGCATTGTAAGCTCTTTTCAGCTAATCCTTTAGAAACTGTTAGGCTTCATTGGATGGTTTTTGCATAAAGTTGCACTAAAACATCGACTCGAGCATGGCTCTGAAGTTTAGGTTTAGACCCTCATAGAAGGTTTATCATAACCTTCAAGTCTCATCCCATGGTATGGACATTGGCTTAACAAGTTCTTAAATCAATCTAAACACTTCCAGAAAAGCTCTCCCCCTAATTGATAAAATTGGCAATTTATTTCTCAACTTGGCTGTTTTATGATATAAGAAGAATTTTCTTAAGAATACCCTAACAAAACCCTCTTAGATTGAGATTGATTGAGTAGGTAAACTATATAGCCACTTTTGATGTTTTTCTTAAAGGCAAAGTTAATTAGCCTAAGTTTCAGAGCATCTTCTGAGAGTTCATGCATCCTTATAGTATCACATACTTTCTCTAATTCTCTAATAAAAATGTAGGCATCCTCAACTCCTATGGATTTAGGAAACAAAGTGATAATTTGAGGCTTAATCTCAAAGCTGGTAGCATTTGTTTGGTGTAGTCGAATGTACAATGGTTAGGCAAATCCAATTAAGTAGTAGTATTCTCTCAGGCTAAGGGGATGCCCTAATTCCTCCATGGTTAATTTTTCTTGATTAAGAGTAGGGTTTAGATCTATTCTTACTAATTGACCATACTTTCTTTTCAAATTGCAATTTGAGTTTTTTTTATATATATTATGTAGAGAGAGAAGAGAAGAAGAAGGAAGAAAGAGAGAGAAGAAGTCTAAAGATGAGAACCTAAGGAATCCTAGATTTAGAGATGATAGAGAACAGTGTCTTAATTAGGTTAAAGTTTCTATTAAAAAAAATAAGTTGTCAAGCATTGGACTCTCTACCCTAGGGTTACCCTATATCTAGATAGCTTCTAACTGCCAAGATTGTCTTTGAATCTTCGAAGTCATATACTAACTAGCAACTGGCCAGGTAAGGATAAGGTCAGTAGGATCCCCTCGTTGCTTTTCTTAAATACCAAATTAATTGGCCAGGTCAGACAATGGAACTAATTAAAGAATCACCTTCCTTTAAGGCTGCATCGTCCTTGAACCCCTTTCCTAGACACCAATGAATCAGTTAATACTGAGCTAGTCCAGCTCTTAGGGTCCCTTATCCTATTGAGCTTGAAAGTCCTTAGGAGCCACCGTCTAATTAATTTTAAATTAACGGATTAGCATTATGCAGTATGCAAGGTGATGGTTTATGGGCCAAGGAAGGGTGATGAAATCTTTACCTTATGTTATTTAGGAGTTGTGCCCTTAAAGTATTTTATGAAAATGCAGTGCAAGTCAAACAAGGTGTCTAAATAAGTTAGAAGGCTTTTAAAGTTTATTATTTATTTTTTTATATTATTTATGTTTTATAAAAAGTATCTTAGATTTTTTTTTAAGGTTCTTTAAGGTAAGTTAATTATATAAAAAAAGTTAATTAGGTTAGAAGTGGATTTGTGATAAGAAGAAAAGTAATTTTTTATGTTAAAAAGAAAATAAAAAAATCTAATGATTAAGGTAATTAAAAATAATAATAAACTAAAGAGAGCAATAACTATAAAAAAAGAAAAAAATACTTTTTTATATAGAAGCACGAATAATAATGAAAAATAAGAGAGAAAAGAAAAAAAAAAATAAGAGAAAAGAAAAGGAATAAAACTAAGAGAAAATAGTGGTAATTTTTTTCTTGTGAACCAATTGTGCCTAATTCCCCGGCAATGGCACCAAAATTTGATCATTGTCATTGGTGGTCAAAAATAAAACCTACTCACTGCTATAACTAGTGGTGAATCAAGATTACATCCTAGGGGACCAAGAGTAATTATTTCATAAAAAAAAGAAAAGAAATTATTTGTAAAGGATTATATATGAGTAGTGGTTATTAAAAGATAACAATTAATTAATTAATAAAATCAAGACAATTGAAGAAGCAACCCAAGAATCCGAATTCACCATGCAAACAGGTTTTATGTTCTTTTCTTTATGTTACACTAGCAATAATTTTTGCAAATTCAGGGTAGAATAATTTATCTCTTGTTAGGCATGGATCATATTAGAAGATCATGATACATTCGCTTAGAGTATAAACTATCTAATTATTTGCAAGATTAGAGGTCTAATCTACTATATTACGATCTACCTTCCTTAGGCACGTACCGTATCCTGAGATCATGGCACATCAATAGAGGATGCAGGTCATGAATGCCAGATTAAAACCTCTATCATAAAAATAACTTAAAAGATATGTGAAAGAAGAGTATGATTTTTATTGCATAGAAATCAAGAACAAAAAGAGAGATAGAACCTACTTATAGGCTTCATCATTGTTGATCTATTTATTGATTTTGATGATTAATAAAGGAATTGAGTATATTTGTTTGATTACTAATGGATTTTATAAGTGTTTCAGGACTTAAATTTATTTGATCAATTTAAAGGAATTAAGAAATGAATTTTGAATCAAATACAAATCAGAGATTTCAAAGTTTCAGAGCTTGGAGTCGACACCTAGAAAGTCTGGAGCCGACCCCATGGCCAATTCAATTTTAATCTGATTTCTGATACAATCCGAGCCGACACCTAGAGTTTCAAAGCCGACACCTAGAGTTTCGGAGTCGACACTTACAGTGTCTAAGCCGACTCCGATGCGGGGACAGAACGTTGATTTTTTGAGCATCCTGGAGTCGACACCTACAGTTTTCGGGAGCCGACACCTGACGATGGCGAGCCGACACTTACTTTATCGGAGCCGACTCCTCAACGAACTCGAAAATTTCTATTTTTGGTAAAACGATCTGGAGCCGACACCTAAAAAGTTGGAGCCGACTCCAACCTGACTGGGACGGAAATTTAAAATGCCAGATCAGCTCTAACGGTAATATTTCCATTTTACCTAATTTCTAACGGATATATTTTGTTTCCAGGTACACTCCAACGGCTAGTTTCATCCCAAAAATGGATTGAATAAAATCTATAAAAAGGGGAAAGAACACCCGTTTGAAAAAAAAAAAGAGAGGAAAAACAGAACGGAAAAGAGAAATAGTTCAAATCAAAATCCGAAAAACCCTGAGCCTGAAATCCAAGAGAAAATCCTTCAAACTCAAATCTTCCACTCCAAAAAGCTCAAAGAGGAATCCAAGGCGTCTCAAATCAAAAATCAGTGGATTTCCCAAATTGAAGAAAAAGCTCGTTTCTTCATTTCCAATCTTCTCAACTGCAACAACTGTGAGGGATTAAAGCTGAGGCTTGATTCATCATTCCAAAGGGAGAAGAGGAAAAGAAGAAAAGCTCAAAGCCAAACAACTTCAAATCAGCTTTTCTAAACTTGTTTTATTATTCTTGAATATTTGCTCATTGAGGAGCTGTGTATCTTTGAAAAACTATATTCTTCTTATTTGTGCCTAGTTCAATCAAGGGGATTGAACTAGTGAAGGTTGTTAACCTCGGGTCAAGCTAGAATAGCTTGAGTTTAGGGTTGTGTGCTGGTGAGCCCGAAAAACCGGCTGGGTTCGTTGTGATCCCGGGTAAAATAAGTTTGGGTTGTGAGCTTGTAAAACAACTCGGCTGTAATCGAGGAGATTATAGTGTGGACCCAAGTGATCTTGGGAGTGGACGTAGGTGTTGGATACACCGAACCACTATAAAATCTTTGTGTTTGCCGTGCTTCTATTATCTCTATCTCTATCTCTATCTCATTGATTGTGCTTTATATTTGCATTGCATTTACTTTCATTCATCTTAAGCAAACAATTTTTCAAAAGGGGATAATTTTTTAAAGAACCCAATTCACCCCCCCCCTCTTGGGCTGTCATCTGGGCCAACAATTGGTATCAGAGCTAGTGCTCATTAGATTTTGATCACACGATCAAGAGCTAAAGATCCAAATGGCAGCTCATGTTGGATCATTTGCCGAAGGTCATTCTACGAATAGACCTCCCTATTTAATGGTTCCAACTATTCATATTGGAAAGCAAGAATGAGATATTCATTCAAGCTTCTGATTATGAATTGTGGGGTGTTATAACTAATGGACCTAGTACACCCACACATTGTTGATGGCACTATTGTTCCTAAACCCGAAAGGGATTGGAATGATAATGATAGGAAAATGGCACAGCTCAATGCTAAGGCCATGAATGTCTTGTATTGCTCTTTAGATGCTAATGAATTTAATAGAATCTCCACATGTAATTCCAAAAGGAGATTTGGGATAGATTAGAGGTTACCCATGAGGGTACCAATCAAGTTAAAGAATCTAAGATTAATATTCTAGTGCACAAATATGAATTATTTAGCATGGAACAAACTGAAACTATAGCATGCATGTACACTAGATTTACCGATATTGTAAATGGTTTGAAAAGTTTAGGCAAAACATATTCTAACTCTGAACTTGTTCGTAAAATTCTCAGGTCACTTCCAAGAACGTGGGAAGCGAAGGTGACAGCAATCCAAGAAGCAAAGGACCTCAATGCCTTACCCTTAAGGAGCTTCTAGGATCCCTAATGACCCATGAATTGACCATGAAGCAGCACATAGAAGGATGTGAAAAAGAAAAAGACCATAGCTCTTAAGGCTGCTGAAAGTGAGGAGAGCTGTAGTGAAATGATGATGATGATGATGATACAGCTTTCTAGCAAGAAAATTCAAAAGATTCATGAGGAGAAAGAAACCCTTCCACAAAAAGAAATTTGGAGCTAAGATGGAAGGAGAAAAAGAAAAAGATAAGGACAAGACAAAGAGAAAGAGCCTTGATTTGCTATGAATGTAAGAAACCGGGGCATTATAGATATGATTGTCCTCAACTGAAAAAGACCTTTAGGAAGAAGAAGAAAGCCTATGTTGCAACCTGGAGTGATAGTGATGAATCTTCTTCAGAGGAAGATCAAAAGGAAGTTGCAAACATTTGCTTTATGGCAAACGACGACAATGAGGTAAGTTCCGAAAATCCTTGTGATGACTTTGCTTTTGATGAACTGTTTGATGCTTTTAATGAACTTGTTGGTGATTTCAAAGTTTTGAAAAAGAAATATAAGTTTTTGAAAAATGAAAATTTAACTTTCATTAAAGAAAAAGAAAATCTTAATAATGAAACTAAAGTGCTGAAATCTGAAAATGAAAATCTATTAAAAGAAAAAGAATCAATTTCCAATGAAAATGATAAACTAAAGAAGGAAGTTGATAAATATAAAATATTGTTGATAAATTCACTTATAGTTCTGAAAAACTTAATTTATTGTTAAGTAATCAAAGAGCTATATATGATAAGGCTGGCTTAGGTTATAGACCTAACTTAAAGCAAAAATTTGTCAAAAACTTTTTTAAAAGGAACAAAACAATGATAATGTTACATGTCATTACTGTAACAAGAAGGGACACAAAGTTTTGAATGCAATTTTAAGAAAATTGACAAGAAGTTAAATAATAAAGGAAGAAATATGGGTTCCCAAAGGAACAGTCTTTTATGCTACTAACCATGAAGGACCCAAGAAGGCTTGGGTACCTAAATATAAGACTTAATTATTTTTGCAGGAGTGTCTTGCGGCCAAAAGATCAAAGAGAAAGTGGTATCTCGATAGCGGCTGCTCAAGGCACATGACGGGTGACAAGGATCAATTCATCACCCTTGAAAGCAAAAGAGGAGGAGTAGTTACATTTGGTGATAATGGCAAAGGCCAAATCTTGGGGTTTGGTAACATTCAAATAACTCCCTCCACATATATTGAAAATGTCTTATATGTTAATGGTTTAAAACATAATTTAATTAGTATTAGTCAATTATGTGATAAAGGTTTTAAAGTATCATTTGAATCTTCTATATGCACTTTCTAATCCCATTGATAATAGCATTGTTTTTATTGGAAATAGAAATGGCAATGTATACTTGATTGATTTAGACAATTTGTCTACTAGTAATCATTGCTTAGTTGCTAATAATGCTAATATGAATGAGATTGGTTGGTGTGGCATCGTAGATTAGGTCATGCAAGCACACACCTTATTTCAAAATTAATTAGAATGGATTTAGTAAAAGGACTTCCACAACTAGATTTTGAAAATAATAAAATTTGTGATGCATGTCAATTTGGAAAACAAACTAGAAATTCTTTCAAAACTAAAAATATTGTTTCCACTTCTAGGCCACTTGAACTACTTCACATGGATCTTTTTGGACCTACTAGAACCACAAGTCTAGGAGGAAAGAAATATGGTCTTGTGATTGTAGATGATTATTCTAGATACACTTGGGTATTATTTTTAGCTCATAAGGATGAGACCTTTCCATTATTTTGAAATTCTTCAAGAAGGTCACAAATGAGAAAAACAACACCATAGTGTCTCTAAGAAGTGATCATGGCACTGAATTTGAAAATCATTTATTTGAAAACTTTTGCATAGAAAATGGCATTCATCATAATTTTTCTGCACCTAGAACACCACAACAAAATGGAGTAGTTGAAAGAAAAAATAGAACCTTAGAAGACATGGCCCGTACCATGCTATGTGAAAGCAACCTACCAAAATACTTTTGGGCGAAGCTATAAACACGGCATGTTACATTCTTAATAGAGCTTAATTAGGCCAATCATTAAGAAAAACTCCTTATGAACTATGGAATAATAGAAAACCAAACATAAGTTATTTTCATGCATTTGGTTGTAAATGTTTCATTCATAATAATGGTAAAGATAATCTAGGAAAATTTGATGCAAAATCTGATGAAGGCATTTTCTTAGGATATTCAACATCTAGTAAAGCCTATAGAGTATTTAACAAGAGAAACTTAATTGTAGAAGAATCTATTCATGTAATTTTTGATGAATCTTTAGCATCAAGTTCTGAAAAGATTGATGATGAGGAAGATACAAACATTCTAGAAAGAGATATTGAAAAATTAAATATAGATGTATCTTCAGATCATGAACAAGAAGCTAAAGATAATGATTCTCCTAGTGTTGATGTTGTTGATGCAAATCATAATGATATAGATCTTCCTAGAGATTGGAGATATGCCTATGGTCATCCAAAGAATTAATTATAGGTGATCCATCTCAAGGAGTAAGAACTAGATCATCAATGAGAAACATCAATAATCATCTTGCATTTGTATCTCAAATTGAACCTAAAACTATTGAAGAAGCAGAAAAAGATAATAATTGGATGTTAGCTATGCAAGAAGAATTAAATCAATTTACTAGGAATAATGTTTGGACTCTTGTAGATAGACCTAAAGATCATTCTGTTATAGGATCAAAATGGGTATTTAGAAATAAATTAGACGAAAATGGCATAGTAATTAGAAACAAAGCTAGATTAGTTGCAAAAGGATATAATCAAGAAGAAGGAATTGATTTTGATGAAACTTTTGCACCTGTAGCTAGACTTGAAGCAATTAGATTATTACTTGCATTTGCATGTCATATGCATATCAATTTATTTCAAATGGATGTTAAAAGTGCATTTTTAAATGGATTTATAAATGAGGAAGTTTTGTTGAACAACCACCTGGTTTTGAAGATCATGAATTTCAAATCATGTTTTTAAATTACACAAAGCACTATATGGTTTAAAACAAGCACCTAGAGCTTGGTATGAAAGATTAAGTAAATTTTTAATTGAAAATGATTTTGTAAGAGGAAATGTTGATAAAACACTATTTTTGAAAAGAAAAGATAAGATTTATTAGTAGTACAAATATATGTTGATGATATTGTATTCGGTGCTACTAACAACTTGTTATGTCAAGAATTTGCTAAGTTGATGCAGGGTGAGTTTGAAATGAGCATGATGGGAGAACTCAACTTCTTCCTAGGACTTCAAATCAAACAAAGCAAAGAAGGAATTTCATCAATCAAGCCAAATACACAAAAGAACTGCTCAAGAAGTTTGGAATGGAGTCAATCAAACCACTTGGAACTCCTATGAGTCCTTCATGCAAATTGGACAAAGATGAAGATGGTAAGAAAGTAGATCAAAAATATTATAGAGGTATGATCGGATCTCTTCTTTACTTAACAGCTAGTAGACCAGATATTATGTTTGCAGTATGTTTATGTGCTAGATTTCAATCTGAACCTAAAGAATCTCACTTAATTGCTGTAAAAAGAATTTTAAGATATTTAAGTGGAACTAAAAATGTAGGTTTATGGTATCTAGAGACTCAACATTAAATTTGATTGCATATTCTGATTCTGACTATGCTGGATGTAAATTAGATAGAAAAAGCACAAGTGGTGCATGTCAATTCTTAGGATGTAACTTAATCTCTTGGTTTAGCAAAAAGCAAAATTCGGTTGCATTATCTACTGCTGAAGCAGAATATGTTGCAGCTGGAAGTTGCTGTGCTCAAATCCTTTGGATTAAGAGACAACTTGAAGATTATGGCATAACACTTGATAAAACTCCAATTAGATGTGATAACACGAGTGCAATAAATTTACTAAAAATCCAATTCAACATTCAAGAACAAAACACATTGAAATTAGATATCATTTCATAAGAGAACATGTAGCTAATAATGAAATTGTCTTGAATATGTTAATACAAGAACAATTAGCTGACATATTTACAAAACCCTTGAGTGAAGAGAGATTTTGTTATCTTAGAGGTGAATTAGGGATATGTGACCCTTTGAGTGATTTTGAAACCCTAAGGAATGAGAATCTAGATTTCTATAAATTTCTTGAAATCCTTCATAATTTTAAGGACAAATTATCTAGTCATTGAGCTATTTGATCTTTAATATTCAAAGATTTTTTGAAATTTTTATTGAACTCTTTTTGACAAGTTTCAGTCATTTGAATCTCAATATTTTTTTTCTGAAACTGTCTTTGGAGTCGACACCTCAGAATGAGGAGTCGACACCTCTGACTGTGTCGCTCTCGGTCCCTGACCTTGGAGCCGACACCCGTATAAGTGGAGCCGACTCCAGTTCGAGCGCTGACTGTGTTAGCGATTTGGAGTCGACACCCGACTTTGCGGGAGTCGACACCTGGGATTCCAAAATTGATTTATTAGGGCAGAGTCGACACCTCGTCATTTCAAACTTCTCAAATCCTAACCAAACTCTTCCAAAATTCTTCCAAAACTTCCCCACCTCAAATTCCATCCAAATCGAATCTTTCCAAAGATCCAATGGCACCCAAAAGGAGGGAATCAGTGATTGGAGCGCCGGTGACCACGGAAAACGGTCCGCGCGTCGTCCGTGAGCCGACTCCAAGCAGTGATTCGTCCACGGATTCAGACAACCCCAACACCTCTTCCACTCAGGTAGATACCTTAGCCGGGAGGGTTATCACAATGGGTAGAAAAATTGATTTTGATCTGTTTGAAACCGAGGGCTTTTCTATCGGTAGACAATTAAAGGAAATGGGCTGGGATAAGCTCTGTTCTCTAGATGTTCCCACTTATCCAGCCTTAGTAAAAGAATTTTATTTTAATTTGGCTAGAGGTGATGGCGGTTTAGTTAGCTCAGTAAGAAATAAGAGGATTCACCTTACCTTTCAAAAGCTTGGAAACCTCCTTAGCATCCCAATTACCGGTTTAGCAGCTGACATGCACAGTGATAGGTCAGCGGCTCTTTCAAGGATGTTAGGAAGGGAAGTGACAGAGTTTGAGGAGATTAGGGCTAATCAATTACCTTTGGAATTGAGATTATTACACAACATTTGCAGTAGGATCTTGTTTCCGAAGACTGGTCGGTTTGAGTATGTCTCGGAGCGAGACATTGTTGTTATGGATAGTGTTTTGACTGGACAGCCAATCAACCTAGCAGCTATGATGATTTTTATATGGCGAAGCTGGAGGGAAGAGAAGATCATCCCTACCGTATGGCATGGTGCTTACTATGGTTTTCAAGCCAAGGGTTGTAATTCAAGAGAATGAACCATCTAAAAACCTGAGGCACACCGACTACTATAGTTGGCAACATTGCATCGGATGGGTTTTGCTAAAGTGAATGGACAGTGGGATAGGAAAGGACACCTTGATGAGAGAGCCCCTGTGCCGAGAGTTTCTGAGCCTTGCGAGGCTGGACCATCAGTTAGGGTTCCTTCTCACAGCCTAGGAGTCCCATTCCTGCTCCTGCTCCTGCACCTGCACATGTTAATGATCAACCATCCACTTCTTCAGCTGGATTCTCAGACCTTCAAATGGAGCAATTAAAAAATTTGTTTGCTGCTCAGAAGGATGAGTTTGACAGTCAATTTATGAATATAAAAGAATCACTTTATTCACTTGATGATCGGATTACAAAAATTGAATCAACTCTCAACTCCTCTGCAGAATCTTTAAGTGGTGATTTAAAGAATATCTTTGAAGAACTTAAAGAGATTTGTGGAGATAGTGAAACTTATTCAAGGTGCAACGCCGAGCTTCAAGATAAAATCTCAACAGCTTGCACATTTGATGAGAGACTTAAAGACTATGTTAAGCTTCAATGTGATGGAATGAAAAATATTGTAGATCATTTAACAAGAATAGTGAGGAAGAATTTTTGATGTAATGAATGTTAATGTTGAAATGTTTAATGTAATGAATGTTTAATTTTGATTTACATTTTGATGTAATGAAGTCTATGAGTTAATGTAATGAAGATATATTTTAATGAATGAGTATTTTGATGTAATACTTGACTTTTGTTGAAATGAAATTATCTTTTGATGCAATGAAAATCATCTTTTGATGCATTGTGAAATCTTTACCTTTTTGTTGATTACAAAAAAGGGGGGAGAATTATGGTTGTATATGCATTAAGAGGGAGAAAGTTATATTGTTAATTGCATTAAAGGGGAGAAAGTTATGTTGCATTAATTGTTTAATATGAAAAATCAAGTTATTTAATTGATTAATATGAAATTAATGAAGTCAATTGATTGATATGTTATTGAGTTATTTGTGGATTAAAACAAATTGATTTGACTATGCATAAAGAAATCTTAAGTACCAAATATGTAAAGTAAGAGGAAGAATAATTTGAACTTCATAGGGGGAGCTACCTTATTCAGGGGGAGCTTACTCGTAAAGATCACTTCCTTGATAATTTTTTAATTTAAGAATTCTATGCATATACTCAATGTTTTTATAATCATCAAAAAGGGGAGATTGTTGATCCATTTATTGATTTTGATGATTAATAAAGGAATTGAGTATATTTGTTTGATTACTAATGGATTTTATAAGTGTTTCAGGACTTAAATTTATTTGATCAATTTAAAGGAATTAAGAAATAATTTTGAATCAAATACAAATCAGAGATTTCAAAGTTTCAGAGCTTGGAGTCGACACCTAGAAAGTCTGGAGCCGACCCCATGGCCAATTCAATTTTAATCTGATTTTGATACAATCCGGAGCCGACACCTAGAGTTTCGGAGCCGACACCTAGAGTTTCGGAGTCGACACTTACAGTGTCTGGAGCCGACTCCGATGCGGGGACAGAACGTTATTTTTTGAGCATCTGGAGCGACACCTACAGTTTTCGGGAGCCGACACCTGACGATGGCGAGCCGACACTTACTTTTCGGAGCCGACTCCTCAACGAACTCAGAAATTTCTATTTTTGGTAAAACGATCTGGAGCCGACACCTGAAAAGTTGGAGCCGACTCCAACCTGACTGGGAAAATTTAAAATGCCAGATCAGCTCTAACGGTAATATTTCCTTTTACCTAATTTCTAACGGATATATTTTTTTCCAGGTACACTCCAACGGCTAGTTTCATCCCAAAAATGGATTGAAGAAAATCTATAAAAAGGGGAAGAACACCCGTTTGAAAAAAAAAAGAGAGAAAAAGAACGAAAAGAGAAATATTCAAATCAAAAATCCAAAAACCCTGAGCCTGAAATCCAAGAGAAAATCCTTCAAACTCAAATCCTTCCACTCCAAAAAGCTCAAAGAGGAATCCAAGGCGTTCAAATCAAAAATCGTGGATTTCCCAAATTGAAGAAAAAGCTCGTTTCTTCCATTTCCAATCTTCTCAACTGCAACTGTGAGGGATTAAAGCTGAGGCTTGATTCATCATTCCAAAGGAGAAGAGGAAAAGAAGAAAAGAAGAAAAGCTCAAAGCCAAACAACTTCAAATCAGGCTTTTCTAAACTTGTTTTATTATTTTGAATATTTGCTCATTGAGGAGCTGTGTATCTTTAAAAAACTATATTCTTCTTGTTTGTGCTAGTTCAATCAAGGGGATTGAACTAGTGGAGGTTGTTAACCTCGGGTCAAGCTAGATAGCTTGAGTTTAGGGTTGTGTGCTGGTGAGCCCGAAAAACCGGCTGGGTTCGTTGTGATCCCGGGTAAAACAACAAGTTTGGGTTGTGAGCTTGTAAAACAACTCGGCTGTAATCGAGGAGATTATAGTGTGGACCCAAGTGAATCTTGGGAGTGGACGTAGGTGTTGGATACACCGAACCACTATAAAATCTTTGTGTTTGCCGTGCTTCTATTATCTCTATCTCTATCTCTATCTCATTGATTGTGCTTTATATTTGCATTGCATTTACTTTCATTCATCTTAAGCAAATAATTTTCAAAAGGGGATAATTTTTAAAGAATCCAATTCACCCCCCCTCTTGGGCTGTCATCTGGGCCAACAATCATCATCCCAAGGTAAAGAAATCTAGCCACATATTATTGCCACTAACATCCCTCCATAATTTTTCTCTCTCAAACCTAAGTACAATGATCTAAATAAAAGAAAAATAAAAATAATTATAGAAACTCCTTCCTTCAGACTACTGCTTGGGATCCTTCTTTTATAGAGCTAGTTTAGGGCTTCCTTCTAGTCAAATTGGAGTTAATCGAGCTCAAAAATCAGTCAGATATCGCGAGCAAACTTCTCAACCGTCCATTCTACGTCACAGGCCTTAGCTTGCATCGAGAATCATGTAAAATCATCTCTTTCTTTCTTCTCAGGCAAATAGAGTTTCAATTTGAGTTTCTTCTGCGCCGTTGGACTCCAAAAATCGAGCTCTTTCCATCTATGGGCTCCTTTTCTATAAAACATCCATAAAAAGTATTAATTTTTAATAAATTTAAAGTGATTAATATTTATTTTAATGATTAAATTAGGATAATTAATAGACTTATCACCTTGTAACCTTCTTATTGGACGAAGAGAATTGGAATAATAGGGCGTTCTAGGGCTTACTACAAATGGAGAAGAGATGAAGGAGAGAAGGGAGAAAAAAAGAGCCCTCATGCCTTTGGACAGATTTCCTTTTATAGGCGGGCTTCAGACTAAATGCTGGACTGGCCATACCATAGTGACATGCTCCATTATGATGGAATTGGTTAGGGACTGCTTTAGCTATTGTAGGCCATGCCATCTAACATAAGAATGTATGTTAGTTTAATTGTAGTCTTGTTGCATCCATATGGTCTATAACTCTAATAGGTGGAATGGCTCAGGTCTCCATAAGATAGATATTTTGATGATATCCAACTGCTATAGATGTTGGTAACATAGCCTAAAGGCCATATGTCTCTTAATAGGATGCCAACTGATTGTCGGCACAATTTGGCTTAATCACCTTTTGAGTAGCTTTGTATGTATGGTCTTAAGTTGTTACAAATAATATTAAAGTTAATTCAATTTATAAACTATATAGATTAGAAGATACTAAAAATGAACTTTTTGGAGCTAATCATAGGATTGATCATGGTTTATGCGTGGATTGTACATGGCTATGGATCCCTAGCTTATTGAAGATACTAAGGCTTAAAAGAAGAATATATTGAAGCCTATGCTAGCATATATATGTTTAGTCTCATATCAACTATTTAGATTTGGACTTTAGTCTGACAAGGATGTCAAAACTTAAATAAGAAAAGTATATGACATATCAATTATTAAACCAATGAATTTTGGACCTACATATAGGATGAACGATCTCAAATAATACCAATGAATTTTGGACCTAAATAGAAACTTTTTTTATTTTCGATTGAGGTTGAAAATGATATTTTAAATAAAATTATTTTCAAATTATTAAAAGTGATTTTTAGATTTTTCACATCACCCTTTTGCATACGAAAATGTTCTACCAAAGAAACTATCTTCTCTATTAATTTAGCCCAACTAGAAGAGGGAAATAATAGAGTCATTATAAAAGTAAAATTAAGAAAGGGAGAGAAGATTCCAAAAGGGTGGCCAAAAAGATCTAGAATAGCTTATGAGGGCTAAGACTATGTTCATTGTTATTTATTAAATTATACAAATGACACTGACCAAGCTAACTCCTACAAATTCCATGCCCATTAAATTAAAAAAAGACTACTAAAATGTTGAGTTTTTGGAAGAACATTTATCAAAAATATTCATTTTTGTTTGTATCATTGAATTTTTGTCTTGTTTTTTTATCCTTTTTCCTCCGTCAGGTACAAAACTTACAACAAAATTTCAAGAACACCAAGTTGTCCAACTTTCTAGTGACATAGAGGATTCTCTTGCATGTACTTCAGATAATTTATTTGTTATCTTCTCCTCAAAATAAACATTTGATGTGCTCAATAATGTGTCTTATAGTTAGAACTCATTCAGATGGGCCATCCAACCGAAATAGCCTAATCTAAAATTTTGCAAACTTGAGCACTAAAAATAAGCCTATGGGACAAGCTTAAATGGAAAAAGTAGGCCCGACCTAAAACTAAACCAATATTGGGACAATTAAAAAATAGCTCAACTTATGTGACTCGAGAATATGTCTAACCTCTACATGCCTTATCCTTTCGGGCATTAATGTATCACATCCCCAACCTAGCGTTTCTATTTATTTCTAACATTTTTGTTGTACTACTTAGACTAGGTGTTTATCATTTTAGACTAGCTGGTAGTTGTTTATTCTAAATATATTAGCATTAGTTTTATAGGATAAGAATTTATCCTTGCTATCAAAAAGTTATTATTTACTTTCCATCATGTTTGTGTTTATTGTTTACCTATTTATTTTTGCTTATTTTCATTAATTTTGTTATGTTTTTTTAAGTAGCAACAATGGTTAACAGGTGGATTTTTTGGCTTTGAAATTTATGAAATCTAATGATAAAAACACCTTCCTCTCTTTATATATATAGAGAGAGAGAGAGGGATAGACTTAGTTATATTCGAATGTAGCTAAGTAAAGGATCCGTTCACATTTTTCATCCTTGGATCCATACAAATCCTACGGCCACCCCACCTTTTTACTTTTCTCATCTTTAGGATTCGTAAACTTTGTGGATCTAAGAATAGAAAAGGTGATCGAATCTAGGATTGGCTACATTCAAATATAGTCAAGTTTAAGATCCAATCATCTTTCCCAACCTTAGATTCATACAGAACCCAAAGCCACCCATTCTTTTTACTTTTTCTATATTTAGGATTCATAAACTATGTGGATCTAAGGGTAAAAGAGATGATTAAATCTAACCACCTTTGGATCCACATGAATCCTGGAGCCACCTCATCTTTTTTACTTTTTTCATCTTTGGGATTTATAAACTTTATGGATTTAAAGATTGAAAAGATAACTAGATTTAGGTTTAGCTATATTCAAATGTAACTACGTCTATATCAATATATATATATGTGTGTGTGTGTGTGTCTGTGTGTGTATGTATGTATGTATATTGATGCTAATCATGAGCCAGATGGTCCACCAAACTCAAAATTTAGCAAACTCGATACTTTAAAAAATCTTAATTAGATCTTAAATGAAGAGGGGAAAGGAAAATTTAGACATAACGAATGGGCCTAAAATTGTTTTTTGAGATTAGATTAGGCATGGTCAAAAAATGGGGTGCATGATTGAGCTAGATTGGGATTGGATACAGGCATCGAACCTAGCTACCAATGTATAACTTGACTTAAGCTTAGTTTGGTTTGGCATTTAACCAACTCTACTTATAATTAGCTTTAAATGATTGTTATTCTTAAGCGACAAGCTTAGGAGAAATTGGCATCCAGTTGTAAGGTGCCCATATGTTACCTATACATATAAAAGACCACGAATAGGTTCAATAGTTTTGCTCCACCATTTGGCTAACACAAATGCCTTGGGTGGTTATTAAATATATCGAAAGGTCTTCATTTGTTACACCCACCATATAAGGAGACAATGTGGAATTTAGGTTCAATATTTTTGCTCCACCATTTGGCTCAAAAAGAGTTCAGAATGATCGAGTTAAAAGTATCAAGGGGCCCTCTTCCACTGCATGTGAGGAGACAACATTGAATTTAGGGCACCGATTGCTTGCATAGTGTACAAACCAATGATTTTTAATTCTTTTCTATCTAAATTGATTTTTCCCCCTTTTGAACAATCTTGAAGGTTTCAATTTTAGAAAATTATTTTAAATTTTTTATATAAGCTAAGAAGCCGCAAAATAAGTTTAGATTATCTAGAAGACAAGCTCAAGCCTAACCACTCTAACACCAAAATATCCTCTTCTATGTTGAAAGGGTTGATGAGCTTAATAGATGGAAATTTTAGTTCTAGAATAACCAATAATATTTTTAAAAAATAAAAAATATGTATGTTAATAGAAAGGTCAAAAATAAAAAAATGATTAATAATGGATCGACATATCATCCATAATGGTATCTTCATTTGCAAACAAAGTTTTATGGTTCACAAGGGAGTTATCCATCAGGCTTGTAGGGTTGGTCCAAGGGATTTGATATGATGCTTTTTATTGATTTTGAAAGTCAAAAGTTAGGTCATAAGATTTCTTCCTAATAGAGACAAAACACCTACTTATTTATTAACAAGACCAGCTAATTATGTACATAATTTTTGCAATAAATACAATAGAACTTTAGGGTATTTGGTAAGGTATTCAAAATGAGTTTAAAACTAGTCACATCCTATCAAAGCTGCTCTCTTACCCTCTTCCCCTTTGTCTCCTAGGCCTTCTTTTCCCCCTTCGCTTTGCTTCTACGACTCCTTCCGATAGCCAACCTATTCAACCTTTTCCTCCTTTCTGTTTAGTTCATGTGATCTTCTCCTCCTTTGATTCAATCCAATCGTTGGCTCTTCATCCTTCGACTCCATTTTTCTTCAATTCAATCGAACCTACTCATCCTTTAGTGACAAAGGGTCATTGGCTATTTTTCCTTTGGGTTCATCTATCTCCAACTCCTCAACTCCATCCACCTTCTCTTCCTTTATACTTTGGCTCTATCTGGCCATGAGCATAGATTATATATGATTCTGAATAGATCCAAATAACTTGTTAAGTCTAAATTTCTTTTTATAGATCCGATCTAAAACAATCAGTCAATAGATTGAGTTTGGATTCCAAATTATAATCCAAATATAAAACTGTATTAGATCATGATCAAGCATGACTTGACCTATTCAAAACCATTTGCACTATAATAAAAGATCAACATTGTAGATTTTATGAGCCTTATAATGTTAAAAACTCGCATATCAACATTTTAATATTTTATGGACCTCAAAATGTTAACTTTCTGCAACAAAAATCACAGCAAGTTGTACTATTTGAAAGGGAAACAAAATACTGATTGGGGGGAACAAATATATCAAGCTAGATATGAGTTGAAACTAAAGCCAGCCAACATTGGCTAATATCAAGATTACTTTACTGACTCTATAAATAGGAAAAGCACCTTTTTTTTAAATAAAAGAGGACAATAATATACTGTTTGGAAGGTAGCACTGATTTAGAATACCATCAAACCCTAATATAAGCAAGATAGAATTAAGAACCAATTTTATTTGGTATAATAGTCAAAAACTTCGTTGAAAGCTAGTACCTTAAGATATAAGTAAGATCCCAACTGAATTAGCTGGTATTGAATATATATATATAATGATTTATGGGTACTTTATATTTAATCTTATCTTCATTTTGATTTTGGCTAAGGTTCATCCTTTTCTTTGAGAAGACACTACTAGTAGGTTGGGTAAGTAATGGCTATCCATGCTGCTAACTTTTAGAAAGAGAGCTAGCTAGGGATATCTTTAGAGCAAGATCTAGTTGTATTGTTTTGTGAGAGGATAGAAAGGAGACTCACTTGCATTATAAATGTCTAAGGCGTAATACCTAGAGATAAATTATTCAAGATTAGGACGTAGTCTAGTTATACTATAAATTTAATAACTATCAAAACATATATATAACATAATGTTTCCATGCAAAGTCATAGCCCTCTATTTTTATACCACATCACTCAGACCTTAGCTATTTAAGTCCTTAGGTCATTTGAAAAACCACAACACACTACAACAAATTTAGATGGAGACGATGCTAAAGAGAGCTTTTCCCGATGCCTTTTAGCATCAAAAAAATATTCCCCGATGCTTTTTGAAGCGTCAGAAAAATGAGAGTGGAGAGAGATTTTTTCGATACTTTTGGAAAGCATCGGAAAGAAAAATTTTCATAACGCTAAAAAAAGCATCGGGAAGTTCAATTTTTTTTTCAAAATTTTTTTCCTTCCTCTTGCCGGTTTCTTTCCCTCTCTTCCTCATCAAGCTATTTTTTTTTTCAAAATTTTTAGCCGTGATCTTTCGCCACCTCCCTCTCCTCTTCCTCCTCTTCTTCTTCCCTCTTTCTTCTACTCATCCTGATCTCTGAGTGACAACAGATGACCAAGGAACTCGTCGCCAACCTCCCCCATTTCCTCTCTCCATCTTCTTCTTTCTTTCTTTTCCTTAATAAATAAATAATAAAAAGAAGCCAAGGGGTCGACAGAAGCAGAGCAGGAGACCAAGCGATGGTGGCAGAAGGAGGAGGAGAGGCGAAAGACAACTTGATGGAGATCCTGGAGCCATCTTCGACCCCGATCGATCTCACCCAGTATGTGAACCATGTTCGTGACCCTACCTCCGAGGCCATCGCCACCTTTGAGGGCACCACCTGCGACACCTTTGAGGGGAAACGCATCCTCGAGCTCCGCTATGAGGCCTACGTCCCGATGGCGCTCTTACTCCAAGCAAGTGAGCTCGCTGCTCCTACTCCACACTGCTCGCACCAGTCTCGCACTCTCTTTGAGACATTGGTCTCACGCTCTCTTTGGGACACCTCCAGTCCCTCTCCCTCCTCTGAGCGAAATGACAGAAAAATCCTTACCTCTTCCTCTTTCTCTTCCTCTACACCATGGACTACCCTTGCGCTCTCGTCTCAAGAGATGCGATGGGATAGCATTCTTCAAGAAGATCCCAATGGGGCAGCGAAATCCGCCTACCCTGATGTCTTCCCGACGGCCTTCCCCATCAAACCAGAGGTCTATGCCGAGATCTTTGCCAGCCTCGCAACCTTTTGCTCCATCCCCGTACTCGACCTCCCGTCGGCGACTCTCCTTCATCACTCCGGAGCTCCAGCTTCGACTACGCCGACATCTTTGGGGGCTTCGACAGTGGAGTCTTTGTCGTGTCGTACGAGGAGCTGGTGGCGAGTTCAAGAGGCTAGAGAAGAAGACTGTTTCTGTTTTGATTCTTATCTCATTAAAAAAATCGCAAGTCTAGGGAAGATGTCCCTTCTGGAAAGAAAAATTTACGATAACGACGCTTTACGATCACGATGCTTAAAAAAGCATCGTTATCATAATTTTTTCTTCCCTTGTCGATGCTTTTCAGAAGCGTCGACAAATTTTGCCACTTTCCAATGCTATAAAAGCAATATCATCATAATTTTAGCGTTATCATCATAATTTTTTCTTTTCTTGTCAATACTTTTTAAAAGTGTCAACAAATTTTGCCCCTTTCCAACCCTATAAAAGCGATATCATCATAATTTTAGTGTTATCATCGTAATTTTTTTTTCTTCTCATTGCTTTTTAGAAGCGTCAGAAAATTTTGCCGCTTTCGGTGCTAAACTCTAGTATTGGACAAAAAGAGTTGCTATTTTTGATTTTTATTATAGTGACATCGGCCCTATATGAAATTTTGACATATAGTATCCTAAAACTCATTTTTCTTTGATTAAAACCACGACATGCCACGACACAACACAAACGTTCTAAGCAGAAAACATGCAGGCAGTTGTTGACAAAATTTTATTCCAGAGGTTGTCGCTAAATCAAATTGAGAAGCTTGCCTATAAGTGTTGGGCATGAGATAACAATAGAATATTAACAGGCTTGGAAAATCCACAACGTCTCCCGAGGAAAAAGGTTCATGGGTTACTCGTTAATTATATAAAAATGTCAAGAGCTTCGGTCAACTCGCATGAATTGCCCCCACCTTCTATGTCAAGTTCAGAATAACTTTTCATATATTTTACCTCCAAGGAACAGTGACCAAAGCAGACAGCATACTAATTTCTTACGAAGCATCCTCATTTGAGGCTAAATTTTGTGAATAACCCATTACTATTAGTAGAAAATGTTTTGATGAAAGTATGGTTTTGATCCCCAAACTAATTACCCTCAAAATGCATTTTAATCCTCAAACTTTGTTCTTAACACCTTGATGCGGCATACAATCAGCTAAATTAGTACGTAAAATAACTTGATGGAGCAAAATGTTTGCCCGTTCATGTTAGAATAGCACATTAGCGAGCAATTAACAGAAGGATAAAAATATAATATTTTTAAATTATAAGAAATTAAACTGTAGTAATGGAAATATATTAGTCTAAAGTTTTTTTTTAAACAAAAGAAAACGCCAGCGAAGGCCGACAAAATCGTTGTGACGGCCGTTAATTGGTACCCCAACCCGGGCCTCGGGTCGGGTGCTCCGCGCGCGCCGAACCAAGCCGAGGTGTCTGCCACTTTCGCCCGACAACTCGACCTCCGTCCGAAATTAACGAAGCGAGACTTCACGCCTCCTCTCTAAAACGAAAGAAGCGCAGTTGTGGTGGGCCCCTGGGCCCACCCTCACATGCCCCCTGTGCTGGATCGCGCCGGTGGCTCTAACGCAGGCGGGGAGGTGACCAGATCCACCCAGAACCTTTGTTTATTCCTCTAATTAATTATTTATCAGTTTAACAATGGAAAAGGTCAGCAGCGTGTCAGAGTGATGTCCCCCTAGCGGCCCACCGTCACCGTTTGATCCGGCTGCCCATCGGAGGTATCAACACCCTTCAATCCATGAGCTTCCTCTCTGTGTACGTGTGCGTGGAGTTCCCAAGGGATCTGACACCGTCCGACTTCCGCTGCGCACGGATTTCCGAGGTGGTGGAGGGGGGGGGGGGGGGGGGGGGAAGCGCGAAGGCATGGAGAGAGATGCTCAGGAGACCTCAGACGGACCGGCTTCCCTCGAGATTCGTGCATGGGATGGAATGTATGCATGCTGCCAAGGGTACATGCTAAATTCCTTCCCCATGCTAGCCTCATACATACATCTTGTTCTTGCGCATGTTAACAGTTTTAGATTTCTAAGTGGTTTGGCTTTCACATAATGAGCATTGAATGGGTGATCACTTTAAACTTCGAGTCCCTTTTCAAGTTCTCTCGAGGATTGATTCAAGTTTGACCGAAGTCAACATTAGCTACATCATTTCAGACCTAAGTCTCAGGCTTTGTTCAAAATAATTTTTCATTAGAAGCTGATTATATTCTTTTGAGGTTGATTAGATATTCGCGCCTAAAATGCCTAAAAACTAAATGTTTGTTTGGGGGTTAGTGATCTTAGTGTGCCAATGTAAGAGCAGGACGCCACCTGCGTGCCAGTGAAGTTGGATCTGCATGCATTTAATGTTTGGTAGGACGCAATGTGCTCTGCTGTAACTGTTGTGTAAATGCGAAGGACTCACATGAGAACATGCTGGATTTGTGTATCTGGTCTCCCTTCAGCCAGTGCCAGCACCAGCAAGCCACGCTTTTTTGAAGCTTGTAGCGCACATGAAAAGCTAGATAATGTTGGCATTTTATTACTAACTCTTCATTGATGACTCAAAAGTATTCCCCAGCTTTCTAAAGCTGTAACCAGTTTTTTATTTTTTATTTTCTTAAAGAAAGCATTATGCGTGTAGAGTTGCCTTTTTTAATATGGGGAGTAAAGAGAAGGTGAGTTCGGTTCAGGGCTAAATTCTTCTCGGGATTGGGTCCTTAGTTTCCACCCAACCCTGCGAACTTTTTTTTTTTTTACTCTCCTCCTCTATAAATAGGCCTTCCCATCGCCTTCCCTTCCTCTAACCCTACACAACCTTAGCCTCTTCCACCTCTCTCTCTCTCTCTCTCTCTCTCTCTCTCTTCTCTATACATGGCCCTCTTTGCAGTCTTCCACAGCTTTCTTGAACTGCATCCATCCTTGTAAGGAAGGGGCTTTGAATTGCAGTTCAATAAAGCTGTGGGAAATTGCAGAGAGAGACCAAAGAAGCAGAATTAGAGATAATCTTAAATTCTGAAGGTTATCCCTTCCATTCATCTCTTTAGAGGCAGTCTATGACAAGCTCTCTCTCTCTCTCTCTCTCTCTCTCTCTCTCTCTAGAGATGGCCCTCTTTGCAGTCTTCCACAGCTTTCTTGAACTGCATCCATCCTGTAAGGGAGGGGCTTTGAATTGCAGTTCAATAAAGCTGTGGGAAATTACAAAGAGAGACCAAAGAAGCAGAATTATATATATTCTTAAATTCTGAAGGTTATCCCTTCCACTCATCTCAGTCTGTAACATGCTCTCTCTCTCTCTCTCTCTTCCCCCCCCCCCCCCCCCCCCCCCCCCCCCACACACACACACACACACACCTTCTTTTCTTTCAGATCCATGGCAGGGAGAATTCTAAACATATATTGCATTTAAATAATTAGTAGATCTCATTTCATCTTTTGTTCCACTAGTCCTTTTAAGGGGCATGTGTGCAGTTGTGGATGTTTTGTCTTGTTAGAAGGAAGGGAGCATCTCTTTCATCATGAAAGAAAAGATGCCCTCATAATGAAACTTCAAATCAAAACTTTTTTTTTCTTCCAAACTCCTAATTATTCTTCTTACTCCTCATACTTCATGTGCAGCTGATGGGAATTTATTCATGGATTTCTCTTTTGGGAGAGTTTACCTCCATCAGTACCAGAGGTAAAGAAGTTTTTCCAAAAATAGTCATACAATCGCGTACTTGCAGCCTTGCATTTATCTTTTTTTTTCTTTATCTTTTTTTTTTTCTCTTTGGTTTTTTGTGTGAGTCTGTGTAAATAAAAAATATTCACTGACATGGAATCCTGTCGTTTTATACTGTTATAATGTTTGGACTATCTGATGGTTTCAACCATATAATGAAACCTATCATAGAGAACAATCACAAGATATCCACAGAGTAGAGCAGCTGTATGAAATATGGCACATCCTTCTCTCTTTCAACAATGAAGCCAGATGAATCATTTCTACTCTCCCTTGTTTTTAATTCGGCAGAAGTACAAGTCCTAGGTACAAAACATTTGCTCACCAATTATGCTTTGTGACCAATATATAGAAGCCAAGATTTTTTGAGTTCTAAATGTTAATATGTGTATCATGGACTAAAGGTATTCAAATTCCCACTCAATTGAGCTCATGCATTGAGACAATGTTTGGTGCCTCAAAGTGGAGGGAGGGATCTAAACAAGTTAAAATAACACAATGGTTAAGTTGGGCACTATGCATATTGAGGATTGTTTTGGTTTAGAATGGGCCTTTGACAACGAAATTAGCTTATAAAATGCATGGCATCTTTAAAGTGGCTAGCTCTCTTTTTACATCATATGCTACTTCAAACACTAGGAAGATAGGTTGGTTAATTATAGTATTAAACTAAGAAAAGCAGAAAGCTGCCCTAGATTTATCTCCATGGCCACTATTGAAGAATCCTTTCTCTTAAAAAACCACTGATAAGTAGTGAGTCATTTTGAGATCTGCTTTATAAGTATGTAGTTGTTCATTTTAGTTTCAACTGCGCCACTTTGAAGAGCCATTAATCATGAGAACGGCTCTTCTTTTTTCCCCACAAAAATAGAAGCCTCCAATCAACCAAGTACTTCCAAATGAAAAGGAACTGAGTACATGTTTTGCAATCACTAAAGTTATGTTACCAATCCCTATAGATTGTATTGGTTTCACATCCCTTATATAGAGAAGAAGAATACAGTGGAATGGAAAGTTATGTTGAAGCTATGTAGAATTCGGAGCGGGCAAACAAAAACGTATGCATTTTCCCTTTAAATGTGCCGCCAATAAAGGAGAAGACAAGGAGGAAGGAAAGTACTGATGCTCAATTGGCTTTGTTCCATGAGGAGATGGTTTTAGTGAGACAGTAAAATAGTAAATTGTAGATCTACATAAAAAACAATTACTGCAAGTTACATGAAGGAACTATTATGTTACCAACCATTTTTTCTTCAGCTCTCTTCCAAAACATGGATAACTAGCAAGAAAAATTTAGTAGTAAGAGATTCAAATTAGTTTGCCATAAAGTATGTCTCCAGGTGTTGAACAATTTTGTTCTTCCAAATGATACAAATTTATATTTTCATCATGATACAAATTCATGAGCCATGTTGTTAAAAGAGGATTTGAAAATGGGAAAACAAAGAAAGCACAAGCTTTGCAGTTAGGGTTCACCTTCTGAAACTAATATTTCTCTTTCCATCGTTTGCAGGCACCTTCTGTGTGCTGCTTCTCTAGCTTGGTTTTACCACATCTTGGAGGCTCTTGATGGGTGAGGCCTGATTCGCATCTGATCCAAGAAACACAGGACTTGGCATAGCATAATCAGTTGCTTAGTTAAAAGGTTCCTCTTAAGATTATTGATTGCAATGGAATGGATCCTTAATTAGCTGTCATAGGTTCCTCCAAGCGTTTATGTGCTTTAGAAATGGCAGACATATGCTAGATGGTTAGATAAATAAAGATATGGCTGGTGAGACCTATTTGGAAATCTTGTTTTAGGTTCTACCATGAAAATTCAAGCAGCAAAATGTTTTGTTTTTCTCTTTGCTAAAAAAAAGGACTGTTTAGTCTACCATAGAGGATGAGTACATCAATTAGCCTGAATAAACATTCAGGTGAAGAGATTCATAGCAAGAATTGGGGCTAAAGCATTCAAATCTTATTGAACATTTTTTTGTTGCATGAAGTTCATTTATCTCAACATGAATCGAAATCTCCATCAAGATCGGAGCATTTGTGGATCCAAAATGTTCTGAAGTAAGGCTTGTTGCTCTTGACAAGATCGAGGCATGCAGAAATGAGTGGATCAAATATCATCATCATGACTTCACTTGAGAGGAAGCTCATAACTTAATGATCAAGGTAGTTTTGGCGGAGAATTTGTGTTATTCCTTCTTTTTATATAGGATGTGGAGCCTTCATATATTTAACTTGATAAAATGGCATCTGCAAGAATTTAATCATTTTCTTGAAATCTCTTTGAAGCCCACATGGTGGATTATGTTGCAGAGAAGGATATCCTTGGTAGCCTCATTGTCTTGAGAGGAGATCCCTTTAAACAGTGAAGCTGGAGGAAGAAGATTTGCTATTGGACTTGTCAAGCTTTGTCCATGGATCAATGGACACGCCCAACACCTGAAGGTGGTAAAGGTATTTGCGCATCACTCAGGTAAGCCTCCTTTGTGTTACAGCGAACTGATCTCCATTTTTGTGCGAATTTTCTAGCTTGCAGCTGGATATCCTCATCGTTGGTTTACAGATAGAAGATCATAAACCAAGAAGAACATTTCTTGTTTTCAGCATCTTCTAGCATGATCTAGAGTGGGGAAGAAGAGAAGAAAGTGATAGTTCTTTTGGAGATGGTGGATGGTTTAGCTGGATTTTTCTCTGGGACGTTCTTTGTTGGGGAAAAAAAAAATACCACAACCTACTATATTGTGCTTGGTCTACATATGATTGTGGTTTAGCCTTTTATTTATCTGCATTGTTTTGTTATAGGAAAGAAAGTGATTGTTTTGGTTCATTTGAATGATAAGTTTCAGATTTGGTTTTGCGCCCTTTGAATACACAGCAGTTGCACATTTTTGTTTCTTTAAATAAATTAAAGTTGGGTTGAACAATTTCATGTCCTAAAATCTTATTTGGATTTTTGTTGAGGACAACATTAATTAAGAACATATCTTGATTATTGACCGTAATATGATTTATACATTATATTGGAATTGATATATGACCAATTCTTTATTGCATTGGGCCTTTGCAATAGCTGAAAATGGGCTTAGCTTCTCCTTGGCTTGAACTGAGACTTGACTGTAGCAATGCTGATGGACCCAGAATTGGCCCAACCCTTGTTCTCCAACTCAGACTTGAGTATGGAACTTAGCGTTGCCTTGTGAGAGGATCATATACTAATAAATGTCTCTACATATTGATAGGGCTAGCCATCATAGGAGGTGGCAGGAGATGGCCCATGAGACCTAGGCGGCCCTCGGAACCTAGACGGCCCCCGGGCCCTAGGTGGCCCCTTGGGACCTAGGCGGCCCGGAGACCTAGGCGGCCCCTTGGCCTTAGGCGGCCCCCGGGCCTTAGACGGCCCTGAGATCTAGGCGGCCCCCGGAACCTAGACGGCCTCCGGGCCTTAGGCGGCCCCGGCCTTAGGCGGCCCCCGGGCCTTAAACGGCCCTGACCTAGGCAGCCTCTGAGACCTAGGCAGCCACCGGGACCTAGGCGGCCACCGGGACCTAGGCAGCCCCCGGGCCTTAAACAGCCCTGAGACCTAGGCGGCCCCTTGGCCTTAGGCGGCCTCTGGGATCTAGGCGGCCCCTAAGACCTAGGCGGCCCTCGGGACCTAGGCGGCCTCCGGACCCTAGGCGACCCCTGGGATCTAGGCGGCCCCTGGGACCTAGGCGGCCCCCGGGCCTTAGGCGGCCCTGGGATCTAGACGGCCCCTAAGGCCTATGTGGCCCCTGGGCCTTGCGCGGCCCCAGGGACCTAGGCAGCCCCAGAGCCCTAGGCGGCTCCTTCGGTCTTACTTCTAGAGCTCTCTAGCTGCCCTCATATTAGAAGCACTTAATACGACAAACTGTCGTGTTCGGATAAGGCTCGAAAGTCGTCGACCATCATTACGCTTTAATTGACTCATGTAAGACAAACTCTGGAAAGTCGTCGTTCATTAAAAACTCAGAAAAAGGAGGTATTGATTACCTACTTTAGAATCAGATAACTTTCCACGAATTCTGACATTCCCTCGGAAGGATCAAATTTCATCATGAAGATCCCAAACTTTGTGAGCAAGCGAGCTCCTAAAGATTCCGAGGACAACTAATCAAGAACAACCACGTGGCGAGCGCTAGGACAAAAGAAAAAAGAAAAGGAGGAAAGAAGAGGGGAGATATAAGGTGAGGGGCAAGACTATTGAAGGGGACCTTCTTTTGGACAAAAAACTAAGAGGCCAAAAGAAAGGCTCTAGATCCTGCTTCTTTCATTCGAATTCTAAAAATTTAAGGCTGAGTTCTCGATCATCAATACCGAGGCCTGTAGAGTCTTTTGGGTGATCGAACAACATCAGATTGGCACCAGGAAGGGGGCGACGTTGCGGTATTAAGCCTTTGGATATGGATACAAGATCAACGGGGGAGAATCCTTCCAATCAGTCCGGGGGGCACATCTCGCTCTCTGATTGTATTGGGAAACCTCTTTATCCAGCCGAACCAACAAGGGATAGCCCCCCTCTTCTTTCTTCACCATTACCAGCGCCAGCTACTCCCCAAGACCAGTTGGCCACCCTTACACGGCAGGTTAAAGCTCTTGTCGGAATGGTTCAGCAGCTACAGGAGCAGCACTCTAGAGGAGTCAGGCAACAGCCCGAACCGCCACCGCCACTTAGATCGGCTACTCCTGTCAGCCAGCCGTCTGCCTGAGGAGGTCTCCTCCAGTGAGGCCTCTCTACCCTTCCACCTCGGCCGGACCTCATTCTCAAGGCTCCCAAGGTGGTTCGCATTCTCTTACCCGCTCCTCGGGCAGCCCTCCTATCAAGCGCGCCGAGGGAAGGAGCCCCACGTGGAGCACCGCCGATGGCGTCGTCAATCCTTCTCTCATTCCCCTGAACCAGCCGGGGAAATATGACTGACCAGATGGAAGGCACCTTGACGAGCAGGATCGGAGACTGGAGGAGCTTAGCTAGAGACTTAACAACCAACCGGGGTCAGATTATGACACCCGCCCTCCTCTTACCCGACGGGTTATGGAGGAACCCATTCCAAAGAGGTTCTGTTTTCCTCAACTAGACCCTTATGATGGTACTACTGATCCCTTGGATCACTTGGAAAGCTACAAGGCTATTATGCAGGTCCAGGGGGCAACTGACCCCCTTTTGTGTATTGCCTTCCCGGCCACCCTCCGAAAGGCTGCCCGTGCTTGGTATTCTCGTCTGCCTCCGCGTAGTGTTGATTCCTTCCGGCAACTGGAGATATCTTTCTTAACCCATTTTGACGCCTCTCGGAAGATTCCCCGGGTGGCGGACAGTCTATTTTCTGTACAGCAAAAGAAGGAGAGTCCTTAAAAGATTTTGTGAATTGGTTCAAGGTGGCGGCCCTAGAGGTCTATCATCTTGATGATGCTGTAGCTACTCTGGCTCTGAAGCGGGGGCTTCGCCCCTCCCGCTTCACCTATTCTCTAGACAGGAGACCTCCTGTTCTTATGCTGATCTCTTAAGTCGTGCGCAGAAATACATCCACACCGACGAGGAGGGGTACCAAAGGGAGAACCAGCAAAAGGCCCCCGCCTGGAGTTAAGCGGGCCTCCTCCTAAGAAGACCAAACTTTTGCATCATCCGGCTGACCGCCGAACGAGCCTTGCCCCAGGGAAGACCATCTTACACCCCTCCTCGCTCCCCGAGCTCATATCCTCATGGAAATTGAAAACGAGCCTTATCTACGTCCTCCTCCGTTGAAGAAAGGCGCTGCACGTGATAAAAGCCGCTACTGCCGCTTTCATAGAGATTACAGTCACGACACTGAGGAGTGCCATAATAAAGCAGGCCATTGAAGAGCTCATTCAGAGAAGATATCTTAGACAGTACATTTAGAAGAAGGAAACTCCGCCTGTTCTGGCCTTAATGGGACCCCCTCCTGTTCAGGCCAACATTGACAACACTCCGACGGAAAGAATGGTGGGCATGATCACTCGCGAGGGAGCATCATCCTCTAAGAGGCCAAGAGGGGGGGGGAGCTAGAAAATGTAATCCCTTTTAAGGGAGATGTAGCGGGGGGTAGTGCTGTAAAAGATGATAGCATCGTTGTTTCCATGACGATCGCTAAACACCCTGTAAGGAGGATTCTAATTGATAGTGGAAGCTCCAATGTGCTTACCTATGATGCATTTCTTTGAATGGATTTGTCTCCTGACTCTCTTCGACCTATGACTGCTCCTTTAGTCGGTTTCACAGGGGACTCTATACGAGTGGAGGGTGAGATTATTCTGCCTGCGACAGCAGGATCACCGCCGCGCCAGAGCACGGTTATGATGGATTTCCTGGTGGTCCGGGTTTCCTTGGTGTATAATGCCATTCTCGGCCGGCCTGGGTTGAACATGCTGGACACAGTCATATCAACTAGGCGTCTACTAGTGCAATTCCCCACTAATCAGGGAATTAACGAAATGTATGGAGAGATGAACTCGGTGAGGCCCTGTTACCATCTGGCTCCCAGCCCTCAGACGGCAATAATTCCCCCAGTCACCGAGTCGTTCGACTTTAGAGAGACTGAACGGAGAGAGAGCCGGCGGAGCGTTTGATATCTTACCCTCTGGAAGATGGCTCGGTGAAGATTGTACAAGTCGGCGAACTCCTTCCCCCTGAAGCCCGGAGCCAGCTCCTCGCCTTCTTGCGGGCGAATGCGGATGTCTTTGCTTGAAAGATGACGGACATGGTCGGTATCCCTCCAGGGGTAATTACCCATGAGCTTAACATCAACCCAGGATGTCGGCCGATCCGCCAGAAGAAAAGAAGTTTCGCCCCTGAGCGGCAAAGAGCCATAGATGAGGAGGTGGACAAATTGCTTATGGCCGGTCATATTCGAGAGACAAAATACCCTGACTGGTTAGCTAATGTGGTCATGGTCCGTAAGGCCAGTGGAGCGTGGAGAATCTGCATTGACTATACTGACCTTAACAAGGCCTGCCCCAAGGACAGTTTCCATGGATCGACCAGCTGGTGGATTCTACCTCTGGGTATGAGCTCCTTAGCTTCATGGATGCTTTCTAGGAAACAATCAAATAAAAATGAATCCTCCGGATGAAGAGCATACTTCTTTTATCACTGAGAAGGGCATTTATTGTTACAAAGTAATGCCTTCGGATTGAAAAACGCGGGAGCCACCTACCAAAGGCTAATGAACAAGGTTTTCAAGGACCAGCTCGGCCGCAACATGGAAGTGTATGTAGATGATATGCTGACGAAGAGCACTTGTGCTGCCGACCATGTTGCTGATTTACAAGAAACGTTCCACAACCTCCGGCTCCATGGGATAAAACTTAACCCACACAAGTGCGCCTTCGGGGTCACCGCCGAAATTTTTGGGTTTCCTGGTAACCCGGCGAGGAATTGAAGCAAACCCGAGAAGATTCAAGCTATTCTTGATATGAGGCGGCCGGCCTGCAAGAAGAGGTACAACAACTTACCGGAAGGATAGCCGCCTTGAGCCATTTCTTGTCGAGATCCGCAGAGAGGTGTTTGTCTTTCTTTAAAGTCTTACGCAAAGCGGATGGCTTTGAGTGGACAGAAAACTGTCATCAGGCTTTCGAGGAGCTTAAGAAATTTTTATCCACGCCGCCCTGCTATCCAAACCGAAGAAGGAGAGAAGCTCTTTCTTTACCTCGCAGCTTCTTTGGAGGCGGTTAGCTCCGTTTTGGTCCGCATCGATGAACATGCCACTCAAAAGCCTGTGTACTATACGAGTAAGGTGCTTCACGGTGCAGAAGAAAGATATTCCAAGGCCGAAAAGGTTATCTTTGCTCTAGTTATCTCGCTCGACGGCTCAGACCATACTTCCAAGCCCATTCTATAATTGTGCTCACTGATCAGCCTCTCCGAGCAATCCTGTCTCGTCCTGATACTTCTGGCCGGTTGGCTAAGTGGGCGATTAAGTTGGGAGTTTGATCTCTCTTTTTAGCCCCGAGCAGCTTTGAAATCCCAGGTCCTAGCCGACTTTTTAGTCGAGTGTACCTGGTCTGAGAAGCATCAAGGAAATCCTGCCCAAAGCCTTCCGGACGGCGACAGGGAGAATAGTGAAGCTTGGATCCTTCATGTCGACGGGGCTTCTAACTCCCAAGGGAGTGGGGCTGGTCTTATTCTTGCCGGCCCGGAGGGCGTGGTGTTGGAGTACGCCCTCGTTTCCTCTTTAAAGCTACTAATAATCAGGCTGAATATGAAGCCTTGCTGGCCGGACTCAAACTGGCGCATGGGCTGGGGATCAAGCGTCTCCAAGCTTTCATCGATTCACAGCTCATTTCTGCACAAGTAGCCGGGAATATGAGGCTCGAGACCCTATCATGTCTTGGTATCTAAGCAAGGTCAATATATTAGTCCCCTTGCTAGACCACTTTACCATCAGTTACATCCCTAGAGAAGAGAACGCTAGGGCTGACAGGCTGGCTCGGCTTGCCACTTCAACAGACAACGCCCTAGGCAAGACTTATGTTGAGTAGCTGGAGACACCTAGCATTGAAGTCGTGGAGGAAGTTCTACCAGTTATGCAGGAAGGGACATGGATGGACGCCTACATCCACTATCTAAAAGATGGTCCTCCCAGCTGACCGCGAGGAAGCCAAGCTGCTTAGGCGGAGGGCCTCTAAGTTTGTACTACTAGACGGCCTGCTATATAAGAAATCTTTTTCCCAACCTCTTCTTAAATGCGTCGGCCCGGTAGACGCAGATTACATTCTCAGAGAAATTCATGAAGGTATATGCGGAGCCACTTAGGGAGCAGATCGCTGGCACGCAAAGCTCTCCGACAGGGATATTACTGGCTATCCATGCAGGGAGACGCGACTGAACTGGTGAGGAAATGCGACCAATGCCAGCGGCATGCTTGTATCCAGCGGCAACCAGCTTCCAGTTGAGCCCTCTCTCTTCCCCATGGCCCTTTGCCCAATGGGGCATGGACATCCTCGGCCCTTTTCCTCCGGCATCGAGACAATGGAAATTTCTGTTGGTCGCGTTGATTATTTTACTAAGTGGGTCGAGGTTGAAGCACTCGCAAAGATCACAGAGAGCAAGGTTAAGGCCTTCTTCTAGAAATCCATCATTTGTCGATTTGGCATACCTCATACCCTTGTGACTGACAACGGCCGATAATTTGACAATGCTGCCTTCAAGACTTTTTGTGCCGATCTCGGTATCAATCATCGGTTCACCTCTGTAGGCCACCCGCAATCTAACGGTGAGGCTGAGGTCATGAATCGTACGATACTACGAGGGCTGAGGACCCGGCTAGATTCATCTAAAGGCAGATGGGTAGAAGAACTCCCAAGCGTACTCTGGGCATATCATACAACTCCCAGGGCACCGATAAGAGACGCCTTTCAGCCTGGTCTTCGGTTCTGAAGCTGTCATTCCTATCGAGATCGGCTTCCCGAGTACTCGAGTGGAATCATATGATGAAGCAGACAATCCCCTCGATTTAAGGGCCAGCCTCGACCTCATTGATGAGGCGAGGGACCGAGCTCAGGTTAAGATGGCAGCCTACGTCAGCGAATGGCGAGATATCATGATGCTCATGTCTGCCCGAAAAGCTTTTGCCAGGGAGACTTGGTCCTTAGAAGAGCTGAGATATCCAAACCGATAGAAGGGGGCAAATTGGCCCCGAATTGGGAAGGGCCTTACCGGGTTACAAAGTCCTTTACCGTGAAGCGTACCGACTTGAAGATTTAAATGGACGACCGGTTCCTCGGACTTGGAATGCAGATAATCTCGGCAATATCATCAGTAATGAATGTATTTGTTTAAGGAGTTAATGAATGTACATGTTTGGAAATTTCTTGTATACAAAGTTTTCAAAGGACCTCGGCGGCCCCATGGTCCTAAGGACACCCCCGGGTTGGTATTACTTACCCCTGAGGCGGTTCAAGTCCTGGACCTTAGGCGGCCTCGAGTCAAGCTCCCGGCCGGTATCCGACTACCCCCGAGGCAGTTTTCAAAGGACCTCGGTGGCCCCACGGTCCTAAGGACACCCCCGGGTTGGTATTACTTACCCCTGAGGGGTTCAAGTCCTGGACCTTAGGCGGCCTCGAGTCAAGCTCCCGGGCCGGTATCCGACTACCCCCAAGGCAGTTTTCAAAGGACCTCGGCGGCCCCATGGTCCTAAGGACACCCCCGGGTTGGTATTACTTACCCCTGAGGTGGTTCAAGTCTGGACCTTAGGCGGCCTCGAGTCAAGCTCCGGGCCGGTATCCGACTACCCCCGAGGCAGTTTTCAAAGGACCTCGGCCCCACGGTCCTAAGGACACCCCGGGTTGGTATTACTCACCCTGAGGCGGTTCAAGTCCTAGACCTTAGGCGGCCTCGAGTCAAGCTCCCGGGCCGATATCCGACTACCCCCGAGGCAGTTTTCAATGGACCTCGGCAGCCCCACGGTCCTAAGGACACCCGGGTTGGTATTACTTACCCCTGAGGCGGTTCAAGTCCTGGACCTTAGGCGGCCTCGAGTCAAGCTCTTGGCCGGTATCCACTACCCCGATGTAGTTTTCAAAGGACCTCGGCGGCCCCACGGTCCTAAGGACACCCCGGGTTGGTATTACTTACCCTGAGTCGGTTTAAGTCCTAGACCTTAGGCGGCCTCGAGTCAAGCTCCCGGCCGGTATCCTACCCCGAGTTTTCAAAGGACCTCGGCAGCCCCACGGTCCTAAGGACACCCCCGGGTTGGTATTACTTACCCCTGAGGCGGTTCAAGTCCTGGACCTTAGGCGGCCTCGAGTCAAGCTCCCGGTATCCGACTACCCCGAGGCAGTTTTCAAAGGACCTCGGCCCCACAGTCCTAAGGACACCCCAGGTTGGTATTACTTACCCCTGAGCGGTTCAAGTCCTGGACCTTAGGCGGCCTCGAGTCAAGCTCCCGGGCCGGTATCCGACTACCCTGAGGCAGTTTTCAAAGGACCTCGGCCCCAGTCCTAAGGACACCCCCGGGTTGGTATTGTTTACCCTTGAGGCGGTTCAAGTCCTGGACCTTAGGCGGCCTCGAGTCGGCTCCCGAGCCGGTAACCGACTGCCCTCGGGCCAGTTTTTAAAAGTTTAGGCGGTCTCAAGTTAAGCTCCTAAAATCAAGCAACCCCGTAAAGTTCCCCCAACCGCGACCCAAACGTTAAAATTACGGAATTCATGCTCTACGGCTATCTTTCAAATTCAAAGATGAGGCGCCTGTGATATGACCCTTGGATTCATACCTGGCACTAGCGTAGGGAGTAATCCTTAAAAAGCCGGGAGGATAGATAAACCCCCCTTCTTGTGTAGTAGTTGAAGATCGATAAGCGGTTAACTAAATCACCAAGCAAATAGGAAAAAGAAGGTAGACATTCATTCGTTAAAATGTTAGACCATCACAGGGCCACACTTTACAAAATGCTATCCAAAGGTTGATACTGACCGGCCTACAAAAAGAAGTCCGCTAAAGACAAAACTAAAAAGAAAAAAAAAAGAAGAAAAGAGAAGAATAAAGAGAAACTCAATCAAATTAAACTTCGCTACACCCTTGCTGGTCCCCGGGACGGTCATTCCCTGCGGTCGCTTTTCTATTTTAATTGGTCCGGTGGCGGGGCCCTCGACTATCAATAGTTCGTCGGCTGCGTCTTCGACCCTTAACTCATCCTCGACCTCAGCGTCAGAGGCCTCTTCATCGTCTGCGGGTTGAAGGTGCTCGAGGTCACCGAGCTTATAAAGCCGAGACAGTCTCCTCTTGCACCTTTCAAAACCTTGAACGAAGGCATCTAGGATGGCCTCGCGGCACTCCGAGGCAAAGTCAGAGGAATCTTTATATTTCTCGATGGCCTCCCGAGCTTGAGTCTCGGCCGCAGCCACCCTCTCTTAGCCTGTACCTCCACCGCCACCGCTTTATCCAAAGCATCCTTTGCCTCTTTCTCGGCCAAGACTAGCTTCTCTGCAGCATCACGGGCCGTGGCTTCTGCATTGTCGGCCCGGTTTTCAGTATGCTCTAGCTGAAGAAAGGCCTCCTCAATTTCTCCTCAGTTGGCAATAACCTCGCCGTAACTTCTGATAGTTTGGCATCCAAGTTCTGTAGCTCTTTCTCGGCCCTCTCCCGCCATGCACGGTTATCCTCCTGAGCAATCTGAAGGTCGGCTAATGCCTTCAACTCCCGGACCCTCGCTTCCGACGCTCCTTGTCCAAGCCTTCGATGCGGGACTTGGCATTAACTATATCTTCTTGAATCACAAAGAGGTCGTTGGACATCTGCATCGGTTAGGTAATGAGTATAAAAATTCTATACTAATAGAAGAGGAAAAGGAGAGAAAGGCCTCGATCTTACCTGGAGCGCGGCGTAAAGAGTGTGTCAAAAGACTCCTCCAACGGTAAGGCCCTCATTGTAGCTTGAAATTTGGGTAAAATGGCGAGCCTTAGAACCATTTCCGCCAGACGACTCTTATACGACGTACCTTGCCGGGCCGTCTGCGAGGGTTGAGATGGACCCCTTGAAACATCCAGGGGGTCGGAGCATCTACCCCCCTCGGTGACTGCGGACATGGCGGAGAAGCTTCGATAGAATTTGGGGGCGTTGCGACACCCACCCCGACTGTCGCTCCACTTTCAGACGGTCCCCTGGCGACTCCAAGAACAGGAGAGATTATAGCCGTTGGGCTCGCACGGGAGGCCCCCCAATCGGTATTCCAGCGGGAGGGCTCTCTCCTTCTTGATCCTCCTCCACCAAGATAGCCTCGGGGAGGACGGCTGAAGCCTGGGTCGAATGACCCGGCTCCCTTCGGTGGGGTCTCTTGGGCCTTACCCTTGTGGTATCGGGGACATCCCCCTCCCTCTTTCGGAGACCCGCCATTATCAAATCCTGGGAAAACCTCATCGCTGCAAATAGAAGACCCAAGGCAGATGAAAAGGGATCCCAGATATACAAAACATAAGAGGAAATGCATGCCCAAAAACATGTATTCATACATGTGTGTCTATATATAAAAAAGCAAAAACAAAACGACAAGACCTAACAAAACACTAAGTCAAAAAAAAAAAAAAAAAATTCGAGGCTCACCGGGCGCCGTAGGCAGCGACACCGGCATGGATGTGATCCCTCGAAGGTTATCCTCGACAATAGTTCCTTACTAGGCGGGACGATGGTAGACACCAAAACTTTAAATAATTCTTGATCCCTTTCTTCGACAGCAGAATTTTGATTAGAATTGGTATCAGGAATGCCCCAGTTCGTATTTATCCCCTCTATATGCGCATAGAAGAACCGGGACTTCCACCCTTTAATTTTGGAAGGGAGATTGAGCCTAAGGGTTCTCTTAGGCCTAGAAACAAAATTCCACCACCCAGTCTCTTTGGGGTTTCGAATCCTATACATAGCCCTAAATAGGGAGAGCCGAGCAGAAGCCCCGTGAAAATGACAAAGGACTAAAAATGAATAGATAATACGAATAGAATTAGGGGTTAATGTGCCGGGATAAGGCGATACCTATTTAACAAATTCATGAAGAAAGGATGGAGAGGCAACCGTAGACCATTTGAAGAATTCCTCGTATAATGCAACCTTCCCCGGCTGCACAGAGGTCACCCTATCTTCGGAAGGGCGGTAGAAAGTCGGATACTATCAGGTATCCCAAACCGGGCCCTAAGGTTCCTAAGGTTCTGAGAGGTCGTAGTTGAGGCGATCTCCATCGGACCAGTAGATCTAGGAATAGCGACTGGAGATGCTACCTCATGACTAGTGGATGAGGACGAAACTCTAGGGGACTGGGACAACGGTCCAAGTAATGCTCGCAGAACCCTAGCGGGCTCCCGTACCGGTCGAATGGTCCCCGCGGATGGTTACACCCCGAGAGCCTGACGGCGCCTGGATGATCTCTTCCCGAGAGGGTTCGATCATAGGACCTTTACCTTTCCTATCCTGGTCGAGATCCATGGAAGAAGGGAAAGAAAAAGAAGAAGAAGCTAACCTGAACTCGAGAAATGGAGACGCAGGAGAAACAACGAAAATAAAAAGCAAAAGAATTGAAAGGACAGGCTCTTTACAATATATTTGAATAACGCCTTGAGCGCCACAAGGCCACGTGGCAATGAACGAATGGAACCAAGGCAGACGAAAAGACGCTATCTTCCTTGGGATATACGCCTCTTCATCCAAAACATAACTTTATGAATGTAAAAATTGCCTGGGACCTTTCCTCCTCCTTGGTAATTGCTATGCGTCCAAACGCAAGGGGCAGGGGCGAGGGGGCATATGATAGGGCTAGCCATCATAGGAGGCGGTAGAGGGGCCCCTGAGACCTAGGCGGCCCCGGGCCCTAGGCGGCCCATGGGATCTAGGCGGCCCCTAAGACCTAGGTGGACCCCTAGGCGGCCCCCGGGCCTTAGGCGGCCCTGGATCTAGGCGGCCTCGGGACCTAGGCGGCCCCGGCCTTAGACGGCCCTGAGACCTAGGCGGCCCCTTGGCCTTAGGCGGCCCCCGGCCTTAGACGGCCCTGAGATCTAGGCGGCCCCCGGACCTAGGCGGCCCCCGGGCCTTAGACGGCCCTGAGACCTAGGCGGCCCGGGCCTTAGGCGGCCCTGGGATCTAGGCGGCCCTGGGATCTAGGCGGCCCCGGGACCTACGCGGCCCCTGGGGCCCTTAGCCTAGGCGGCCCTGGGATCTAGGTGGCCCCTGAGACCTAGGCGGCCCCGGGACCTAGGCCCCCGGGACTAGGTGGCCCCTTGGCCTTAGGTGGCCCTTGGGATTTAGGCGGCCCCTAGACCTAGGCGGCCCCTGGGCCTTAGGCGGCCCTGGGATCTAGGCGGCCCCTGGGATCTAGGCGGCCTCCGGGATCTAGGCGGCCCCGGGCCTTAGACGGCCCTGAGACCTAGGCGGCCCCTTGGCCTTAGGCGGCCCTGGGATCTAGGCCTTAGGCGGCCCCTGGGACTAGGCGGCCCCTGGGCCTTAGGCGGCCCCTGGGCTTAGGCGGCCCTGAGACCTAGGTGGCCCCTAGGCCTTGGGCGGCCCCAGGGACCTAGGCAGCTCCAGAGCCCTAGGCGGCCCCTCCAGGTCTTACTTCTAGAGCTCTCTAGCTGCCCTCGTATTAGAAGCACTTAATACGACAAACTATCGTGTCTGGATAAGGCTCGAAAGTCGTCGACCATCATTACACTTTAATTGACTCATGTAAGACAAACTCTGTAAAGTCGTCGTTCATTGAAAAACTCAGAAAAAGAAGGTATTGATTACCTACTTTAGAGTTAATAACTTTCACGAATTCTGACATTCCCTCGGAAGGATCAAATTTCATTATGAAGATCCCAAACTTCGTGAGCAAGCGAGCTCCTAAAGATTCCAGGACAACTAATCAAGAACAACCATGTGGCGAGTGCTAGGACAAAAGAAAAAAGAAAAGGAGGAAAGAAGAGGGGGAGATATAAGGTGAGGGGCGAGACTATTGATGGGGACCTTCTTTTGGACAAAAAAAAGGCCAAAAGAAAGGCTCTGGATCCTACTTCTTTCATTCGAATTCCAAAAATTCAAGCTGAGTTCTCGTTCATCAATACCCGAGGCCTGTAGAGTCTTCTGGGTGATCGAACAACATCACATATCTTGATAAGTGGGCATTCTATGCTTCTTTCTACTTTTTAATGCATAGAACTCTCATATCTACATTCTTTTCCTATTCTAAAGATAAAGTACTTCTATTTTACCGCTCTTTCTTGTGCTTTAATTACCTTCTATAGTGTGGTTACAACTAAAAGTAAAGGAAAATTGCTCTTTAATATGACCATGCATAGCAAATTTGAGTTTCCTTTTACTTATGTCAAGCAACAAAATATGACCTCTTTCATTTTGGCTTAGAGAACACCTATAGGTAATATTACATGCAAATCCTTAATTATTCTACTTACATACAACATTATTTTTCTTAGAAAAAACTTCTGGGAAAAGTCTAATCCAATCTATTAAGATAATTAAAAATAAATAGAATATAAAATAAGCATTATAATCAATTGTTAGAGTAAGATGGCATAAAGATTGTGTGTGTGTGTGTGTGTGTGAGAGAGAGAGAGAGAGAGAGCTTTAGCTTTCTATGCAAAAAAGGTAATATTCTTTAATTTTCTATAAGGTGCTCCTTTAATCCAACTCTTTGCTCCAAACTTTATAGTCTCACTTAGCTACTATGTTCTTGTGAAAATATTTAATTTTGCTCTCATTAAATACTCAAACAAATAAGCACCACCAAAGAATGTCACCAATATTTTTGGTAATAACTTTTCTCCAATCTATCTACAAAAATAAGAGAGGAGTGGGGAGACCATATAGCTTAAGGTTATTTTAAATGTTTTCCTATATATGTTCACATGCTAGTGCTCTAATATTAAGTGGTTGGTTATTTCTTTATGTTCAAATTAGAGTATATAAAGGTATCAAATTTAAGCCCTTGAGATGCTTAACAACTAAGATTTTGCTAAGGGCCATTAATTAAGAAAACATAAAGCATTGATGATAGTGTTCTAAATTTAACAATTGGTATAAGATATGTCTATATTATAGACAACTACGATTTATAGCTTCCTCCATGCCTTACAACCAGCGACATGGCAAACCACATGGAGGGGCCTACTTTTTATGCATAATATAAACAATTATACACAACACAACTCAACTCAACTCATCTAAGCCTTTTTCCAACTACATACTATAAAAAATTATATGCTATATTAAAATATATAATTTATGTAATAGCAATAAGATGTGCTATCTATGATTTAGTAATCATAACAAATATAATTTTTTATTTGCAATGAAAATTTTTTCCAATTTTACAAAGATAAACTATCTATATATCATGCAACAATCATGATGAATATTACTTAAATTATTTGTGATGCAAATTGCATCCAATTTTACAATTTTCCAAGGAAAAATATCCAATTTTATAATTTGGTCAAGTGACATTTTTTGAGACCAATTTAACTTTCTAAAAAGTTTGTATCATATAATTTTGTTGCCCCTTTTCTTATATACATATGTAAATAATTTTTAAGCTTTCTTCTATGCTTCAATGATTTTTTTCCCTCTCCTTAAAAAATCTTGAATTTATATTTTTCTTCCATTCATTTTCTTGGTAATCATAATAGTATATGTTGATGGACATTTTCTCCTACTTTATATTTGATTCAAAACAATAAAAATATCATTTCCTTTATATTTGATTCAAAACTAAGGAAAATATCATTTCCCTATTGGAGTTAGCTATCCAAGTCAATTTTTCTTTCTTTTTGGCAGCATTTGCATATGCATTTATTTTTTTGATACATTCGTAGGCTCTTAATTAATTTTCTATTCATGGTTAATTGCTAAAACGAGCTACCAAATAATGATATTGATGGTATTCATATCACCCCAAATCAAAACCAACTCCTCAACCCCATGCATCCTCTCTCTCTCTCTCTCCACAGCACACTCACATGCGGCATATATCAAGCAAATCGATACTTGATTTCATTACCAATTAAATGAAAATGGACTATGAATAATGAAGCATGTATTTCGAGAAGAGAATAGGATTGCTAATCTTCTTACTTCAAAAGTAATATCTCTACCTTTGTTTAGGTATTGAACAGACGTTCCATTAGATTTTTCTTTATCTAGCGTCACTCCTAAGACTCCTCTTCTACCAATAAAAACTAAAAATAATAATTAAAAAAAAGGGCCCGAAATCAACCCAAGACCCCATCTGGGTCCCGGACCAGCTCTTATTTAGCCCTAGACCTCGCCAAGATAAAATGGTGTCCTCGCTCAGTAGGTTAAACGTGCAGGAACCTCTAAGTCCAAGGTTGATCCATTAGTACCATCTTTAACCAATGCTAACCTTCAAGCATATTTTAGAGAGGATTAATTCATTCTGGACTTCCAACACCTGCCATGAGAAAAATAGAGACCAGCTTTCTAAAAGAAAAAGGTGAACATACATGAGAAAAGCTACTTTCTCGCGTTGCGTGTGAATAAAGCGGAAGTTATGAGATTTGGGTTGGCCGAACCCAGACAAGAAGCTTTCAGATCGTTGCTCTTCCTTCCTGTGGTTAATAAGAGAGTGTATCCCCTTGGACACAAGGAAGATAAAAAAGTGTATATCTGTATCAAAGAAAGCTTAATAGAATTGTAAGATATGCTTCTCAGCTTATTAATTAATAAGATAGTGCATGCTGAAACCTAGCTTGAGCAAATATGTGTGTGTATAAATATAATAATTATTTTCCTTGAAAAAAGTAATAACATATAAAAATATGGGGCAATTCCATCATTTAATGAAAAAAATCTAAGGAAAATATCAACTTATTGCAGAATTAATTATACTCAATAAAGAACAATAGAGCATTAGTTGGCACTTAAGCTCCATTCTGTTTGTAAGCCATATATATCTATTATCTTTTTGAGATGAGCTTTTCCCTGAAATATCCCTGAAAAAATCTCAAAATGCAATGATAAATCCTCAGTGAAAAAAAGTAACAAAAGATAACTCGAAACGGTATAAATTAAGACCAAGTTTTGTTACCAGCAGGAAAATTTTAAAAATTCCATGACTTGTTAAGATATTTAATGGATCGCAGGAATGGGCCTATTTTGGCTTCAACTAGTAAAGGTAAGAAATAAGAGGCTGTAATTCGAAGTTGGTACTCAAAATTAGCAAGCCAAAAGTATGAGAGCCAGCCCTTGGTCCAATTTGGGGAGGGAGGGAGGTCCTGGGAGGATCAACTAGGGCTCCTCAAAATACAAGGGAAAAAAATAAATAAATCACATACCCATCGAGGTTTCCTAGCTTCCAAATACATGCGACTGCCACTTAATTTGCTCGTAGGGAAGTGCTTTAGAGAGCACTTAAATGCACAGAAGTCCTCATCTGCCATCCCTTCCCACAGCTTTCTTGACCCTCTTCTTGTCCTCCTCCTCTTAGGTGAGGGATTCTCAAGAGAAGTTCAAGAAAGCCGTGGAAAGGCATGACATGGACTTGGAAGGAGGCTACTCCACTACTCTCCTGTTCTTCATGTTCTCCTATCTCCATCTTATATAAGGAGCTAGAGACTTCGTACACATGTACATCATGTGAAAGCTGTGATGCGTGCGTTAATGTCCATTTATGTTGTTAAAAATATATATGGGAGTAAAGCGAAGGCATCTGACTTCAATCGGACACAAAAAGTTAAATGAGGTTTAAGATATGGTTAGGGACTTAAAAAGATGGGAGCAGTGGGTTGGAATGTAGCATATATCTCTCTCAGAACTCTCTCTTGGACAATTCTTGCCCTATCATTGGCCTTCCACTCTCTGCATGCTTTACAGACAAAAACGAGAGAGAGAGAGAGAGTGAGTGAGAGAGAGACCCACCAAGCTGATATTCGGCAGTAGGGGCAGAAGAGCAGAAGAGCAAGGCAAGTGATCTAAATAAGCTAGTTTTGTGGTAATTTATTTGGGAATCGAGCTGTTTTACTATGGTAACGGTCTATCATGCACTTGGATTAGGATGAGGCCAAGGTGGTCGATCAGTATCGTTTGCAAGATTGACTCTATATGAATATTCTGGTGACATTGCTCAAACCCAACCTAACTGGACTTGAGCATTAACCAAAACCAATTATCTGAACCTTAACATCCTTGAGGTATGACGTCTTGCATGTGAAACTCTCATACATGCCATGTTTTGAATTAGGTTATCGTATGATGCGTACTTTTTGAAAAAATCCACATGAAGCTCATTGCACTTGCGCTTCAAATGAACGAGGACAGTTGGTTGAGTTGGGAAAATTAATTTTAGCATAGATAGGAAGAGATTTGCATTCTTGTCCCTCCTTTGCTATATATTCATTCTTTCATGGCACTGGACCCATGACAAATCAAATGAAACTACTTACTCCCAACTAACTTTGAACTCTGTAAATTCTACTACGACAAGGTTTTAGTTTGTTAACACAGGCACTGATCGAAATCTACCACAGAGAGAGAGAGAGAGAGAGAGAGAGAGAGAGAGAGAACATGTGCAGTCCCCATTCCATTGGCCACATGTTAGCATGTGATGACGCAAAAGCTTTGTTCATTGGACTCAAGGGTGATGAGTGGGTTTATGGTCCCCAAGGATGTGGGCTGTCCCCCTACCAACGTCACCTCCCAATCGGCCACCGACCTCCATTGAGTGGAGATGGGGCAGTGCCGTGGACAACGGCTCCGACCGGTCCTGATCGCCAAAACCGTAGCCGGCCCGGCAGTGGTGGTCCTCAATTCTGTCCCATGGGGTGGTGATGTAACATGAGCTTCGGTACACCACTAGCAAGCCTGGAAGTGCCCAAAAAAATATCTATGGGGTTTGTCACGGACCCTAAAGGATGATGGACAGCCGATGGTGGTGCACATTGATCTTGTACCCTGAAAGTCTTTCGTGAGCCAGCAAAATGATCGACGTCAGTCCTTTGGTAAAATATATAGACTATAATATTTTACCTTCTTTAAACGATAATATAATAATCGATATTCATCATATCGTTTTTTTTTTAATTTTTATCTTTTTTACTGTACAATAATTGTGCATATTTAAATTTATTATGTATAGTAAGAAAATAATTATATAATAAAAAAGAAACTATGTATACATAAAATAACAAGAATTAATTAAAAATAAAAAATAACCAATATAATAGATTGCATATATTATATATATGATTTATCAGCAGAGGGGGAACATCGTGGTTCCACGGACTGTTCCTGTTTCCCAAGTGAACTGAAGAAAAAGATGCCCACATCAAGGTCTATCCGGGCTGGTGCATGCCATGGTGGATTATGCAACGAGGTATGATAGTCTCGTGTGCTGCTTCTTTTGGTGACCTTTGAAGTAAAAGTTCCGATGAGTACAATACCATCATTACTTTGTCATTTTTTTGTTGGCATCTAATTAAGATTGGGACAGTTATTTATAGCTATGGCTTTATTAGTGCAAAGGACCTGTCAACTTTTGATATATTGAATGACAGGTCCAGTTAAAGAGAACATGCGCTAGTTTATCATAATTAAATGACTAACGGGTCTTCAGATGAACGGATCTTGATTTTTCGAAAATTGCTCTAATAATAAAATAAATATATAAAATCACTAGGAGTTTCAAACTGCTATCAAGAGATTGAAGCTCCTAATTAGTTTACTAAAAAAGAAATGCTATATATATATATATATATATATATATATATATATATATATATATATATATATATATATATATATATATATATGGGCTCTCTTTACGCGCAAATAATGAACTCATCTTCAAATTTTAGTTGTCAAAATCAAGAGCAGATGCAGGAAAACAGATATGTTAGAAAGTAAAACACTTCAAAAATATATAGAAGTTTGAGAATTCAAAATATTACCTCAGGATAAATTACCATAGTTGAAAGATCCTAGCTGCTAAGCTTCAAATTGTGCCAGTTTAACGCAGCCAAAATTGAAAACCAGATTCAGTGCAAACCTTGTCTTGTATGATTCACTTACTTGATGAGTTATTGATGGCCTTGCCATCTTTCATATAGAAAAAGAAGAATCATCAAACTCAAGTCCTAAAACTGTATATAATTTTTCAATATCATGACACCATATGTACCATCAAAAGCTAGGTATAGTAGTCACGTTTCCCTTCGATATCCTCCTGCCATTTTTCTTCACAGGAGAAAGCAATCTCCATTCCTCTTTCTTCTATCTTCTTCCCCTTGTACCAACACTTGTCTATGTTGATCCTTGGGGTACTGCACAGTGCAGCCTCTCAGAAGATCAACTCTATTGACTGTAGAATTTCAAACCAAGTGTGGAGTTTTAGCTCGTCAGCCCAAATTTAGACGAGAATTCATGCTCATAAAGAAAAGATCGCACTTTTTTGTAGACTTCACTATGATCTTAAAGACCATATAATTATCTAAACATCATTAGATATAAAAGAAAGTTCTAGAAAGGGACGTGGGATGGGTGCACAATTTGCAACTTGCTATTGTAACACTTATTTTTAGTGAGAGGAACCAACACTAATTTGATATACTTTCATCCCTAGTTATACACGAAATCATCTTCATTCATCAATTTATTCCTCTTTTTAAATTTATAATAATTATTTTACGTAGATCCCTGTCATCTAGTTATTTGCAATTGAAATGTATGTTTCCAGAAAATTCCACTAAATAACAGTAAGTTTTGAACCATTCGAACTATATAGATCACGCACAGGAAAATTACGTGGACGAAGACATTTTGCATACAAGTCCCTATGTTCTTCTTTATTCTCATATCAACACCTCAATTTTTTTTTTAAAAAAAAAAAAATACACGTTGGCACCTGTGAATCTACAATCCAATATACATGGCTACCAGTTTAAATGAAGAATTAATGTCTGAGGGGAAAGTTCCTCCTCATTTCTTTGAGTTGACTAGCTGTGAAAAACCTTCTTTCGAACACAAATCAAACATTCCATCTTCCCATCTCATAACGCTCATCGATGGGGGATATAGAGGGCGACCGTTGGTGAGTTCTTTACAGTTATAGAGGACAAAGAATGGTGTGGAACGATATGGACGAAGAGAGAGAGAGAGAGAGAGAGAGAGAGAGAGAGAGTCTAGGCCATACATAAGAGGTTAACCTTTAGCTGGAACTGTCTCACTATTCACCTTATCCTTTTCGCTCAACAATTCCTTACATCTTAAGTGAGAAATCATTGCAGAAGACAACCAGAAATACAACCAAGGGTGACCAACTATATCAATGGAGACCACTGCTTTAATTAAACCAGATCACTCCTCCTCATTCCAGCTAGCTAGAACCATAGATCTACTGCAAGAATTTCGTGGGAGAACTTCGATCTTAGCTGATCTGAGAAGGTGCTGCATGTGCGTGGTACAATCCAGGATTCGCGGTGGATCGAGTTCTTCCGACCGACAGTAGAAACAAAGAGTAAACAACCAACACAAGCCCCTATCATGGGTGCAAGTTGCCATACTGGGCGAACAGTAGACACGCTTCTGCGCAGAAGGCTACGAGCTAGGACGGGGCCGGCAAAGGGCACGTGCGAGTGGAGCCGGCCACCGCCTCCCGGCCCTAGACTGAACCCAGGTAAAGGGAAGCGGGGTGGGGTAGTGGAAGTTTAGGCCATGCATTCACCCGTTCCCTCTTTTAGGCTTTGGCCCCAAGGGGTGCAACGGCCCGTGCCAACGTTATTGCATACAGAGAAGCGAACAGGGACGCGAGAGGGAGGATAAGGTCATCCCAACCACGCATGCAGCACCACTGGGTTACCAAGGAAATGTCACGGTGGCGGCAGGGGCCGGGGTGCAACCAATGCCATGCTGCCCCGTTGGAGTGGGAGAGCAGTGGGTGAGGTGGCGGGGGATGGGTGGCGGTGGTACCGGGGAATAAAAGGGCATGGGTGGGTGGTGGCGTCACGGGGGGAGTACGGGGATGGGTGGGTGGGGTTGGTAGGAGGAGCTTGGCTGCTTGCGTTTGGGGTCGTACTCATGGGTCCTCCACACAGGCTGTTTTGTTTGCTCGTTTTTGTTTCTGTGATGAAGAGTGGGCGGCGCTGTTCGCTGGATCTTATCTTTATGCGTGCTTTGGTGCTGCCACTCTGGTACTTATTACCTTGTCTCTCGGATGGTATTAACCATTTGGTGGTGGCTAAATCCTTTTTCATCGTCTCTGGGCAGGAGACTGGCATCAGCAGTGTATTGCAGTATCTTTCAGGACCTTTGAGGTGAAAGATATATGCCAGCATTCAAAAAAATAATAAAAAAAAAAGTTATCTATTTTGTTAGAGTTTATTTATTGTTAAATTTAGTCCCTAAAATTCACTTGAAAGTCATTTTGATCTTCACCGGTTTCAGTTCTAATAATTTAAAAATATTACATCTTGATACACGAAATTAGCTAAAATTGATAAAATAGCTATTGTATCACCTACCTAATCAATCCATATACATGTATTAAATGACACATTAGTTACTCTGTTAATTTTAATTGACTCTATGTAGCAAAATGTTAGGAAGGCAATCTTCTTAAAATATAGTGGATATAAAATCAAAAATTAAGAATTAAAATAAATTGTAAGTAAAAGTTTGAAGATAAAAAATATATTTAGCCTAAAGAAGACTTGTGCAATGGTGTCCTCACCCAAATCCAGCTAAGTTTTCAGCTACCTTAAATTATTTTTGAAAAAAAAAAATTATGTTTGGATTTGAACATTTCTAGAATCTAAGATACTTAGAAACTACGCTTAAAGGAAACTAGAAATACAATAAAATAATCCTCTTATTACATACCTAAACCCTCCAACATGAAGGTAGTAGTTACATTTGGATTCAAGTGGTTGATGCTGATCACCAAACGAACTTCATGAACAAGCCAAATAAATAAGCTCAGTTTTGTAACACTTCCAAACAAATGAGGAAGTAAAACTGATGGTTTTATTTGCATATGACACTGAACTAATAACAAAGAAAAAGAAGGAATTAAAACAAAGAAAGGGAATATATTAAAAATATGAAATAGACTTGGTTTTGAAAATCGGTTCGAATCAGTCGGTCGAACCGGTTCAATCAGAATCGGTCATCAATCTGGTCCGATTTTATTATTAAAGTTAACTTTTATATGATCCGATGAAAATCAAAAAATTCATTGAACCAGTCAAGTTCTAAAGAACTGATCGAACCCTGGTTTTTAGACTTTTAGTTATGATAAATAAAATTAGGATTAGATTTTTTTATTTTTACTTTAGTTTGCACTTGAAAATAACCCATCTATTCTCTTTCAGCTCCAGCACCATCGTTCAGCTCTAGCGTCGTCGTTTTAAAGATATTATTCTATAGTTTAATATTTATATTTTATTATTTTTATATTATTAAATTAAAAATTAATTATGATATCATTCGGTTCGATCAAACCGATTTATCTTGTTGAACCGATTACCTATGACCTAATGTCAAGCCGGTTTCTTCTCCAATCCATTTTTAAAACATTGAAAATATACGAGACAAAGAGATAAATTGTGAATATATAGGGACATAGATACCATTGTTTTACTATTACCATCCGCCATCGTTTTTCCATGATGTTGATTACAATTAGAAGATATATTCAAGCAACAATTCTATTTTACTTGGAGAAAACTACAGCATATTAGCAGTCATCTATCTGTTACTTCGGAAGATTCTTCTCTTACAACGGTAAATAACGGCCATAAAAGAGGGCTATTATAAGGAGGCAATGGCGACGTTAATAACCAGGACGAGTTCATGTACAGCCTTCTGCTCCTAGCCTGGAGAAGCTTTACCATGTCCAGAGATGGAAGCCGTGTGGAGTAGGGTCCACTAATTTTCACCGAAGGTACGACCACACGGGGATTATAATTGATTCCCCTCCTCCTCGGCCGCTATAAAGCCTGCGCCACAGCTGGAGATGCCGGATCCAGTAGCCTCCCCTGCTTCCACCCTCTACAATGCCGCCTACTTCTTCTTCTTCTTCTTCTTCTTCATCTTCTTTTCCTTCTTTAATTCTTCTTTGCATGGGAGCAAGAAGCTACAACGCGAGCCTCTTCATCCCTTTCCACAGCTTTCTTGAACTTTCATCTCGGCCAAAGGTGGTGGGAGGGGGGCATCTCCCTCTGGTGAGCTTAATTAAGAGAGAAAGTTCAGGAAAGCTGTGGGAATGCATGGAGGGGCTGGAAGAATTTGGGCACCAACCAAAATGGTAAATCATGCTTGTTGTTTACTTGCCCCTATGTTAATTTGATTTTCAGTAGAACTTTGGAGGATAATTAATTATAACCTCTTTATTTTTATATCATGCATGGGAGCTTCCCTAGGTATTATACATATTAGGGATATGGCCAACTTTTTTCTAATTCAAAATTATTTGCAGCTTTTTCATTATATAATTACTTGGTCCATTGAATGACATGTTCTACATGATTTGTGCTTCAAAAAGGGATGGCAAAGAAGCCCCATGATGGCTAAGTGAATTTTTAAATTTCTTATATATGTTATCATTATTGTTCTAGATTTCATAGGACTTTGTATGTCTTGGCAGTATTAAGAGACTGCTCAAATTGAATTGTGAATTATGCTAGGGTTGCCCCTTAACCACCTTGTCAACTCCTTCTGTTGACATGACTCTCCCATGACATGTATAATTTTTTTTTTTTAGAAAAAAAAACTTTAAATGGGAGGTACATAGCTCTGAAAGAAGATGATCAGATCTCAAACTCAAAAAAGGTACATTGTAGTCTCTGAAAGAAGATGATCAGATTGATTAATTTGATTCCCTGTATGTGTGCGTGGGAGGCCTCCATGAATTCCAGCTCTGGTTTCATGCTCATAATATATATCCTGGTGAAGTGGATTGGCATCATGTGCAAATGAACTCTGATTCTCATTCATCCACCTGAATATATGTCATGATTTGAAATTAACAAATAATTCAACTAAAATCTTGTACAGATAGAATATTGACTTTTAAGGTAGTTCCATGGAATTTAATTTGGGAACCTAAATCATATCTATCTATTTATTTTGTTCCACACAACTTCACCAAAATTAAAACTTATAATTTTCTTTATTAATACCAAACATGTATTAGTTGCTTCCATGTTGTATGGCTAGTAGTCACTTCATATGGTAGCAGTGTCCATGGATGCTTGATTTACTATGGTCTATATTTTTTAGGTTTTTTATGCTTTTGGATCCCGCATGTTGTGGACCTTTTTTTTTTCTCCCTCACTAAATGATCTCATGTAGTATATAGTTGTTGTTTGCTATTATTCGATGATTTAAGCAATTTTAGTGCTTTTAGTCATGACAATTTCATGCATTTTACTCAGCCTTTCATGGCTATCCTATAACTATAATTTAGTGAATGCCAAGAGGATGCGATGGCACTCCTTTTAACTTGGAATGTACTTTGGATTGCACTCTACTTGACACCAACCGATCGAACCCACATGTTGGATTGAGTACACAGGATTGGATCAGACTTCAAATTTTTTCAATCTAACCCAATGTGGCAAATATTTTTAAATAAATGCATTAATAAATAATAACATTTAATTTAAAAGGCCTATATGTTTCCTTTAACTCAATAAATAATAACATTTAACTTAAAAGGCCTATATGTTTTATTTAACTCAATATATTGCATGGATATACCCAATAAAATTCTCAAACATCACTAATCTAATGAAATTCTCTAAACCTAAAGTACCTACATAATTTGACTAAGGCCTAGCCTACTCAACCAAACCTAAACAAATTTGGCGCAACTCAAATTCAACTGAAGTGCAATTAGATTGGAGAAACTCCAACTCGAGATTAAATTGGATTCGATTAGGGCCAAACATTGAGTTAGATAGGGGTTGACTCTCAAACTAATCCAAACTATTTTGAGTAGTAGTCTTGACTTTATATATCATTTAGTTCTTTTAAGACATCATTAGGTTATGTTCTTGATCAATTTAACTACAATTGAAGTTGCATAACACTCAATGAAGCAAATATAGGTCAAATTATGTGAATTTGACCCATGATTGTAAAAGTAATTTCTAACATGCAAAAATACAAGGAAAGCAGTATAAAATATATTTATGCTATAATACTGTCGAGATAAGGTGATCGAATAGATGCTTTTGATGTGTACTAGGTGGTACCTATTCTAACAGAAAAAAAAAAGGATACAAATAAAAGATATTTGCAAGGCTAGTAATTGATCAATCGACCTAGAGGTCAATCTTCATGTTGAAATAGGCAGAGTGTAGCTAGTTAGCCTAAGGTTCATGAAAGACTCTAAAGTCTTGGGACTTATCCTAAGATTATCAACTATGTTTATGTATCATGAAAAGTAAAATATGATTTCTGATGAAACAAAAAAAGTATTATATGCGTATATGACAGAGTGAAGAACCTCATTTTGATAAGAATGTCATAATAAAGATACAAGCGTTTACTCTTGAGTTTGACACATATCTTAGTAGTTAAGAGTTAGTTGTCTTCTTCTTTGCATATATATTCCTAATAATAATGTGTAGAGAATCTTTGAACATATCAATCAATCTAACTTAATTTTTAAATTATCTTATTTTTATGTTAGAAATAGATGTATTCTGTCCTTATCACTTATCTTCCTATTGACAGCATTATAGTGAAAATCTTTGAAAGACAAGAAAGTAAAACCCTTGACTTATTTTTCTTGCTCATTTTTTGTTTATATCGATGATATGCCCATGCAACAAACCAACCCAATCATAAATTTATCTTTCATCACACCAAGATTCAAGCAATCTTATATCTTTTCTAGCCAATTAAACTCTACCAAGTGTCTTTGACAAGCCTAACTAGGTTTGAGGGGAGAAAAGAGGGCAAACAGGAGGCAACGATCCTTCTAACATATCAAATAAGATGTAGGCAACTTTTATGATGTATTTGAAAAAATGAAATACATGCAACCATCATAGTATGCAATCCTTCTACATTGCCTTGGGTTCATAACTCATAAGTTCAATATGAGCCATAGGCATCATTCTTGCAAGTTTACCCTTGTGGAGAAAATTTTTATTAATGCTTAAGCTAACTATGGACATGGATATCAAGTTTAGGACCTTAGGCCAAAGTGTGACCCAAGGGAGCAGCTTAATTTGCACCTTATATCAAGTTACAATCTCATGATTCAAACACCCTAAGTCGTGGTAATCAACCCACAAGTTCAATTCAGATTCACATATAATCTTAAGAGGGTAAACTAGTTATAACTTTTGAGTTAATTATGAAACCATATAGCAACATAAAGAATCTAGACTAATATCTCAATCTTGAGGGTAGACTTATTCTGATCCTTGAGCTCATAGAAGATCTAAGACTCCATTCTATTTGATGGAGCTATTGTATTACAACGAGAAGTCTTAAGTTGAGTTGGTGTTTAACTTTATTGGAAGAAGTAGCTCTAACTTTTTTGGTCTATTATTATCTCCAAGAAACCTTCCATTGCTCTGAGCCTTCTACACTAGCGAGATATTCCTCCTTCCATCTGCATTGGTAGAGGATAAGTGGATGATCATGAAAGAATTGAACATAGATCCAAGGAAGATTCAAAGATTAATTGTGATCAAGTTTGTGATGATTTCATAAAGGTGGTCAAAAGGCTTAAGAAAAGGATAGCTCTTTTGAGTATCATGGTTCTACATGAGTTATTTTGGCAAATCGCATAATAATTGAATTAGTCATGAATCAAATATATTTGTAAGAACAAAACTCAAAAAGATAAAGATCATGGTAGGAAGTACAAGGCCTTTGTAACAATGTCAACTGCCTATAACTATCAAAAGGATCATCCATCGTTGAGATACACTATCTTAGATTAGGTTACATAGGAGTAAAAGACTTTTAGATGGGTATGGCAATAGGGCGGGTATGAGGTAGGTATGTTATTGCCTATACTAGTTTTGTCATGAGGAATCCTATACTACCCTAACTTGTATCTACTTTAGAGTGGGTTAAGATGACTGAACCTAACCTAGGAGTATACTTAAATCCCAAAGCTAAATCGCTCTACCCTTATCCCTTTTTTTCATCATACAAATCAAAATAACAAACTAGAATATAATATTACATCTCAATAACCTCACATAATATTAAAGAAGCTCTTAGAATGAAGAAGATGAGAATAAAGGGGAGTAGTAGAGGAAAAAGAGTCTAGTGTTGTAAAAGATGGAGAGGCTATAGATGGCAGCATAAAAGAGAGGGAGTTGGGATAAGGTGGCTAGGCTTTAGGAAAAAAGAAGATAATGAGGGCTTTAAGCTTATATACAAAGGGTATTTCAAACTTTTAATAAATATAAAAGGTTGAATTCAAAGCTAGTTTGTCATTACTTGCCTCCCCAAACTTGCTTTGGGTTTAATTTTTAATATTCATACTGACCCTTGAATTTAAATACGTCAAGTAAAATTTGCGCCATTAGATTGAGCAAGGTTGAGCACTCAATAAGTAAATACAAATTGCTACTTCTATTTTTGGACCAACTATTGGCTAAGAAGAGGTGATTGTGGTTTTGTGCAAGGAGATATTTGGCTAAGGAAATAGAGGGATAATCAGCCACATGATGGAAACTTAGTATGAAAAATTTCAAACTGAGTGTTCAAAATTGAGGAACAAGTATTTGGACTAACTCAGAGAATTTTCTTTTTGAGAATTTGAGTTAGAGATTATTTAAGAAAATTTGAGATGTATCAAACTAGGTTGAGCCACCAGATTGTCTATGGGTTAGAAGTATATTTATCAATACAACATTTCTTGAACTTTGTTGATAAAAGAGGTATTTATCATTTCTTGTCATTTAGCAAATTAAAAATAAAATTGCTATGGCTGGAGACATTTAAATTCGACTAGATGAGACCAAGGATAAGAATTAATACATGAGGGATTATGGAGTTTAGAACTCCAAGATTATATAGTGTTTTATACTTTCTTTCAATTGAATGCACTAGTGAAAGAGAAGTGAGGGAGTTTGAATCTATTTGAACTACGGTTTAGAATAAAAAAGGGAATCAAAGAAGTAAAGGAAAAAATAATGGCTTATATGAGAAGGAGAAAAAAAGAAAAAGGAATAATTAACATTTATAGAAGATTAGCATGCTATTATGAGATATAAATGAAAAGGATTCAAAATGATTATTGAATTTTGAAAATCATAGAATTGTTCTCACCCATTAAGAGAGTTTCCTATGATGAAGATGGGTGGACCATTACTCTTGACAAAGATAATGCATTATACTAAAGAAAATAAATGATTAAATCAAAATTTGTCAAATATGGCAATTCAGTAACTTTTGTGAGACTTAAGGAATGGCAACATATTATTATAAGATGTATCTCATCACCCATTTTTTCATCAATTGATGGAATATGAGAGCATTATTTGTACCATAATCCTATCAAGATGAGGTGGTTGGATGTGCAACATATATTACCTAATCCAGAGGCAAAAGGAGTAATGAAAATGGAAGATAGTTGCTATGTTACCGATTGATTAATATAGAGACCAATCATTATATCAAAATAAATTAAGTACAGTTAATTGGCTGAGGTTCATGAAAGCTCTAGGGTCTTGGAGGTGTCATCCTAAGGTTATCAGTAATGAATATGGTTAATAGAATATGCAATGTGATTTTTGATGAAACCAAGAAATACTATGCCATGGGCATGATGGAATTTAGGATCTCCTTTTGATAAAAAAGGCATAACATAGGATACATGTTTACTCTTAAATCTGATATGTGTCCTAGCAGTTAAGAGTCTAGATGTACCTAATGATGATGTATAGAGAATAATACATCAATCAATCATAATTTTCTTTCATCTTATTTTATTTAGTTTATCTTTACTTTGAAAGTATATGTAATACTTTTATCATTCCCACCCTACTTCACTACATTTCAATTGATAGCATTGTAATAGTGAAAGTCTTTGGAGGTTAAAGCAATAGAATTCTAACTTATTCCTCTTTCATATTATAATCTATACTAATCGTATGCCTACGAAAGATATCGGCTGAATCATAGGTCGGTCTTTCATTGTATTAGGATCTAAGCAGCCTATATCTCTTTTAGCCTATTAAACTCTAGCATATATCTTTGGCAAGCCTAATTAGATGCGAGGGAGAAAGAGAGGGAAAATGGAAGACAACATCATGAAAATTAAATATCTCCTTTACTAAAATATTAGTACTTGAAAAGAATCAAGCTAAGGTATGCAATTTATATTCCTCTCTATATAGCAATATTTTTTAGCAATGTAATCTTCTTAACTTTTGTGGCCATGATATCAACTACCAGAGCATTTTTAACTATCCCATGTCTCATAAATGTCTTAATTTAGTCAAAAAGGCCAACCATGTTGGTTACTTCTATTATTATTCAATAAAAAAGATTCTTAAAAGTAAAGATTAACTAATAACAATACATGCATACTATAAATATTTTAATTATTTTCCTATAGTTCTAGAAACTTAGTTAAATCTAATTAAGGTTCTTCTTACAAATACAATTGATATTGAGAAAGAAATATGCTTGTTTGACTCTAAAATCATGTATGATGAAGGGATACACACTTTAATTCTAGAATATGTGGACGATTTTTCTTTCAAAATTGAAAACAAAGTTGATAAATATATAAAAGAACACATGCAACCTTGAACCATATTAACATTTCTAACTTATAGCTAATTCTTTAGTACTTTATTTATTTGGTGCTTTAATAGGTCTTCGAATTTGCGTTGTAAACCTTCTTTCTATTTCAAAAAAAATCTCAATCCATTACCCCCAATTATGTGATGTCATTCATGGTACTTGAAATGTGTTTGTCAAAGATGACATAATATGTCGGGTGAACCATAAGTTAGAATTGACCAGATTGAGGTTAAAGTACCAAAATAGGATAGTAGTCAATAATTTCCATAAAAGACTAGAGAAAATCGGAGCAAACATCACAGATCTTCAGTAGAGGTATTATAATGATAGGGCCTTGATAATAGAAGTAACCAAAAGACTTCCTCAAGACAAAAGTCTTAAAGTTATGTGGCTAAAAGTAAGGGATAGGAACACTAACTTCTTCTATCAATTTGCTATATTTAAGAATCTAATAGAAGATGAGATATAAGTTAGATAAGAGTTGTTCTAGTTCTTTAAATCCTAGTAGACCATGATGAATGATAGTGAGGAACACCTTTCATACCTCTATCGCAAAATTCTATTCAAGGCCTACATAATGATCTATTGGTAAAAGAGATATCTAATAAAAAATTGAAGGGGTTGTGCGATTGATGACTAGAGACAAAGCTCCTAGTCCAAAAGGTTGTTTAGCTATTTTGTTCAAGTATTATTGGCCATAGTCAGCAGAGATGTGTATTTAACAATAAAGTAATTATTCTTCACCAATGCCTTGCCATTGCCTTAGAAAAAGACAATTTTTGCTTTAACTTCTAAGAAATTAGATGCTTTGCTTCAATTTATTTTTAGCCTATAAGCCTTTTGGTGCAGGCATCAGGATCAGACAGGGGTTACTGAGTTCATTATATATTTTTGATTGATATAGTTAGACTTTTGATTCCCGTTAATCCATTTAAGTCCAGAGTCATTATAGATTTCTTACTTTATGTTGGTTTGACTTTAAGTCCTGTAATCAAGTTTTTTTAGTAATTTTTATTTGAGTAAAGTTTAGATTTATTGAGTCAAAATATAAGAAGTTGAAGACCCGGGACCATGAAGGATCACATTCAGTGTGCTACCTCAGCAGCCACATGGAAGCCTAGTCAAAGTATGCGTCATCACTCAATTAGGGCATCCCAGGATTTTCATGAAGTCATCTCAGCATAAAAGGAAGCAAATAAGCCCCCTATGGAAGGTGATTTGCTGCCCATCCCTTATGGAAAGCAGAATATGGTGCCATCCCCTGATCTCTTTTTTTTGTTTCAAGATGCCACCTATCTTCTTATTTGGAAACAATATGGCACTCTTATTTTCTCTTTTTTTTCATGTAATTCAAGGGTTATGATTTATTATAAAAAAATTTTCCTTCTTTTTGTAAAAAATAATTAATGATTAATGAACAAAAGAGTCTTCTTCTTCTATTTTTCTGTGCTCCTGAGCATTGACACTCCGTGAGGGAGAGGGTGAGAGGCCCAACAAATACCCATTCCAACACCTATTTCAAGCATCCCAGCCTCAAGACGTCAAGGTGCTATATCCTTAGATGAAGTCCTTCTTGCCTTCAAAACCATTTGAAGAAAAGTCAAAACATCCGCAGGAGCATAACTTCTTCTTCCAAGCGCCCATCTTGGAAGCTGTATGATTCAATCTTTTAGGATGAAGACCATTATTGCCTGATAATCAGACCCATCCCTTCTCATAAGTTCTATTTTATTGAATAAAGAGCATGTTCTAAGTTGTGGTTTCTTAATCCTAAGATCATGTTTTCTTTATTACTTAGTGAATCATGTTCTGTAGATAGTTACTTTACTTTTCGCATATTCATCCTTAGTTTATTTTTACTCATTTCGAGAAGTAAAGCATCTTAAAATCTAAACTATTACTCTACGCTAATCTCTTGCATGGTACATCCCACATTAATTTAGTATCAGAGCCTGGCTAAGGCATGTTCATGCATAGTGCTAAAATTTTCTACATGCTAAAAAAAATTGCATTGTTTAAGATTTCATGCCTCTTAAGCGGGTATACGAAAGTATACTGTCATGACCCATGGGAGTAATGAGCTATGATCGGACATAAGACCCTTAGGTTAAAGTTTCGATGTGCTAATTGCTTGCTTGATGTGTATTGCATTTGTGATTGCTTGAACTGCTTAATTTTTTTAGCACATTGAGAAACCCATTTATCTTTGCATCTATCAATCATCAAATTAATCTTCATTAAATCTAAACTTTTCTTCTTATTTTTAGATCTATAATAAATGTATATATCTGTATATTTTACTTTAGGTTTTTATATGTGTGTGCATGTGTCACTGAATTCACATAAGGGCAATTTATCTATCTTAGGTAAGGAAAGGATTTCGTCACCTTTCCTTAGACCCAAAACAACCACCCTCATCTCAATCCCAAGCCTAATTAAAATTGAGTAAAAATCTAAAGCAAAACTAGGGACATCCACATGGTTGAGTTTGAAGTATTGTGATAAAACTAGTGCACTTAATCCTTCAGTTATTTCTTGAAAGTGATGTGTAAGGCTAGGGGTCCAACGGCAAATGCCTTAAGCGGACTTATGGTTCTCTAATTAGGTCCCTGCGAGAGCGGGGGAAGCCTCCCACAATCCCACCTCTTATCTGGCCAGTGAAAATGATAATTGTTGAATTGATTATAAGTTGAGTTGATTCATTTTACTTGAGCTTCTAGGTCTAGAACTCCTAGAATAAATTTGTGTGTTGCATGACCACCAGGTCAAGAGCCTATTACCATTAGCCCTGAGCTCAATCTGGTTTAACCATGGAATCTAATTTCGAAACCCAATTGAAGGCCATTACTGAACAGCTTGCCCAATTGAACCATAGGTTCATCCAAATGGAGACACGGGTAGGGACCCTAGAAGAAGCCCACAAGACCCATACTGAGCATGAGTTTGAGACACCTCTCAACCCTAGAAGAGCCCCACGCTATGACCCAATCTTGGAGCTTAATCATAGGAGATCCAATCATGATTTTATGGATCAAGATGAAAGATCTATTAGGAAGATCAGATTAGAGGCACCTACATTAGATGACAGTCATGACTCTAAGGTATACACTGATTGGGAAAGAGATATGGACCAGTACTTTGAGTCAAAGTTATCAATTTTATTTCGTTTTGGTCATTTTGGCCGAAATGTTTCATTTCAGTGGCTTATCCAAAAAGATGAGCCCTACGTTTTGCTTTAAAATTTTTTTGTCTATTTCAGTGTGTTTTGGTATTTTTGGCCATTTTGGTATGTTTCGGCTATTTCAGCAAAATATGTTTCGGGGACTAATTTATGAATTCTTAAATCTTTTAGGGTCATTTTAATATATATATATATATATATAATGTCAAAAAAAATGAAACCCTACATCTAATCGGTTTTTAATCATTTTTACTCTTATTGATTTTCATTTTCTTCTCTAAATTTACAAATAAATAATCTCTTTTAATTAGTTGCATGGTGGGAGCAATTTGAAATGATACTTCAGAACTTTAAAAGTTTGCTATTAGAATCCTTAGTCAATGTTGTAATGCAACTGGATGTGAAAAAACTGGAGTAAATTTGAATTTATTCATTCCAAAAAATGTAATAGGCCTGAACATAAAAGACTAAATGATTTAGTCTTTGTGAGATACAATCTCAAGCTCTAGAAGAGGTAAAAAGGATCTTGCTATTATGTGCATTATATGTTTCTCAAATTAATTTTATAAGCTGTAATTTTTTTATCTTTTCTTATCTTTTATATAGGAATTTGAAGAAGAGAAAAAACTTTTTGGATCCTATAAGTCTTGATAACATAGATTTATTAGATGAATGGATCTCTAAAGAGCCTGAACTTCTTGATGGAGAAGATTTAAGTTGGAAGACAATTGAAGCTACATTAGATGCTTTAACTTTAGATGATGATGAAGATATTGCATTTGATGATGAGGATGATACTAATTTGAATATAGGAATTAGTGCTCATATGCAAGCAGAAGATGAAGATCATTATCTTTATGGTGTTGATGAAGAGAATGAATTGTAAACATAAGTTTTTATTTTTATCTTATTCGTATGTTATTGTTGATGATGAAACTTATGAATTGTGAACATAATTTTCATCTTTTATCTTTATTTTTATTTTTTTTTGTTATTATTGTTTATGAAGAATATGAATTATGAACATACTTTTCATTATATATATATATATCGAAACAAAGTGCCGAAACGGTTCGATACCAAAATATTTCGTTTCATAAGCTAAAATGAACATAATCCAAAATGAAATTGATAACTTTTCTTTGAGTGGTATGAAATGTCTGAAGAGAGAAAGTTTAAGTTTGTTAAACTCAGGTTAGTTCGTCGGGCTAGACTATACTGGGGGAATGTTGAAAGGATAACTAAGCAAAGGAGAAACATACCCATAGCTATCTGGAGAGCCATGAAACTTAAGGTTAAGAAAAAATTTCCCATATCCTATCACTAAGACTTTTAGATCAATGGCAGGGGCTGAGTTAGGAAAGCAAGACCATATCTAAATACATAGCCAAATTTGATGAATATGTCATGAGGTGTAGCATAAATCAATCTGAAGCTATGATCCTATCTAGATTTAGGGCTGGACTATATGAGGACATTCAAAGAGAATTATTTTTAAGAGAAGTCCATGATCTTGAATAGGCTTATCAGATAGCTAGAGACTACGAGAGATTCCAAAGGGGACCCATAATCCATCAACCTGAACCAACTAGGAATGGTACCCCTAATAAAAAATTAGGGTCTAGTCAAATGCACCAAGCCGACCTACTCCTAGCACCCCATTGACCCGTAAGGAAGATAAGGGTAAGTCACCTGAAGTTCAGAGAAATCTTAATCCTAATGCTCCTTATTTTAGATGTCATAAATTGGGATACTATGCTAATCAATACCCAACCCGATCCTTACACATAGGAGAACTAGAGGAAGAAGATCCTGAACCCACTGATGAGCATGAAGGAGAAGTGTATGAAACTAGAATACATTTAGTGGATAAATATGAAGGAGATAAGGAAGTCATTGAGTCATCCGATTTATTAGGAGTTGTTAGATGTATCTTGACCCAAATCAAAGAACAAGAGGATTGGCGTAGGACCCATATCCTACAAACATTTGTGAAGTTAAGAAAAAAGTATGTCAGATCATCATAGATAGCGAAAGCTGTGTTAATGCCATCTAAACAAGTACTATCAAAATCCTAGGTTTATCTCTGGTTCCCCATCCCAATCCCTATAAGGTATCCTGGATAGAGTTAACTTTCATCTCCATTAAACGGAGATGCCAAGTCATGATCCAACTACAATCCTATCAAGAAAAGGTGTGGTGTGATGTCCTTTCTATAAAATATAGCAGTATCATCTTAGGTCGACCTTGGTTATATGACCATGATGCTACCCTGTATGGTCGATCCAACTCCTGCTCCTTTAACCATCATGAAAAGAAGCTTGTGATAAACCCAACTCCATCTAAGGATCACATTAAGAGGGAATCTAGTAACCTGAAAGAAAAAAAATTAAAATTAAATCTGATAAGCGCTAAAGAACTAGAGTGTGAAATCACTGAGGGTTCACCAGTTTGGATCTTAAATACTAAGAAAATTCATGATCAAACCCAAAAGAACACCCTCAGGAGGTAGCAAAATTTTTGAAAGAGTTTCAAGATATATTTTCTGAAGAACTTCCTGATCAATTACCACCTTTAAGGACATACAACATACTATAGATCTAGTCTCAAGAAACACTTTGCCTAATCTTTCATATTATAGAATGAATCTCACTGAGCACTTAGAATTACAAAAATAAGTTGGAGAACTCCTCAAAAATAAATTTATTAGGGAAAGTCTGAATCCATGTGCAGTACCTACCCTTTTAACCCCCAAGAAAAATAGCACTTGAAAGATATGCATTAATAGTCAAGCCATTCACAAAATAACAGTTAAGTATCATTTTTCATTCTTCATTTTGATGACTTGCTAGATATGATGGCTGGAGCAACTATTTTCTCTAAGATTGACCTTAAGAGTAGCTATCTCTAAGTTAGGATCAGACCTGGGGATGAGTGAAAAATAGCTTTTAAGACTAAGAATGGTCTTTATGAGTGGATAGTGATGCCTTTTTGATTGTCCAATGCTCCTAGTACTTTCATAAGGATCATGACCCAAATTTTAAGAATGTTCATTGAAAGATTTATTATGGTTTATTTTGATGATATTTTGATTACAGTAGGACTAAAGAAGACCACCTAAGCCATGTTCGACAAGTCTGTCAAGCCCTTAAGAAAGATAGCCTTTATGCTAATTTGAATAAATGTGAGTTCTTGACCCATAGAGTCACCTTCCTAGAATTTGTAGTGACCCCCGAAGGTGTATCAGCTGATTCGAAAAAGATTAAGTCCATAGTTGAGTGGCTAGTACCTATTAGTATATACGATGTGCATAGCTTCCATGGCCTTCCTATCTTCTATAAATGATTTATTTATGGATTTAGCTCTATAGTTGTACCCATCACTGATTGCATTAGGAAGGAAACCTTTGAATGGACTAAAGCTGCAGATAAAGCCTTCCTAGACAATAAGAAAAAGATGACCCAAGCACCCATTTTGAGATTACCTGATTTTTCAAAGGCCTTTGAGGTTGCTTGTGATGTTTTTGGAGTGGATATAGGAGGAGTCCTAAGTCAAGAAAAACGTCCCATAGCCTTCTTTAATAAGAAATTGAATGAGGCTAAGCTTAGGTACTCAACTTATGATAAAGAATTTTGCGCAGTAGTTCAAGTCCTAAGATATTGGAGACATTATTTACTACCGCAAGAATTTATTTTATACTCTGATCATGAGGCACTCTAATTTCTTAATTTTTAGAATAAATTGAACCCTAGGCATGGTAAGTGGATAGAATACATTCAAGCTTACACTTTTGTGTTAAAACACCATGCTGGTACTAAAAATAAGGTCGCTGATACCCTTAGCCATCGATCAATGCTCTTGAATTCTGTTAGGACTAAAGTCATAGGATTTAACAAACTAAAAGATGAATATGAGACATGTTTCGACTTTAGTAAAATCTATCAACTTATGAAATAAAGACTATCTAGTTCACATAGTGAGTATACCCTTTAAGATGGCTACCTCGTTAAGAACAACAAGTTATGTATTCCCAGGACTTCTCTTAGAGAATTTCTTGTTTGAAAAACCCATGTTGGAGGTCTAGCTGGTCATTTCGATAGGAACAAGACCATTTTAGAAATTGAGGACCAGTTCTATTGGCCAAGTATTAAAAGGAACGTCTCCTAAATTATGACTAGATGTCAAACTTATGTTGTTGCCAAACAGCAAAGCAAAACACTGGCCTTTATACCCCATTACCTATGCCCGATTGTCCTTGGCAAGACCTTAGTATGGATTTTGTGTTAGGATTTCCTAAGACTCAGAGAAGACATGATTCAATCTATGTTGTGGTCGATAGATTCTCCAAGATGGATCATTTCATACCCTTTTCCCAAGCCTTTGATGCCTCCAAGGTGGCCAAACTTTTTTTAGATGAAGTGGCTAGGTTACATGGCCTACCAAAAACCATTGTATCTGATAGGAGTGTTCGATTCATGAGTTACTTTTGAAAAACTCTCTAGAACTTGTTAGGGATTAAGCTTAAATTTTTTACCTTCTACCACCCTCAAATTGATGGCCAGACTGAAGTAGTAAACTGAATCCTTGGAAACTTGTTGAGGTATCTTATAGGTGAAAACATAGAAAATTGGGACCTTTTATTACCTAGAGCCGAATTTGCCTACAACGGTTCAGTTAATAGGAGCACAAGCAAGAGTCCATTTGAGATTATCCATGGTTATACGCCTAATAGACCCATAGACCTAATTCCTTTGCCCATACATGCACGAATATCTGAGTCAGCTGAATTATTTACACATGTTAGAGATCTGCATAATAAAATTATCAATAAGATTAATTTGGGCAATGATACTTATAAAAACATAACTAATTTTTGAAAAAGAGTTAAAGAATTTGCTGAGAGAGATTATGTGATAATTAGGCTTAGACCTGATCGATTTTTTTTTAGGACCGTAAAAAAGTTACATGCCCGTAGAGCTGGATCCTTCAAAGTAATAAAGTAAGTTGGACCTAATGCCTATATGCTCGAATTACCATTCGAATTTGGCATTAGCTCAACCTTCAATATCTCAGACCTAGTTGAGTATAGGGAGCCAGCGATGATACCTAGTGAGCCATTTGGACATGACCCTATTCTTGAGAGCGAACCCATACCTGAGTGTCCACCAATAAATTTACTTGGGAGCATAGAAAGGATTGAGCGTATCCTGGATGACCAAGCTATTACTATCCAGGATAAAGGCTACCAACGTTATTTAGTTCATTGGCAAGATCGACTAAAATCTGAGAATTCGTAGATCACTCGAGAGGATCTACAGTGCCTCGAGACAGACCTATTAGAGCAGTACCATAGCTAGATTGACCCTTATTCGATAGGGTCGAGTTCCTTCCATCCTGCGAGAATTGGTGCGGGCACTAGGATCAAACAGAGGTTACGGAGCTCATTATGGATTTCTGATTGATGTAGTTAGAATTTTAATTCATGTCAATCCATTTGAGTCCAGAGTCATTATTGATTTCTTACTTTATACTGGTTTGACTTTAAGTCCTATAATCAAGTTTTATCAGTAATTTTTATTTGAGTCAAGTCCAGATTTATTAAGTCAAAATGTAAGAAGTTGAAGATCCAAGACTATAAAAGACAACATTTAGTGCACCACGTTAGCAGCCACATGGAATCCCAATCAAAGTAGGTGCCACTACTGAATTAGGGCATTCCAGGATTTTCATGAGGTCATCTCAGTATAAAAGAAAACAAATAAGCCTTCTATAGAAGGTGATTTGCCACCCACCCATTATAGAAAGTAGAATATGGTATCATCCCTTGATCTCTTTTTCTTGTTTCAAGATGTCGTCTATCTCCTTATTTGGAAATAATATAGCACCCTTATTTTCTTTTTTTCATATAATTCAAGGATTAGAGTTTATTATAAAAACTCCCTTCTTTCTTCTTATAGAAAACAATTGATGATTAATGAACAAAAGAGTCTTCTTCTTCTATTTTCTTGTGCTCTTGAGCATTGACACTCCATGAGGAAGAGGGTGAGAGGTCCAATAAATATCGGTTCCAATACTTGTTCCAAGCATCCTAGCCCTAAGATAAGGTACTACGATCCTTAGATGAAGTCCTCCTTGCCTTCGGAACAATCTGAAGAAAAGTCAAAACATCCACGGGAGCATAGCTTCTTCTTTCAAGCGCTCATTCCAGGAGCTGTGCAATTCAATCTTTTAGGACGAAGACCATCATTGCCTAGTAATCAAACCCATCCCTTCTCATAAATTCTATTTTATTGAAGAAAGAACATGTTCTAAGTAGTGGTTTCTCAACCCTAGGATCATATTTTCTTTATTACTTAGTGAGCCATGTTCTACGGATAGTTACTTTACTCTTCGCATATTCATCCTTAATTTATTCTTACTTATTTCGAAAAGTAAAGCACCTTAAAATCTGAACCATTACTCTACGTTAATCTCTTGCATAGTACATTCCGCATCACCTTTGCTCTACCTTGTATAAGATTGTTGCAAAAATTTATTAAACCAAATGCAACCTCTACTGAACTCTTTGGTATGTCCTAAGTAGGAAACCTTGATCAAGAGTAGGAGCATCTCAAATAATGTCTTTTTAGCTCATGAGATGATGCAAGATTTGGACACAATCTCATCGATGAGCAGTGATAGAGTCAAATAGATTTTCCTTTTCAGTTCTCTTTAGCAGATAGGACTCGCGCTTAGTGGATAAATTAGATTTGGGGCTATGTAGAGTCTTCATTTTATGATGTGGCAATTTATTAGAACACCAAGGGAGACCTTTCAATTGACTAAAGGCCTAAGCCAAGGATGCCCTCTTTCTCCTTATTCATCATATATGTTGATCCCTTGTTTTGCATGCTAATATTTTAACTACCTATTGGCCGGTCCCCTTATCACCACTTATATCTTATCTCATTGTAGATGATTGTGTCTTGTTTGCCTAGGCCACTATGCACAATACAACATTCTGCAAACATCCTTAAGGTTTATTGTAAAGCTTCTGGACACAATGAGAACTTGAGCAAATGTGCTTGGGAATTTAGTTCTAAAGTCAACCCACTGTGAGACATCAGATCAAAGATTATTTGTGTATTACTAAATTAGAAGGCACCTGTTATACCTCAGAGTTCCTATAATAGGAATGAGATTGTCCATAACTAATTATAATATGCTAGTTCAAAAATTCTTGAACAAGTTGGAAGGGAGGAAATGAAAAGCCCTATCAATGATGGGATGAATCACACTCATAGGATCGGTTCTATTCAGTCTACCCACTTATTTGATAATGAACCCCATTTAATTTGGTTGTATGCTAAAGAAGCTCAACTGTATTTATGAGGGGTTTTCTATAGGGCCCATAAATAGCATGAAAAAAGTTCACATTTTATCTTGGGAGTAAGTTTGTTAACCTATCACTACAAGAGAATTAAAATATAGCGACGCCCAAATGCGTCGCTAAATATGCTATTGCGATGCATTAGCGATGCAATAACGGCGTCGCTACGATGATCGTCGCAATCTCAATTTATCGCAATTGCGTCGCTTAACAGCAACTCTCTGCGACGCACCAAATGCGTCGCAATATATTGCGACGCCACTAAATGCGTCGCAATATTGCGACGCATCCTAAATGCGTCGCTAATTTTAAAATTAATTTTTTAAAAATATTTACAACGAAAAACCTCATCGCAATTGAGTCGCTAATTAATTAATTTATTTTTAAAAAAATTAATTAGCGACGCATTAGCGACTGAAATTGCATCACTAATATTTTTAAAATATTATTATTAAATATTGCGATGCATTCAATTGCGTCGCAATATTGCGACGCATTTAGTTACGTCGCAATATTGCGACGCATTTAGTTACGTCGCAATATTGCGACGCATTTAGTTGCATCATAATATTTAATAATAATATTTTAGATATATTAGCGACGCAATTTGAGTTGCTAATGCGTCGCTAATTAAATTTTTTTTTAAATATTACGATGCCAGGTCATTGCGTCGCAATATTTAATAATAATATTTTGAAATATTAGCGATGCAATTTCAATCGCTAATGCGTCGGTAATTAATTTTTTTTAAAAAAAATAAAATATTAAAAATTAAACGGTTAATACAATTTCATTACATTTAAATATTGATCAAACATTCATCACTCATATTGATCCAAACATTCATCATTCAATTTCTAAAAATTAATATATTAAAATTTTAAAGTTTTCATGTACAAAATATAAAAAGTAAAGAAAAAAAATACATCAAGAATCCGCACGATCACGTGGAGGCTGGAAACCCTGCGACATGCGGCTAACCATATCCTACAACTGACACATCTGCTCTCGCACGTCTGCAAGCTCCTGCTGAAGGCCTCCCGTACACTGCTCGAACTCCTACTGAACCTCCTGCCGAACCTCCTGCCGAACCTCTTGTTGAACCTCCTGACGAACCTCCTCCGTGATAGATCTCCGAATGTCGTCTAAACGCTCGGCAGGAATATCACGAGCTGGAGGCCTGATGGGAAAAATATGCAGAAGCTCTAGTGCCCAGACCATAGACCCTGCGGTCTCGCGGCTGGGCACCAACAGCCTTCAAAAACACACGTCAACTCTCCTCTGCTGAGAGTTCAACGGGCATCCCCCCATCAGTGGAGTCGACCTGTGATGTCTGGGAGTGAAGCTTCTCGACTCGTGTCTTTGAATTATAAAATCAATAATAAATGAATCAATAAATTTCTCTAAATAAAATTTTAGAAATTAAATAGATACATTATAAAGCTAATTTCTTACCGCAACCTCCCATGATCGTGTATCGACCCAGGAACCATCCCTCCTGGTGTGTGTCGCCCTGAATAGACGAAACTCACCAGGATCTCCGCCCTCCTGCTCAGACTATAACAACAGAAAAATTGATATTAATGTAAGTATTTGTAAATAACTAAATTAGTAATTAAATTATTTATGTTTTCTTACTATACGGCATCTGTGCTCCTGAATCGAAATGGAGCCCGAAGTGTGGTGGGAGAGACCCGTGCCAGGACCGCCCCTCTCGGATCGGCGGTTCATGCTAGCTGATGCGGACCTCCTACACCAGCCATCAGACTGCCAGACCTGCTGCCACTCGTGCCAAATACCCTCTGGCACATGCGCAGGATGGTAACCCAATGACCTCCAACAATGAAGCATGTCAGAGTATCGGCGTCCCGTAAGAGCTTCCCATGCTGCCCTAATGGCATCATGGCTGGCAGGGTCCCACGTAAACTTTTTCTGTATTAAAATAAATAGTTAGTTTCAGAATTTATTAAGATTAAGAAATTTTATATTAGTGATAAATTGTATTTAATAAGTTTACCTGAAACTCTGAAAAATAAAACTCCCTCGTGGCTGCAGATACATGGCGCCAATCATAGCCACTGGGATCCGCACGCCTCTGAAATATGGAGCTGATGTGGCTCGATACATGATGCTGCTCAATAAATCTGTTAAAAAATGCATGTTTATAAGTAATTGACTTAAAAATATAAACATATATTTTTAATTAGTATATACTTACAGCCCATGAGCATCCAATCGAAGTACGGTGCGGCCGATGGTGGAAGAACTCTCGGAGGTCTGTGCCGATCGACTGGATGATAATACCAATGCAGGATCACCGCCGACTGCTGGAGAGATCGGAGGCTATGAGATGTGTGGAGATCAAAACTCTCCATCTCCAAAGCTCATGGGATCTGATGCGGCAGGGCTACGTCCCTACTCACTCCGTTCATCGTCGGTAGATCTACCTCGGCCCATCATACTGAAAATACTAAAGATTCATGAATGTAATTACGATTAATGATTGAATATGTAAAAATATAACATTTATAAAAATAAATTGAATTTAAAAAAACCTCTATGTTTAGTCGGTTTCATTTATTTCGTAAAATCTTGGTTCAACATCCGATACCGTATCGGACTGCGAATCAGTTTCATTATCATCAAAAGGAAACCGAACATTTGCATCCGCTATTTCTTGGACATCACCATTTGGATCTCTAAGTGATGTTTCAGGAGCCCTTGTGTCGTCCTCAATTGCATGCATTTCCATCTCATCCTCTTGAAATGCAGGGCACTCGGCTGATTGACTTGATGAACTCTCGTCTAATACGATTGTTGAACGTGGGACGATTTTAGAAACAGCCCATCAATCTCGCTTGTCGTTGCAGAAACTTGGATATCCACAGTAAAACACTTGCTAAGCTTGGGATGCAAGGATGAATGGTTCATATTTTTGCAATCTTCGTCGATGATTCACTTCAACTAAATTGTAGTCGTTATGAACCCTTTTGCCACAGGAACTATCGGATCGAACCAATCGCAACGAAACAATACGGTTTGTTTCATAGGCCAACCGGGATATTCAACTTCAACCACCTCTACTAACTTTCCATAATAATCCTGCATATTTGCTCCAACACTTTCTCCTTTAACACACACGCCCCAATTCTGCGTGCCTCTTGAAGCTGCTAATTGTTCAATCTGAAATTTGTACCCATTAACAAAATAGCCAGTAGAGGTTGTTACGGTCTTCAATGGCCATTGTGATAGACATTTAATGAAAATATTGTCGGTTGTGGACCATGGACTGTTTACCTATAAATTAATAAGCTATTCACAACCAATTCAAAAAATAAAAGCCATGATTGAAATTGATTGAGTGATACTACTCACAAATTCATAAAACCAGTAAGCGAACTTCGTTTCTAACTTCTGAATTGCAACTTGACTGATGTCGGGATTCATCTATCGTTGTCTATCACAATACATCCTTATGGGATGATAATGATTAAAACTTATGTTAGCAATTAAATATTATGGTATATTGTAATTTAAATTAGAAGTTCCAATTAAGCATTGAAGTATACACTTACTCAATATATGGATACAGTTCATTAGGATGTAATAATGTGCTGCATTATACTCCATATCGCTAAGATTTCTTGACTTCTGCCCTCCAAATGAACGGCCGATACCTTTAAAAATTGATATTTTACCGTCATTAGGTTCTCCTTCGTCCACACATACGTCATCATTATGACCAAGATTTCTCCTCGTGTGGATGTGACCCTCAAAGTAATGTGAGGCAAAAGCTGAAACTTCTTCGACCAAGTGTGCATTGCATATAGAACCTTCAACCCTTGCCTTATTACGCACATTATTTTTTAACTTCTTAGGGTACTTATATGTAAAGTTGAGACAAAAAATTAACCAATTTTCTCGCAATGAAATAATATTTGAAATGTCAACATGTCTTAATGATGTACAAATTTACCTTCGAAAGGATACATCCAGCGATACTGCACGGGACCAGCTATGCTGGCTTCATATGGCAAGTAAACCGGTAAATGCTCCATTGAGTCAAAAAAATTGGGAGGAAATATTTGCTCCAGCTTGCATAAAATAATTAGAATTTCCTCCTCAAGCCTTGCCATGGATGCAGAAGTAATGACTGTGGCAGACAACTCCTTGAAGAACAAGCTGAGCTCCGTCAATGCCTTCTAGACATGTTGCGGAAGAAACTCACGAAAAGCTATAGGCAATAACCGTTGCATGAAAACATGGCAGTCGTGACTCTTCATGCCGAACAACTTGAGCTTATGCATGTCCACACCTACCGATATTTGAGGCATAACCATCTAGAAATTTTAACCCTCTAAGCCAGTTACATAAAACTTCTCGTGAATTTCTATCAAGAGTGTAACAGGCTTTAGGATAGGTCCCGTCGGCACTCCTCCTCAAATCACCTCTTCTGCAATACTGTTTATGTTCTTCTCTTGACTTTGCAGTATCTTTGGTTTTTCCCGGGGTGTTTAGCACCATGTTAAATATGTTATCGAAGAAATTTTTCTTGATATGCATAACATCCAAGTTGTGCCGGATGAGATTTGTGCTCCAATAAGGCAAATCCCAAAATATACTCCGCTTCTTCCAGTTATGTTCTTTACATATCGATCTGATCGGCGATGACCCGATGGTTGCGATCGATCGAAGCCATGATCGATCCCGGTCGGCGACGACCGATCTCGGACCGTCGCGATCGATCCGATCGGCGACGACCTGACGGTTGCGATCGATTGAAGCCATGATCGATCCCGATCGGCGATGACCGATCTCGGACCGTTGCAATCGAACTGATCGGCGATAATCCGACGGTTGCGATCGATCCAAGCAATGATCGATCCCGATCGGCGACGACCGATGTCGTCGCGATCAATCCGATCGGCAACGACCCGATGGTTGCGATCGATCGAAGCCATGATCGATCCCGGTCAGCGACGACCGATCTCGGACCATCGTGATCGATCCGATCGGCGATGATCCGATGGTTGCGATCGATCAAAGCCATGATCGATCTTGGTCGGCGACGACCGATCTCGAACCGTCGCGATCGATCCAATCGGCGACGATCCGACGATTGTGATCGATCGAAGCCATGATCGATCCCGGTCGGCGACGACCGATCTTGGACCATCGCGATCGATCCGATCAGCGACGACCCGATGGTTGCGATCGATCGAAGCCATGATCGATCCCGGTCGGCGACGACCGATCTTGGACCGTATCCGATCGGCGATGATCCGATGGTTGCAATTGATCGAAGATATGATTGATCCCAGTTGGCAACGACTGATCTCGGACCGTTGCGATCGATTCGATCGGCGATGATCCAATGGTTGCGATCGATCCAAGCCATGATCGATCCCGATCGGCGACGATCTGACGGTTGCGATCGATCGAAGCCATGATCGATCCCAATCGTGACGACCAATCTCGAACCATCGCGATCGATTCGATCGGCGATGACCCGACGGTTGCGATCGATCGAAGCCATGATCGATCTCGATCGGTGACGACCGATCTCGGACCGTCGCGATCGATCCGATCGGCAACGATCCGACGGTTGCGATCGATCGAAGCCATGATCGATCTCGGTCGGCGACGACCAATCTCGGACCATCGCGATCGATCCGATCGGCGACGATCCGATGGTTGCGATCGATCGAAGCCATGATCGATCCCGGTTAGTGACGATCAATCTCGGACTGTCGGGATCATTCCATTCGGCGATGACCCGACGGTTGCGATCGATCGAAGCCATGATCGATCCCGGTCGGCGACGACTGATCTTGGACCGTTACGATCGATCCGATCAGCGACGATCCGATGGTTGCGATCGATTGAAGCCATGATCGATCCCGGTCGGCAACGACCGATCTCGGACCGTTGCAATCGATCCGATCAATGACGATCCAACGGTTGCGATCGATCCAAGCCATGATCTATCCCGATCGGCGATGATCCGATGGTTGCGATCGATCGAAGCCATGATCGATCCTGGTCGGCGACGACCGATCTCGGACCGTCGCGATCGATCCGATCGGCAACGACCCGACGGTTGCGATCGATCGAAGCCATGATCGATCCCGATCAGCAACGACCGATCTCGGACCGTCGCGATTGATTCGATCGGCGACGATCTGACGGTTGCGATCGATCGAAGCCATGATCGATCTCGGTCGGCGATGACCGATCTCGGACCATCGCGATCGATCGGCGATGATCCGACGGTTGTGATCGATCGAAGCCATGATCGATCCCGATCGGCGACGACCGATCCGATCGGCGATGACCGTCGATCGATCAAAGCCATGATCGATCGATCTCGGACCGATGACCGATCGGCGATAATCGACGGTTGCGATCGATCAAAGCCATGATCGATCCCGGTCGGTGACGACCAATCTCGGACCGTTGCGATCGATCCGATCGGCGATAATCTGACGGTTGCGATCCATCAAAGCCATGATCGATCCCGATCGGCGACGACCGATCTTGGACCGTCGGGATCGATCCGATCGGCGACGACCCGACGGTTGCGATCGATCGAACCCATGATCGATCCCGGCTGGTGACGACCGATCTTGGATCGTTGCGATCGATCCAATCGGCGATGATCCGACGGTTTCGATCGATCGAAGCCATGATCGATCCCGGTCGGTGACGATCGATCTCGGACCATTGCGATCGATCCAATCAACGACGATATGACGGTTGCGATCGATCCAAGACATGATCGATCTCGATCGGCGATGATCCGACGGTTGCGATCGATCGAAGCCATGATCGATCCCGGTCGGCGATGACTGATCTCGGACCGTCGTGATCGATCCGATCGGCAACGACCCGACGGTTGCGATCGATCGAAGCCATGATTGATCCCGATCGGCGACGACCGATCTTGGACCGTCGCGATCGATCCGATCGGCGACGATCCGACAGTTGCGATCGATCGAAGCCATGATCGATCTCGGACCATCGCGATCGATCTGACGGTTGCGATCGATCGAAGCCATGATCGATCCCGGTCGGCGACGATCGATCTCGGACCGTCGTGATCAATCCGATCGGCGATGACCCGATGGTTGCGATCGATCGAAGCCATGATCGATCCCGGTCGGTGACGACCGATCTCGGACCGATGCGATCGATCCGATCGGTGATGATCCGACGGTTGTGATCGATCGAAGCCATGATCGATCCCAGTCGACGACGATCGATCTTGGACCGTTGCGATCGATCCGATCGGCGATGACCCGACGGTTGCGATCGATCGAAGCCATGATCGATCCCGATCGGCGATGATCGATCTCGGACCGTCGCGATCGATCCGATCGGTGACGATCCGACAGTTACGATCGATCCAAGCCATGATCGATCCCGGTCGACGATGATCGATCCGACGCATGTACCAAAATTAATTTTTTTAAAACAATTGCGACGCATTTCGTTGCATCGCAATGTTTTATTTTTAATTTTTTTATATTTTAGTTATATTTTATAAATTTTTTTAAAAAAAAACTCTGTGACGCATTATTTGCGTCACTAAATTAAAAATTAATTTTTTTTAATTTTCTAATTTATTGCGTCGCTAATGCGTCGCTATTTAACATAATAAATTTTTTTAAAAATATTGCGACGCACTGAAGTGCGTCGCAATATTTTTATTTCATAATTCTTTTTAATATTTTTATAAAATTTATTTTTTAAAAAAATTGTGATGCAATACTTGCGTCGCTAAATAAAAAATTATTTTTATTAATTTACTGTTTTATTGCATCACTATTGCGTCGCTATTTAACATAATTAATTTTTTAAAAAACATTGCGACGCACTGAGTTGCATCGCAATATTTTTATTTCATAATTATATTTTATAAAAATTAATTTTATTTAAAATAGTTGCGACGCAATTAGTGCATCGCTAAATAAAAAATATTTTTTTTAATTTTCTGGTTTATTGCATCGCTAATGCGTCGCTATTTAACATAATTTAATTTTTTTAAAAAATTTTGACGCACTGAGTTGAGTCGCAATATTTTTATTTCATAATTATATTTTATAAAAAATAAAAAATATTGTGATGTATTACTTGCGTCACTAAATTAAAAAATAATTTTTTTTTGATTTTCTGGTTTATTGAGTCGCTAATGCGTCGCTAATTGCGTCGTAATGTTTTGTTGTCGCGAAGGCGTCGCAATGTGGTCATAATTTAGCGACGCAAAAATGCGTCGCTAAATTTACGTCGCTATTTCAGTATTGTCTTGTAGCGTATTAATAAGGAGGTTTGAGGATTTCTGCATTGACTATAAGACTAATGAACATGAACGTAGCTGTACTAGCCTTCTCTCTGATAGCATGCGGAAATGCCTTATGAAAACTAAGAATGGTAGCTAGCATGTTGCATCACCTATACGTAATGCACAATAGTTTAGAAATATTGAAATGGATGTGCGCGATAGTGGTGTAGAGGATAGGCGAGGAAGAAATTGAAGTCTTCAGCTTTACCATACACCCTATAATCCACCAGGATAATTTTTTGAATCCATAGGAATATTAGAGAAATAGTCAAAAGAAATATTTTTTTATTAATCCCTTGATAACTAGTGGGCATAGCCCTTACATCACTATTTATATTGATAAATAAAATAAAATAAAAATCCTAATATGACATGTTTTTGAATAAAACATATCAATTACAATCAATTAAAATCACTAAATATTATAGTTGAGAGATTTTAGGAGCTCCATATGATTTTAGAATCCATTCCAAAAATTATGAAAGGATTATTATAGATTTCTTGTCATCCAAATTAACAAAAAATGTATGTCACTCATTCTATGATAGTCCTATCCACTTGAAATCATCCTCGAGTTGATGCCTGTATAACTTAGCTCATTGGATGGGTGATACTCCAACAAATCAGCAATATTGAAGATAGGTAAAATGGCCATGTCTTCAGAAAGATCAATGACATAAACATTATCATTAATCTTCTTGATAATTTGATAAGAGCCATATTCCTTGTTCTTCAACCTGTTGTATGGCCCACAGGAAACCTTTCTTTGCAAAGATACACCATGACTAAGTCCTCCTGAAATACTTTTGCTTACCATCATTTGTCTGCCTCTTCCTTGTACTTGACATTAGATTCCTCTAGTTGCTTGCAAACTTCATGTCGGCTCCCTCTCCCTGGACCATCGACAAACATGCATACCTGTGATAATTGGGTAGAGTGCAGCTAGACTTTATGTAGCGCTCCATAAAGTCCTAGTGAACTCTATCAAATTATCACAAGTAGCACACCCCATCATATCCTAATTAAAATTTTTCATTTTACACCTATTCATATAATTTATTCATTTCCACAAATGTCATATCACAAAATTATTCTACCTTGCTAAAATAAAATTTTATATTACCATTATCAAGTAGTTTATAAGATCACATTCATAATTGATATGAAAATCTACTGATACACAGATTATACTCATAATCTCCTCCAAAATGAAAGTCTCTATCTCATTTCATTTAGGTCTATGATGCACCATGGAGTTTCAACTATACATACACACATATACATATATATATATATGTCTTCCCACACTATCTCAATATACAAAATATACATTTTTACATTTCTTAACATTCACACGGGCTTCTCCAACAGATAACTTCTTAAGCTAAGCAGCTAGAATCCAAGAGTAGGTACAGGGCCAATCTCCTAATCCTGCCAATAAATGCTTATTGATCTAAACATAAAAATATCAACCATAGGAGGGGTGAGATCAAAGTCCCAGTAACTGGATAACCATCTAACCATGGGAAAATTGAGAAAAACCTCACCATTTCAAAATATACTAACACAATATAGCATAAATGAACCCAAAATACACTTTTGGACATAATATCATAAAACATAAAATATAGCTTATGCTTCGAATAATATACCTTTAATTAAAATGTTGTAACAACATATACCTTTTTGTAATGATAATAGATGACTTATAAGTTAACTTATGCTTGCAATAATATATCAGTATTGAAATACTCTATCAATAATTTTTTCACTAAAAAATGAATTATTTGTATAGAACTCATATATATGCATTTCTTTATAAAACATAGAAATACTTTTCTGTAGCCCATGTTTTCTATTCTTTTCTTTCTGATCCCCACTGGGATATGCTTTTCTTACTGGCAATTCTTTTTAAGGTTTTATTTGGTAGCCGGTAATCTGAATAGATTACTGATAATTTAAATGGGACCCGCTAGATAACTATCTTTGGTATATATTTTGAATGGCAATTTATCTTGTAGTGGTAATCTGAATTATCTCAGAAAGAGGTGGTTATTCACATTACCAAAGATGTGATAATCTGATAATTTTTTTTAAACAAAATTGCCTTTACTTTCTTTGATCGCTCTCTACTCGCTTCCTCCTCTACCGACCTTGCTGGAACCTCCGTATTGAAGGTCCCGAGCCACATCCTCTTTCATCGAGTCGGGTCGTGGATCTTTCACGGTCATCTTCAGATGCCGTGAAACTTCTTCTGATCGGTGGCCTTCGACATCTTCACCGGCCACTTCGAATATCATTTATAAATATTTTTTTAAAATATTATTATTTATAAATATAATTTTTTCAATCAAATATAAAATAATATATATATTTTAATAAAATTAATTTAGGATTATTTTAAAATTTTGATGTTATATGACTAGCAATCTGTTTATCATACCAAACACAGTAATCAATATTATTGTAGCATTACCTATGTATATCAAACACAGTGATCAACATTATTGGTAATCTATCAAGTGGTCATCTATCTTGTAAGCAATCCACATTATCATACAGGATTGTCTGGTGATGCATCAAACGCAACCTAAAACTTTTTCCTACTGGGATATGCTTGGCCCAAAGGCCTTTTTAAAACTAATGCGAGCTTTTCAAAACTTTATGATGCTGGATTGTATGTAATGCCTCTAAGGTACCACCATCCTACAGTCGTACTCCTGCAGGTATACTCTCATCGAGTGTTTGAACTAGCAATAGGATCCCCGTACAAATAGCACCCTTTATCCATGCGGTTCATCCGGCAATATGATTATGCCCTTTTTTCCTAGGCCTCCTCTTTGCCCCTTCCTTGGGCTAATCTTTGTGCCCCATGGGCTATATAGTAACCAACTCATTTTCAAGCTATGATTCATGCCCCCATGGGCTACTTGCAACCTATCCCACTGGGCTTGGTCTGGCTTGTACTCATCTCTGACCTCAGGATTATCGTACGATCTAATTGCAATGAGGTGTCAGCTCAATAATAGTATGCAATACTCATGCTACGATACAGTCTATAAAGTGATTAGCCCCATAGCTGCCTGATGCTCTGTATATTACATGCATTAAATATTCTTTTTAAAACTTTATCATGCACATATGCTCATGCATGCTCAAAACTCATGCTTAAAACTCATCCTTTAAAACTTAGGCTCAAAAGTCGTACTTGAAACTCATGCTTGGAAATCATACTTTTAATATATCATATAATAAGTTCTCATTTTCCAGGTTCAAAACACATGCATCACTTTACTAAGTATCTCATATCATAGGAGTGTAACAAAACACCATCAATGTTACAAAAATAAATTTTTGCATTACCAGATGAGAAATCCACTCACCTTAGCTGATAACACTCTGGACTGATGGCTAATTCCTGTGTTTTGGCTCACTAGAATAACCCTCTTGACCTAAGTCATCATACAGACACATACACTATTTGGGTTACGTGCATGTGGTGTTTCCCTGAAACTTTGCATGCATGCATGCTCAATCCTCTAACATCTCATAATTTTCTTCCATCCTTTCATCTTTTTAGGGATACAAGCTATCTTCTCATTCACATCAATCCATGCAAATCTAATGCTATACTGGGTTTACGGGAGCTAGAGGTTACCTTAGAAGCTAGCACAGCCACCAAGCTCTTCCTTTCCCTTCCCTTCTTCTTCTTCTCTTCCTCTTCTTCTTCTTCTCTTCTTCTTCTTCTTCTTTCCTTTCCTCTCATGGCTGAACTCCTCTTTCCTTTTCTTCTCTTTTCTTTTTCTATTTCTCTTTTTTTTCATCCTTATCTAAGGTAGCTTAGGGGCTAAGAAAGGGTTAGTGGGTTTTAATTACCCTCCACTAACCTCTCACCAAAAAAAAAAAAATCCTCACGTAACCCCTTCATCCCAGTTTTAAAAGCCCAAAACCCATCAAAATAAAGCTAGATAAGCACCTATATTTGTGCCTCCTTCCCCAAAAGATTTCCAAGAAGACGCCTATATAGGTGCCTTCCTCCTCAATTTTTTTTTCAAGAAGGCGCCTATGTAGGCACCTTCTGAGCTTTACTCCCATGGGACTTATTCGGATAGAAGGAAAGTCTCAAGTAGGCACATATATAGGTGCCTATTGTGGCCTTCTCTCTCTATCTCACATTAACCAAATGCCAATTTTTTTTTCTAAGGCTTAATGCCCTCAAAGATTCCAGCTTACTAGGGAAGAAAAAAGAAAATTTAGCATGGGAATCATTCCCAAAAACTCAAATATAAAATCCCAATTACATTGATTACACTAAACTCCAAAAGTATTACAAGATTCATAAAATTTCAGGATGTTACAAATTCTCCCTCCCTTTAGGAAATTTCGTCCCCAATATTTTAGTCAGCTAGTTCCTTAAATAGATGGGTGTATTTCAATCTCATCTCATCCTCTCTCTCCCATATCTCTTTTTCCTTCTGATGATTCTGCCACTGAACTTTGACTAGAGGAATTCTTTTACTGCGGATCGAGCTACTTAATTTCTCTACTCAAAATATGCATTGGCTCCATTGCAAAAGATAAATCTTTCTGCAACTCAATAGACTAAGTCTGAATCACATGGGATGAATCCAACACATACCTCCTAAGTATTGAAACATAAAATATATTATAAATCTGAGATAAATCTGGAGGTAAGGCCAATACGTAAGCAAGTGTCCCAATCGTTTCTATAACATTATAGGGTCCAATTTATCTGGGACTTAGCTTTTCTTTCTTTCCAAATCTCATAATAACCTTCCAAGGAGATACCTTTAAGAATACCTTAGCTTCAGCTTCAAATTTCACTTCCCTATGCTTTTTATTTGCATAACTCTTCTATTTATCTTGGGATGCCTTTAACTTAGCTCTTATAACTTTAATTTGATCTGCCATGAGCTGCACCAATTCTGGTCCCAGTAGCCTCCTTTCTCCCTCCTCATTTTAGCACACTGGAGTTCTATATTTTCTTTCATACATAGCCTTATAGGGTGCCATATCAATACTAGAATGATAACTATTATTATATGCAAACTCAATCAAGGGTAAATGATCATCCTAGCTACCAAAAACTTAATAACATATGCTCTCAGCATATCCTCTAGTATCTGAATGGTTCTCTTGGACTGACCATCAGTTTGGGGTAAAATGTTGTGCTAAACCTCAATTTAGTCCCCAAAGCCTTTTGCAATTCTATCCAAAAGTGAGATGTAAACCATGGATCTCAATTTAATACAATTGATATTGGCACACCATGTCTGCTCATAATTTTATGCACATATAATTTTGCTAATTTATCCAAGGCAAATGAAATCTTAATAGGTAAAAAGTGGGCAAATTTAGTCAATATATCAACTATCACCTAGATAGAATCATTATCCCCTCTTGTCCTTGGGAGTTCTACAACAAAATCCATAGTTATGTGCTTCCATTTTCATTCTGGCACAAACAGTGGTTGCATCTTGCTAGCTAGACTTTGGTGTTCTGCTTTGATCTGCTGGCACACCAAACACTTAGAAATAAATTCGGCTATCTCTCTTTTCATCTCATTCCATCAGAAATTTTGCTTAATAGTTCTATACATTTTGTACTTCTTGGATGTATTGAATAAGTGAACTATGTGCTTCCTTCAGAATTTGCTCTTTTAGTGATTCCATAGCTAGCACATATATTCTATCCTTAAATAATAGTACCCCATCACTTTTAACTGAAAACTCTGACTAAGATCCACTCTGGATTAATTTTCTAGCTTTCTAAAATAATGGATCCTGCCTCTGAGACTCTCTTATCTCCTCAAGCATCCAGGGTCTAACTCTAAAAGTTGTCAATAAGGCTCTTGAACTCTCCACTACTAATTTTGCATTTAACCTTCTCAATTATATCATTAAGGGTAGTTGCACTGCTCTAATGGAAGCTAATGTGGCTATAGACTTCCAACTCAAAGCATCAGCCATAACATTAGCTTTTCCCAAGTGATACTCTATTATACAATCTTAATCTTTTATCAACTCTATCTACCTTCTTTGCCTCATATTTAATTCTTATTGGGTCAAGATATATACTTTAAACTCTTATGATCAATAAATATCTAGCACTTCCTTCCATATAGGTAATGCCTCCAAACCCTCAATGCAAATATTACTGGTGTCAACTCTAGATTATGGGTAGGGTAATTGTTTTCATGAGATCTCAACTGTCTAAAAATATATGCTACTACCTTTCCACTCTGCATCAATACAAACCCTAAACCCTTAAGTGAAGCATCACTGTATATCACATAGTCACTACCACTATCTTGAAGTGTCAATATTGGGGCTGAAGTCAACCTTCCATTCAATTAATCCATACTCTTCTGACATTTATTAGACCATTTAAACTTGACATTCTTTCTAAGCAGCTTAGTCATGGAAGAAGCTATAATGAGAAGTTTTCTATAAATCTTCTATAATCTAGCTAACCCCAAGAAGCTTCTCACCTCTATCTGGTTAGTAGGTGCCTCCTAATTCACTATGGCTTCAATTTTCTGAGGGCCTACCAAAATGCCCTTGGTTAAAACTACATATCCCAAAAATTTTACCTCATCTAGCCAAAACTCACTTTTACTTAATTTAGCATATAACTGCTTCTTCCTTAAAATCTGCAATCCTATTCTTAAATCCTCCTCATGCTCCTCCTTGCTTCTGGAATAGATTAAGATATCATTAATAAATATTATCACAAATTTGTCTAAAAACTCCTAAAATATCTGATTCATTAGTCCCATAAAAGCAGTTGGGGCATTGGTCAAGCCAAAAGGTATCACTAAGAATTCATAATGACCATATCTAGTCCTAAAAGAAGTCTTTGATACATCCTCCTTCTTGATCCTCGACTAATGATACCCATATCTCATATCAATCTTTGAAAACACTACTGCCCCTTGTAGCTGATCAAACAAATCATCAATTCTCGGCAATGGATAATTGTTTCTAATGGTCACCTTATTAAGCTATCTATAGTATATGCATAACCTTCAGGTACCATCCCTCTTCTTTACAAACAATACCGGTGCACCCCAAGGTGAAACATTGGGTCTAATGAACCCTTTATCCAATAATTCTTACAACTGGCTTTTTAATTCTTTCAATTCTGCTGGAGCCATTCTATAGGATGCCCAGGCTATAGGTCTAGTATCTGGTATCATATCTATACTAAAATCAATCTCTCTATCAGGAGATAACCCAAGTAGCTCCTTAGAAAATACGTCTGAAAAGTCAAACACCACTAGAATATTTGCCAACCCTAGACATTATCCTCTAAACTCACCACACATGCTAGAAAGGCCTCCTATCCTTTTGCTAGCATTCTATTGGCTAACAGAACTGAAATTATTCCTGAGGCAATATCCTCCTATCACCAATAAAACAAACCTCCCTACCATCTGAAGTCTGCAACATAATTTTTTTCTTCAAACAGTCTACTCTGGCCCCATGGACTGATAGCCAATCCATCCCTAAAATAGCATCAAATTCTTTTAGATTTAATGGAATCAAATTTGCTACTAATCTTTGATCGTCTACTAAAACATCACAGCCTTTATATACCTGGCTTGCAATAAAAGGTCTCCCTACTGGCATAGATACCACTAACTATCTACCCAACTAACTCACTTCATTATTTATATGCTTTGTGAAATCTACTAATATGAATGAATGTGTAGATCTAGAATCAATTAAAATATAAGCATCATGATTATTGATGGGTAGCATACCTATCACCATATCTGAATCCACCTAAGCCTCCTGCCTGGTCATAGAAAAAGCCCTGGCCTTAGCCCTTGGAACATTAGAAGGCACTCCTTGCTAATTGGCATTAAACCTCATCTGACTTGCTGAAGCTAGGGCACTACTATCACCCCTCCTGACAGACTATCCTCTGGGAGCAACAAATCCCTGAGGATGATCACCAGCTTGTTACACTCTTCTAGGGCAATCCCTTTTTATATGATCCAGTTCTCCACAAATATAACATCCCTTATTGCCCCTCCTACACTCTCCAAGATGCAATTTCTTGTATACATTACATGAAGGTATAGCTCTTCTCTCACCAAATGGACGACTTTGGTCCTTTATATCACCTGACACCCGACTGCTGGCTATCTAAGACACTCCTCCATAAGATGGCTTCTTCTGTGTTAGGCTGGATACCGATATAGAAGCTGACCCCCTGCCAACATCAATAGGAGAGAGAAACTAGGTACACTTCTAGGGTTTCTTGATACCGACATAGAAACTAACCCCCTACCGGAAGTGAACTACCCTACCCTCTAGGATTTCTTGAATGATTGAGTCCCACCAGCAGCAGAAGAGAAACTAGGTACACTTCTCTTCATGTTATCCTGCCTCCTACTCAGAAACTCTTCTCTATCTTTTCAGCTCTAAGTGCCCCTTGCACTAAATCAGAATACCCATTATAATTCTGCATACAGGTCTTAACCTTTATGGGAAGGCTCAACCCATCCTAAAATAGTCTGCATTTTTTCTTCTCATCAACAACTAAGGCTTCGGCAGACTGAGATAACTCTACAAAAGAAGCCTCATACTCTGCTATAGTCATCTTCCCTTGAGTCAACTAAGGAATTTTCATCTCTTCTAAACTCTATATACTTCTGAATAATATTGCTGATGAAATTTCCTTCTAAAATCTCCTCAAGTCATATCTACACCTTGGGGTTGCCTGCTACATACAGACCTCCACCAATTCTGGGCTCTACCCTTCAACAAGAAGGTGGCTATACTCAACCTTTGCTCCTCAAAGCATTTTATCACATTAAAAACTCTCTCTATCCTCTGTAGCCATCCTCCAGCCTGAATAGGGTCAGTAGTTCTTTGGAACTCCAAAGCCTCCAATTTCCTAGCTATTTCCACATTCCTCTCAGCCTCTAAATTTCTAGACTAGCACCCATAGCTGCTACCACTGCTTGAGTGATCATCCCCACCAAATCTGGCATGCTGGGCTCCTGAGCCTATGCCTGGGATGGATCCACTGGCGCTAGGGTAGCAGATTAAGAAGAAAACTCTGGCATCTGCTCTATAGATGCCTCCACCCTAGCCTCATCAAAGGGTGAATCATTAGAAATCCTCCTACTAGGTTGGCCCTCTGCATCAAACTTACTGGGTCTGCCCCGACCCCTACCCTAGCCTCATCAAAGGGTGAATCATTAGAAATCCTCCTACTAGGTTGGCCCTCTGCATCAAACTTACTGGGTCTGCCCCGACCCCTACCCTACCTCTGCCTGAGGATTGCTCTCCTTCCTTACTTGCTCTTGTATTAACCATCTTACAAAACACAATTCATTTCATCAGATTCATCATTCAAACTTATAATAAATCATCCTAGACTCATGCTCATATCCTTAAGACCTAATAACCTAGGGCTTTGATACCAAACCTTGTTGGCACCCTCTCCTTAGACCACCGACAAACATGCATACCTGTGGTAATTGGGTAAAGTGCAGCTAGCCTTTATGTAGTGCTCCATAAAGTCCTAGCAAACTCCATCAAATTATCACAAGTAGCACACCTCATCATATCCTAATAATTTTTTTTTACACATGTTCATATAATTTATTCATTTCCTCAAATGTCATATCATATAATTATTCTATCCTGCTCAGATAAAATTTTTTATATTACCATCATCAAGCAGTTTATAAGATCACATTCATAATTGATATGAAAATCTACTGATACACAGATTATACTCATAGTCTCCTATGAAATGAAAGTCTCTATCTCATTTCATTTAGGTTTGTGATGCAACATAGAGTTTCAACTATACATACACACATACACATATATATACATGTCTCCCCACACTATCTCAATACACAAATATACATTTTTATATTTCATTACATTCACACAAGCTTCTCCAATAGATAACTTCTTAAGCTAAGCAATTAGAATCCAAGACCAATCCAAGGCCAATCTCCTAATCCTGCCAATATATGCTCACTGATCTGAAAATAAAAATATCAACCATAGGGAGGGTGAGACCAAAGTCCCAGTGACTGGATAACCATCTAACCATGGGAAAACTAAGAACAACCTCACCATTTCAAAATATACCGAATAAATGAACCCAAAATACACTTTTGGACATGATATCTAAAAACATAAAATGTAGCTTATGCTTAGAATAATATACCTTTAATTAAAATGCTGTAACAACATATATCTTTTTGTAATGATAACAGTGACTTATAAGTTAACTTATGTTTGCAATAATATACCAGTACTAAAATACTCTATCAATCATTTTTTTACTAAAAAATAAATCATTTGTATAGAACTCATATATAATGCATTTCTTTATAAAACATATAAATACTTTTCTGTTAGCCCAACTTTTTTGTTCTTTTCTTTCTGATTCCCATTGGGATTTGCTTTGCTCAATGGCAATTCTTTTTAAAACGTTTCCCTATTGGGATATGCTTAGCCCACGGGCCTTTTTAAAACCAATGAAAACTTTTTAAAACTTCATGATGCTGAGCTATGTATGATGCCTCAAGGTACCACCTTACAGTCGCCCTTCTGCAGGTGTACTCTCATCGGATGTTTGAACTAACAACAGGATTCTCGCACAAATAACATCCCTTACACATGCGGTTCACTCGGCAATGTGATTCTACCCTTTTTCCCTAGGCCTCCTCTTTGCCCCTCCCTTGGGCTAATTTTGTACCCCTATGAGCTATATAGTAACCACCTCATTTTGAGCTATAATTCATGCCCCCATGGGCTGCTTGCAACCTACCCTACTAGGCTTGGTCGAGTTTGTCGAGATTATCATACGATCGAATCGTAAGGAGGTGTCGGCTCAATAATAGTATGCAATGCTCATGCTACAGCATAGTCTATAGATGATTAACCCCATAGCTGCCCGATGCTCTATATGATATATGCATCAAAATATATTCTTTTTAAAACTTTACCATGCACATATGCCCATGCATGCTCAAAACTCATGCTTGAAACTCATACTTTTAAACACATGCTCAAAACTCGTATTTAAAACTCATGCTTTAAAACTCATGCTTGGAAATCATGCTTTCAATATATCATATAATAGGTTCTTATTTCCCATGTTCAAACCACATGCATCACTTTACTAAGCATCTCATATCATAGGGTTGTAACAAAATACCATCAATGTTACAAAAATAAATTTTTGCATCGCCAGATGAGAAATCCACTCACCTTAGCTGATAGCACTCTAGACTGGTGGCTAATTCCTGTGTTTTGGCTCTCTGGAATAACCTTCTTGACCTAAGTCATCATACAAACAGATGCACTATTAGGGTTACATGCACGTGGTGTTCCCCTAAAACTTTGCATGCATGCATGCTCAATCCTCTTACAACTCATAATTTTTTTCCACCCTTTCATCTATTTAGGGATACAAGCTATCTTCTTATTCACATCAATCCATGCTAATCTAATGCTATATTGAATTTATAGGAGCTAGAGATTACCTTAGAAGCTAGCACGGCCACCAAGCTCTTTCTTTCTCTTCCCTTCTTCTTCTTCTTCTTCTTTTCCTTTCTTTCCTCTCACGACTGAACTCCTCTTTCCTTTTTCTTCTCTTTTCTTTCTATATTTCTCTTTTCTTTCATCCTTATCTAAGGTGGCTTAGGGGCTAAGAAAGGGTTGGTGGGTTTTAATTACCCTCCACTAACCTCTCACCAAATAATAATAAAAAAATCCTCATGTAACTCCTTCATCCTAGTTTTAAAATCCTAGAACCCATCAAAATAAACCTAGATAGGCACTTATGTAGGCGCCTATCTTCCCAAAAGATTTCCAAGAAGGCGCCCATATAGGCTCCTTCCTCCTCAAATTTTTTTTTTCAAGAAGGCACCCACATAGGCACCTTCTGAGCCTTACTCCCCTGGGACTTGTTTGGATAGAGGGAAAGTCTCAAGTAGGCATAGGAACCTACTGTGGCCCTCTCTCTCTCCATTTCACATCAACCAAATGCCAATTTTTTTTCTAAGGCTTCATGCCCAAAAAGATTCTAGCTTACTAGGGAAGAAAAAAGAAAATTTAGCATGGGAATCATTCCCAAAAACTCAAATATAAAATCTCAATTACATTGATTACACTAAACTCCAAAAGTATTACAAGATTCACAAAATTTTAGGATGTTACACTTCAGCTTGCATTACATAAACTCTATTTGTTGTGACACTCATACCAGAAAGTTTTGGTAATGGAACCAAGTCTAAGGCATGCTTTGGTGGATTGCAGTAGACTATGTCAAACAGTGTTTTTTGATGTCTTTCTACAAGGGACAAAGTGCACCATCTTTGAAAACCTATCGACCACAACAAATACAGAAACCATACCTCATTGAGTCCATGGAAGACCCAAGACAAAGTCCATAGATAAGTCTTCTCATGATGACTCTGGCATAGGCAATGAAAAAGACCATTGTTCTGAGATTGACCCTTGGCAACTTAGCATATAGGATACTTTTGTACATAATTTTCAACATATCTCTTTAGTTGAGGCCTATAATATCGCTCCTCTACAAGCGCGTCTTGTCCTGGCCCATATGTCCTCCTAACTCACCTTCATAGAGCTCTCTAATAATCTGCTCCCTTAAAGAACTTCTTGAAATACATAACCTGTTATCATTGAACAAATAGCCATCTTGAAATACAAAATTTACCCAAGCTTCTTTGAAATCTTCATCATGTTCATTCAATTCCTTTAAACAATCAAAGCCTACAACTCTGTTCGTGAAGTTATTAGCAAAGCAACCCTCCTGCTAAGAGCATCAGCAACTGTGTTCTACTGCCCAAACTTGTGCTTTAGAACAAAAATAAATTGTTTTGTTTTTATAACATCATAAAAGGATATGGACTAATTATTTTGAAAGCTTTTATAGACTATTGGGATCATCAAGTTTCCAAAAAAACATATGGTGCTTATAAAACAAATTTTGCACCTTTCTAAGCTTTCTATTTTACATGGGAGCCACCATTCTCTGCTTTCTCGGGGTTAATTTTAATAGTGGTATACTAGACAGTGAAATTTTATGAAGCTAGGATCATTATCCAAAATCATAACAGCACTTGTGGGAAGTCAGGGCATTCATTTGTTGATATTATTATTTTAGTAGTTGAGTTGCAAGTGTTAGGAATAGTGTCCTTGAAATTAGATATTTATACTTTTAATTTTTTTTAATTAATAAAAGAAGTATTTTTCTTCAATCTTGTCTCTTTTATATAAAAGATGAATGTTTCAAAAAATTAAAATATATTATGAGGCTATAATTTTAGTATAATGTATACAAAAGGATTAAAATTATGGTCAATATATTTAAATATGTTCGTGATTAATCGAAGTATGGATCTTCTATCGCTAATCACTAATATGGTCCATGAATATTATGAATGTGATAATCTTATCCAGATTATTGTGTAGATATACTTAGTGAAGGTATTATATAAAATAAGATTATATAGGACTTGGACCGACATAATTTGAATTTTATTTAAGTACTGTTATAAAGAATTCAATCTATGTTACAAAATGATCATATGTACATCGACTTTAATCCTGACTTAATCACAAACTCCTTGATTGTGTTACTAGATCTTTTGATTTATTCGTTCAAGCCCATTTGATGCTGAGCCCAATACTTACATTTTGGAGGTTCAATAATACATTGGGCTAGAAATATGATTTAAAGATATGGAATCCATAGCTTTTGAAAAGAAGCTTAAAATTAATTTTCTTAAGTGTTAAATAAGGAGCTAAACAATTATGCATGTAATTTATGATTTGATCACAAATTAACTATTTAACTAGCGAATCAATGGTACTTAAGAAACAAGAGATAATTAGAGGGATAAAACGGTTATTTTACCTAGTTCTAATTATGAACTAATTATGGATGGTTAAATTTCATATAATGATTATATCAATGGATGACTCAAGTTTTTAAGTAAAAATTAATCTATAATTTTTAAGAGTGCAATCTCGAGTTTTTAGTAGAATAAATTCAAAATTAATAAACTAAATAAATAATTAAAGAGTTAAGATTTTTAATTAAGTTTATTCAAGTTTATTAAGCTTAAAATTATGGGTCCATGATTCCTGCACCGTCTTAGGTTAATCACATCGAATGCTCTTGAATTGAATAATTAAAATGATTAGTTATTTATTTTTTTAATAAAATATTTATTAAAACTTTATAATAAATTATTTATTATGAAGATAAATAATCAATTTGATTGATTATTTTCTCACATCTATTTTGGTATAATAAATTGATTATTAGACAAAATAAAAATGTGTTTAGACACATTGTTCATATAATAAGATGATATGAACTATGGCACAGAAATATTATTGTGAAACATCACACAAAATATTTTTTTGCTCTTGTAAATGGCACATATTTTGAATTGATGAAGAAAAAAAATTTTAATTTTTAATATTTTTGATAATATAATTATTAAAATATTAAAAATAAATAATAGATTTGATTTATTTATAACTAATATTAGATATTTAAAATTAATAATATCTAAAATTATTAAATAAGATTTGATAATTTAGATATTATAATATTTAATTTAAATATTATTTATAAATTAGTTGCAAATATAAAAATAACTTTTTTCTTGATATGTTAAAGGAGTTGGCGTACATGTGTAGAGGATTGTCTCAAAATATGCACATGCGGTCATAATGGATTGTAATAAATAAATGTTATCTAAATTAAATTAATTTAAAATAAATTAAATAGATTTTTTTATGATTCACTTAGAGCTTACCTAAGGTCGACTCTCAAAAAGTGTATGTGACACAATAGAAGAAAAGTTTCTCTCTTTCTCTTTCTCCCTTATATGCACCAACTCTTTTGTGAGAAATAGAAAAAAATAAGAGTGAGCACACTCTCATAATTCAATACCGATCCTACGTACTTTGGTCCATAAACTCTACCGTGAGATGTAAGATCCATTAAAGGATTTTCTTTAATAAACATAATGGCCAAGATCTTAGAATAAATAATTTTTACATGAAAACATAAACCAAGAAAGCATACCTTTCTTCCTTGATATTTCTTGATGAGAGACAAGAGGCTGCATATGGGTTAACGACAGATTGAGTTTCTTTCCCTTTCCTAATTCTCTTTCTTATCTGTTTTGATGGTCAAATAGACTGTATATAAGAGATAGAGGACCAATCTGATAATACGTTAACTTTCTCTTTTCATCAAAGAGAGGTTATCAGATAATAACTTCCAAAAAATGAACCAATAGGAAATTAGCTTTATTAAACCATCATTATCACTTAAATTTAGATATCTGATAAAATCAAATGCCATAATTATTATTTTGAATAAATAAATGATAAATCAATCATATATCCATATGAGCCACATAAAAGGAAACGCTAACATTCATTTATTTGGCCCATGTGAGATATTAAACATACTGGTTTAATAATCAATCATAATGCACATAACGAAAACCAAAATCCTTCATAATATTGGTCAAACATGAAATCATCATTAAGCAAAAACTAATAAGGATCATGGCGGTTGTATGCTATTATTTTGACGTACTCCTTTTCATATATCATATTACTAGTTCTATACTTAACATGACCCGCAATGGGAATTGCAGTAATGTCTAACAGTAATGTCTAACAGTAATATCTTTATCAAAGACAAATCTCATTAACATTCTCATAATTCATTTATGTATATATACCAGCATAATTAAACAAGATCCATAAGTGAATCAGAAACAATAATTAATTGAGCTCAGAGTGTCAAATACATAAGGAACTTAAAGCTTTAAATATAACATCACTAATGGTTTTTAATAATGCCCATTCTTTCGACATGTTCATGAAATGTCTTTGTGGCAACCCTTTAATCAGCGGATATGCAATCATGAAACTGGTGCTAATATGTTCAATTGACACTCTTTGTTTCTGAACTTCTTCTTTAATGGTATATTTCATATGTTTAGCACCCTTTGAATACTTGTCATTTTTAGAAAAAAAGACTACTGCAGAATTATCACAATAAATTTTTAGCGGCTTGGCAATACTGTCGACAATCCCAAGTCCTGAAATAAAGTTTTGCAGCCATAAACATGAATTGTGGCCTCAAAGCATGCCATAAACTGAGCTTTCATAGTGGATGCAGCAATGACAGACTGCTTTGCACTTTTTCATGAGATCGCTCCTCCAGCTAAAAGAAACAAATAGCCAAATGTGAACTTTCTAGTATCAACACATCCAGCAAAATCTGAGTCTAAATATCCCTTGACTTCAAGATCATTAGATCTTCTGTAGGTGAGCATGTGATCCATTATTCCTTGCAAATACCTTAGCACCTTTTTTGCAGCTTTCCAATGATCCATTCCTGAATTACTTTGATATCTGCCTAGCATTCTGACAGCAAAACTGATGTCTGACATGGTACATGTCTGAGCATACATCAAGCTTCCAACAATTGATGCATAAGAAATTTCTTTCATTTGTTTACATTCCAATTCATTCTTTGGACATTGCATAAGGCTGAATTTATCTCCCTTCTGAATTGGAACAACACTTGCAGAGCATTTGTTCATGTTGAATTTCTCAAGAACTTTTTTAATATATACCTTTGAGATAAATTTAACAATCCTTGTATCTATCATGAAATATTTTGATTCCAATCACATAAGATGCCTCACCCATATCTTTCATTTCAAAGTTCTTAGAGAAAAATTCTTGGTCTCATACAACAAGCCAAGGTCATTAGTAGCTAGCAAGATGTCATCAACATATAGAATTAAAAATATGATTTTGCTCCCATATATACACCGATCAATGATGTTTTCTTTAAATCCAAAGGATGTAATGGTATCGTTGAACTTAAGATACCATTGTCAGAAAGCTTGCTTAAGTCCGTATATTGACTTCTTTAGTTTACACACCATGTGTTCCTTTCCTTTAAATAAAAAGCCCTTAGGTTGGTCCATATAAACCTCTCCATTCAAACTCCTATTTAAAAAAATGGTTTTTACATCTATTTGCTGCAACTCCAAATCATAATGAGCTACCAATGCCATAATAATTATAAATGAGTCCTTCTTAGAGACGGAAGAAAAAGTCTCTTTGTAGTCAATGCCACATTTTTAAGTAAAACCTTTGGAAACAAGTCTGGTCTTGCAATATTTAATATTGCCATTTGAGTCACATTTGGTCTTAAAGACCCATTTACACCCAACTCTTTTACAACCTTCAGGCAATTCAACAAGATCTTAGACTTCATTGTAATCCATTGATTTTAACTCATCTTTCATGGCATCTAACCATTTAAATGAATTAGCACTTTGCATGCTTGTGAAAAAGAAACTGGATCATCATTAATACTCAAATCAAAATCTGATTCTTGTAGATAAACTACATAATCATCAAAATAGCAGTTCTTCTTTATCGTTGAGACCTTCTTAATGCTACTTCATTGGGTTCATTTATTGCAGGTTCATTAGTGATATCATCATTCTGTGATATTTGATCATTAATTTGTTGTTCTTGAAAGTTGTTAAAAGGTTCAACAACTCTAGGAACAACAACTTGAGAAGAAGTTATAGGTGAAGAAACTTGTACCTTAACTTCTTGGATTTCCACTTTACGTGGTTTTAAACTCCCACTAATTTTACTATTCTCAATGAACCTTGCATTTCCAGATTCAACAATTCTTGTACTATGGTTAGGACAATAAAATTTATACCCTCTTGATCTTTCTGGATAACCAATGAAGAAATCACTGGTTGTTCTTGAGTCCAATTTCTTTTCAAATGGATTGTAAATCCTTACTTCCGTCGAGCAACCCCAAACATGTAAATGCCTCAAAATGGATTTCCTTCCTATCCACAATTCAAAAGAAGCCTTTGGAACTGCCTTACTAGAAACCCTATTTAGCAAATACATAGCGGTCTTTAAAGCATACATCCACAATAATAAGGGTAATGAAGAATTACTTAACATACTCCTAACCATATCTATTAGAGTTCGATTACGCCTTTCTACAATACCATTTTGTTCTGGGGTTCCAGGCATTGTGTATTGAGCACATATGCTATGCTTTTTAAGGAATTTGGCAAATGACCAGGGCATTGTCCAGATTCATCATACTTTTCATAATATTCACCATCTCTGTCAGACCTAATTTTTACTTTTCTGTCTAGTTATCTTTCAACCTCATTGATAAATACTTCTAGAGCATTTACCGATTAAAATTTTTTATGCAGCAAATAGACATAGCCATAACGTGAAAAATCATTAATAAAGGTGATAAAATACTTTTCTCCACCAAAAGATAGAACATCAAAAGGCCCACATATATCGGTGTGTATAATTTTAAGGAGCTATGTACTTCTTATAGCGCTTTTCTTGATTGTGTGTTTTGTGTGTTTTCCTTTAACACAATCCACACAAATCCCAATATCAGTAAAATCCAAATTAGGAAGGATTTCATTCTTTACTAACCTCTTAATTCTTTCTTTGGATATATGAACCAAACGTTTATACCACAAGTAAGCTGATTGTTCATTCACTAAACCACGTTTAGTACCAATATTATGATGCAAGGTCAATAATGTCTCAGCAAAAAGACTATCAAGCTTAAATTTGTACAAACCATCAGAAAGAATACCAGAAACAATAAGATGATTGTGTTCAAACAAACTGAAACATTCATTTCCAAATTTAAAGAATATCCAACTGAGTCAAGTTTGGATAAAAAAACTAAATTACGAGAAATAAAAGGGACATAAAGTGTTTAGAAAAGGTCTAAATGATGTCCAGTGTCTAGAATCAAATGATAAGTTCTAACAGCTTCAACCGGAGCTTTGACTCTGTTTCCCATTGAGACAAAGTTATTATTTGGGTTTATGGTTTGGATCGTAAGGAATCCCTACATCGTATTAGAAACATAAGTGGTACAACTAGTATCAATCCATCAAGTATTATAAGGAACTTCTGTTAGATTTGATTCAAAACATACAAAAGCCTTAGGCTTACCTTTCTTTTCAAACCATGCCTTACGTTTCAGGCAATCTTTCTGATAGTGTCCATGCTTTTTGCAAAAATGACATTTATCATCCTTTTGTTCCTTCTTGTGGATTTGAGCAGATGACCCATTTATCTTTAGTTTTCATTGCTTGCTCTTTCCTTTCTTATCTTTCTTTGATTTCTTTCCAACTCCTTGCTAATCCATGAGATTAATAGAATGATTTTCTTGTTTCTTAAGTCTTGCTTCCTCTTGAATGAGCATACTTTACAATTCATTCACATTCCACTTATCCTTCATAGTGTTATAACTCATGTGAAATGGACCACTCAGAGGCAAGAAATTGATAATGAATTGCATAAGAAAATTCTCATTCACTTCTAATCCCATAGTCTTTAGTCTTGCTACTATGTTGTCATTTCAATAATATGCTCATGCGTAGTACGAGAACCATCAAACTTAATATTGGTTAAAGTACTCATCAATGTCCCAGCAAGTGACTTATCAACAGAGCCATATTAGGAACGTGCTTTCATAGACTTCATAAATTTGTTAGCACTTTCAGTAGCAGGAATTGTGGACTTGATATTGTTTACTACAGTCATTCGCATTGACATCAGGTTAAGTCTGTTTGATCTTTTCTAAGACTTATGAAAAGAACTCTATTCAGCACGGCTATAGTCAATAACAGCAATGGGTTTCTCATTTATGAGTGCCAAATCAAGATCCAGAACACCAAGGTGAAACTGAACTTATTCGCATCATTTAGAAAAATTAAGCCCATTAAAAGTTTGAACAAACATAGCTTGCAAATAAAGAGAAACAGGAACAGTTGCTGCAAATATAGAAAACATGCTCACACATTAATGCTTTGAGTAATATTATTCATATTCCATCAAGTAAACAATAAGTGCATATTAAAGTTCTCCTTTGGGCGATACAACAATATACAATAATAAACATAATTGATGCTTAATTTTAATTTTTTATACTTAGCAATTATATACTCAAATTAGATATGTTTGTTATCTTTGGATATGCTAAACATACCTAACCAAGCATATTAATTAACCACATCATGTCCATAGATTATAAAAAACTAGTCAACCCTTTCGGTGACCCTTAAATATTTATAATCAATGAACTTCAATATACTCATAATAATTAAATAATTATGTTATTCATTTATAAGCATCACATAATTATGAGTAATTAAATTTATTTAATTTAATTTGATATCTATAAACTTTCAAATTTTGCCACTTTGGTGACTAATAAATTACACATAATATAGACATCAAATTTAATTAATGATAATACCATGCATGAATACAAAAAGACTTAAGGTACCCACATAATTTTACTATAATATTTTTCAAAACATTGATCTCATAAATATTAGAAGGTAAAACATAAATTTTAAAGGAATCTTCTTGCTGGAGAAATATATGGCCTTTCACCCTTTATTGTCAAGGATTAGATTGGTGAAGTGGTAATGTATTTGTCCTTAAACCTTTTTGGTTATAGGTTCACCATAGCCCTTTATTTTATTTATTTATTTTTCTTGAATCCTCTTTCCCAAGATGCGTTCCGTGCGTCTCCCTTCATGCACGGAGATGTCTCTCTTCATAGACGTCTCTTTATGTCTCTCGTGAAGAGAGATTCTTCATAGAAGGGTTTCTTTTTTTTAAAAAAATCTCGTTCCTTAATCCATGATTGGAATCCCGGCTTTATCGAACGGAAGAAAGAGGAGACGGTCATGTGAGATGATCAAAAGAAGAAATCCCACTGTACACAAGACCCCTCCTCCCCTTTTCTCCTCACCGTACTTAATGTTGAAATCCCTCTCCAGCGTCTTTAATGCCTTCCCTCTCCACCATCTTTAATGGAATCCCACGATCGAAATCCCACGCGGCTAGAGAAAGAACATGGTTTATGTGCTGTTAACGAGATCTAGACTTCCGTGTAAATCTCAAGAAAAAAAAAAAAAAGACATGTGAAACGGAGCTTCATTGACCCACAACATGAAGGGGGTCTTACATACGGTAGAGGAAAGAAGACGTTCCAGTAATAAAAATTTAATTATTTTGATCTCATATATATATATATATAAGAACAATCAAAGATAGATTTATAATGAAAAATCATAAATTTTTCAATTAAGGCTTTGATACCACATGTAAGATCCATTAAAGATTTTCTTTAGTAAACATAATGGCCAAGATCTTAGAATAAATATTTTTTATATGAAAACTTAAACCAAGAAAGCATACCTTTCTCCATTGATATTTCTTGATGACAGACGAGGAAAACTTAAACCAAGAAACTTAAACCAAGAAAGCATAGCTTTCTCTATTGATATTTCTTGATGACAGACGAACGTATGGTTTGATGACAGATTGAGTTTTTTTTCTTTCCTAATTCTCTTTATTATATGTTTTGATGGTCAAACATAATACTATATAAGAGAGGATCAATCTGATAATACGTTAAATTTCTCCAGATAACAAGATGAAGCAATAGGAAATTAGCTTTATTAAACTATCATTATCACTTAAATTTAAATATATAATAAAATCAGATGCCTTAATTATCATTTAGAATAAATAAATGATAAATCAATTATATATCCATGTGGACCACATGAAACGCTAATATGAGCTTCTTAGATAGTAGAGTGCGTCTGCTTCTTGAAATCTCAACACTTCCGTATATTTTATGTGTAGAAAAATTATCACTTCGGTATATTTTATATATAGAAAAATTATATGATGATTTTTTTTTGATATGACGATATTAATTTTAATGCTAAACAATCTACATGTTTTCGCTATATATATATATATATATATATATATATATATATATATATATATATATATATATATTCCAATAGCAAGTTGGCTTCTTGCAAAGGGGAACTGACAGTTGTATAAAGACGCTCGAGTCTTAAAAGCACCTCCTCTGCCTCATAATGTCAGGTGGGTTATTAGCGACGGATAAATATCAAGAAGCGAGTACTTTCATGGCCAATCATTATGGCATAGAATCGAATGCTGATGATCCCTTTTCAACTCCAGAATGTTTGACTCTCGATTTATCTAAATGTATTTACATGAGAATTATATCATATACCAACTTATCCAAGTATATAGACAAAATTAATATAAATTAATTAAATGTATGAGAAGTATGCAGAGGCGAGGCACGTAAGCGCGTGCCTCGGTCTCTCCCAGGAACCATTAACCGAAAGAGATGCTGGGGAACAGCACCACGAAGCAGTGCCACGATAGCACTTCGCCACTGCCTCTCGGCATGGACTGGAGCCCTCGTCCCAAGCGATGGGTATCTCTTTCCTTCCCCTCTCCTCCTCATCCTCTCTCTATGACGCTATTGGTTGTACTGGTTCTCTTGTTGATTGTTGATGTTTTCTTTTCTCAAGATCTTATCTTGAAATGTTAATGTTAATATGCTGTCGGCAAGCTGATTGTGGCCGCTTTGTGCTGCAGTGTTTGTCTTTTAATTGGTTCTTGACGTTTTCTTTCCTCAAAACTCGATATTGAGTGGTTGATGTCGTTCGATAAGGTTTTGCTTTGCGATATTCGTCCATGATGCCGTTGACGCTGTGATTCTGCCTGCTTTGTATAAATATATTACTGTGTGTTCTATTGATTCCCGGTGCTTTCTTTTTATCAAAATTCGAACTTGCATCGTTAATGTTGTGCAATAGGGTTCTGCTCTTGTGCAGCGTATGCTGCTGACACTTTGATTCTGGCCTCTCTGTATTACCGTATCATTTCTGTGGGCTTTTCCGGATGATTCTTGAGTTTTCTTTTTAAACAATCACTGCTTTAGGGTTTTGCTTTGGGATTGTATGTGCTGCATTTATATACTTGAGCATGTTTGGACTAATTAAAAGGTAAATGCTTGCTAGTGAAGCATTTGAACTTGCAACTTTTCTTGATAAAATCATTGCAGTAACATAATTATTTGTCCATGCACGCTGGACTGGAGTAGTTAACAGTGAGATAGCCAAGTTGAGTCTGATATAATATAGATCTGGCCAGTTTTATCTAAAGAAAGGTTCTGCAAATTATTTATCTCCCTTTTATTATTATAGAATCATTAACATCGAACAAATTTGCTAGTTATTTGTGATTGTTTTTGTTTAGTTTTAGATAAACATTATTTATGGACCAAAAAACAATCAAGATGAGTTTGATCTCCTTCACAATCATGAAGTTGCACTTATCTTTGTAAACGAGGTTAATCCTTGTTTTTACTAGACCGGTGATACCATCAATTCTACCTTCTCTGTTGTGTGCAATAATGCAAAGAATGTTATTAATTTCTTTCATCCTTTATTCTGCTCCTTTTTTTTTTTTTGGTTTGTGGGGGGGGGGGGCTAAATACTCTTGTTAACTTCTCTAAAAATGTGTTGTGATTTTTAAGGTGCCAAAACAATGAAGATTTGTAGGAGGGTGTGTCTTCATGCAATGATAAGGTTGTTCTATTATGACTTAGTAGTCATATATTCGAAACATAGAGATAGTCTTTTCACATACACAAGTAAAGTGGCATACATCTAATCCTCCCCAAAACTATGGTGTTGGAAGCTTTATGCACTAGCAGCCCTTTTGATATTAAATGTGATAGGAGCATGATTTGTACAAAGATTATAGTCATTTTATTTCATCATTCATGGGTTGCTAGAATCAGCTTAATAGTATTTGTATCTTTCACAAAGCTCATAACTATGTGTTGATGCTTTATAAGTTAGTTAATTAGGTTGCTAGAACCAATTTCCTAAGTTTTAGGAGAGTTGGTTTTGAGGTCTATTTATATAACATAGTATATAACAAAGGATAGAATCAAAAGTAAAGTATAGTACTATCTTTCTAAGAAATAAAATTTGGCTTTGTATTTTCTTTAGTTTTCTTTCTAATTTTATGCTTTTATGGTATCAGAGCGATAGAAGCATAATTTTGGCTATTGATGGCCACAACTAGACTTAGCAGAGGCAATGGTTCAAAGATGTCTTCGGATGCCCCTTTACCTACCTCTACAATCACTCCCACTGTCCCCTCAAATAACTCCCTTTCTCTTCAAATCGCTACCTTCAAATTAAACAGCCACAACTTCCTTCCTTGGTCTCGCTCTGTTCAAATGGTGATATGAGGAAAAGGGAAATTCGACTATCTTGATGGTTCAATTCAGCAACCCCTATCCAAGGATCCTGCCTTCCACTCATGGGACATCAATAATTTCATGTCCTGGCTTGTTGACTCTATGGAGAATTCCATTGCTGAAATTTACCTTCTTTATCCTACGGCAAAAGCTATTTGGGATGTTGTGACTCTAGTCTACTCGGATCTTGAAGATTCCTCTCAGATGTTTGATCTTCATACATAGGCTCGCATCCTCTATCAAGATGATAATAGTGTCACTTACTATTTTAATGCCCTAAGAAAGCTATGGCAAGAACTTGACTTATTCAACTATCGACAGTGGCATGATCCCACGGATGCTAAAATTTATCATAAAATGCTTTCCAAAGAACTTATTTATGATTTTCTTGCTGGTTTAAATTGTTCTCTTGATGCTATTCGAGGTCATATCCTTAGCATTAAACCCTTGCCTAGTCTTGATGAAATTTTTGCTGAGGTTAGACATGAAGAATACCGTAAATATGTTATGCTTTGTCCCTCTTCACCTTTCGCTCCTTTCGTTGAGTCGTCTGCCATGGCTCCCAAAGTAACAAGCCACACCGCAATTCTTTTTGGTGTGACCACTATCAAAAGCCTTATCATACAAAGGATATGTGCTGAAAGATTCATAAAAACCAATAGACTAGGTCCTCATCACCTCCGAAATTTAGAGAATAAAAATCTCCAAACAACAATGTCTAAGTCGACCTCCGACTCCACTACTAATTCTCCATTCTCAAAGCATAGCTGAAACATCTTGGCAAACTTCTATCCATTTCCAACATGTTGTCCTTGTCCTCCATCATGGCACACAGTACTACTTTGTCCTCGCCTTCATCCTCTCAAGGTGAGCCATGGATTATTGACTCCGAGGCATCCGACCATATGACCGGTCTTCGTTATATTTTCTCCTCATATTCTGATCATATTGGTACTCGCCTGATTGAAATCATCGATGGTACTTGTACTCATGTGGCTGGAGTTGGTTCAATGTAACTAAACTCTCAATTAACTCTGTCTAATGTTCTTTATGTACCAAACTTGTCCTGCAACTTGATGTCTGTTAGCAAAATTACTGCCACTTTGAACTATGTTGTTAAGTTTTCTCTGTACTTTTGTATATTTCAAGACTTGAACTCGGGGTGGATGATTGGGAGTGCTAAGGAGGAAGCTGGTTTGTACTACTTTATGTGTAATCTTTCTCCTAAAGGTAGTTTTCAGATGGTTGATGGTTTCACTTCTCCTTCACATCACCAGAAAATTATGCTTCTTCATTACCGTCTTGGTCATTCGAGTTTTACTTATTTACGTTATTTGTTTTCCTCTTTGTTTCATAATAATGACTCATTCTCTTGTGAAGTTTGTCAATTAGCAAAACGCACTCATGTTTCTCTTCCACTTAAGCATTGTCGAGTATCTAGACCTTTTTCTCTTATTCATAGCAATCTTTGGGGTCCTTCTCATATAACTTCGGTCTCTAATAAAAAGTGATTTATGTCGTTTATCGATGATCATACTTGCATTTGTTGGGTGTATCTTTTATGTGATAAATAGAAGTTGCTCAAACTTTTAAAAATTTTCATACAATAATTAAGACTCAATTTGACTCCAATATTCAAATTCTTCGCATTGATAATGGTACCAAGTACATTAATTCTATCTTAAGGAATTTTTTCTCCAAATATGGCATACTTCATCAAAGTTCATGTGTTCACAAACCTCAACAAAATGGGATTTTCGAGCGCAAAAATCATCATCTACTTGAAGTGGCTCAATCACTTTTATTTCAATCTGTGGTTCCTAAGTATTTTTGGGGTGAAGTTGTCTTAACAGTATGTTTTTTGATTAATTGAATGCCTTCCAGAGCACTTGACTTTCAGAGTCCTTTGTCCCTGCTTCAGAAATCTTTTCTCATTATCTGAGTTTCTCTGATCTTGATTTTTGAGTTTTTGGGTGTTCTTTTTCATTCATGTACATAACATTAATCGCAGCAAATTAGATCCGAGGTCCTTCAAAGGTGTTTTTCTTGGTTACTCATCATTTAAAAGGGGTATCAATGCTACTCACCTAAAAAAGAAAGTTCTTTATCTCGTGGGATGTTACTTCTTTGAAAATCAACCCTATTTTTCCAAACATTCATTTCAAGGGGAGATTTTGGGTGAAACAAATATTTGGGATAAATCCTCTTGTAAACACTCAAAAAAAAATTCTCTATGGGAATATCTTTAGACCACAAATCCTTCTCCAAATCCAAGTCAACCAGCTCCACAAAAATCTCAACCAACCTCTCCAAATCTGAGTCAACCAGCTTCATAAAATCCTACTCATTCAATCTCGTAACAGCCACCTGAATTAGCTCCACCAACTTCTTCTTCTCAACTCACTCCAGATCTGCCACATCCACATCCACATGAAACAAATTCTATTTTGGACGCCACACAATTTGAGTCCACTCTATCAATTTTGCCTATTCAACGCTAAGAGTCAGAACTAATCCTAACAAACAAGCACCTCACACATAAGGTAGACCAGTTTAACGTTTCCCATAACCTACTTTAGGAGAAAGATCGCACCTAAATCTAGTACTCTAGAACCTTCTACACACCAAGAGTCCAACTCAAGTTCAGGAACTGACCCAAACTTAAACGACCTTGATGTTCCCATTGCTTTGAGGAAAGGTTCTAGAATGTGTACACACCATTTGATATCCGACTATCTGGATATTCTGCTTGTTAATGTCAATGAAAACCTTGTCTCTCAACTAGCACATTCGGACATACCCAGAATAGTGCACAAAGCATTACAGAAGATAAGTGAAAGAAGGCTATTCTAGAAGAGATGAATGCTTTACAGAAGAGCGAAACATGGGAGATTATACATCGATCAAAAGAAAAGATGATGGTTGAATGTAAATGGGTGTTTATAGTAAAGTACAAAGCCGATGGATCAATAGAATGGTATAAGACAAGACTCGTAGCAACATGATACACTCAATGATCGATTATCAGGAAACCTTCGCTTTGGTAGCAAAAATAATACTATTCGGGTTTTATTATCGCTAGCAGCAAATTTGGATCGGTCTCTTCAACAACTAGATGTAAAGAAAGCTTTTCAAAAAAAGACCTTGAAAAAGAAGTTTATATAGATCTCCCTCCAGGTTTCGATGAAGAAAGCAAGAATGGAAAGGTGTGTCATCTCAAGAAGTCACTCTACGGCCTAAAATAGTTGCCCAGGGCTTGGTTTGATTGCTTCACTAAGGCTATTCAGAATACGGTTATAGGCAAGCTCACTCAGACTATACACTTTTCTTTAGAACTCATGAAGGAAAGATTATATTCTAATGTGCATGTTGATGACATAATATTCACTGGAGATGACATAGTTGAGATCGACAGAATTAAAAGGAGACTAGCTGATGATTTTGAAATAAAGGATTTAGAAAACCTACGGTATTTTCTGGGTATGGAAGTTGTAAGAAGTAAAATTGAAATTGTTGTTTCACAACGAAATTATGTCCTTGATCTTCTTAAAGAAACGGGAATGATAGGTTGTAAGCCGGCAGATACACCTATAGATTCGAACAATAAAATTAGGTCAAGGTTGATGTTGAACAAGTGGATAGGGAAAGATATCAACAGCTAGTAGGAAAACTCATCTACTTAGCTCACACAAGACCAGATATTACTTTCTCTATAAACTGCATTAGTCAATTCATGCATTCTTCAACTAAAAGTCATATGGATGTCGTGTACAGAATTTTAAAATACCTTAAGGGGACACCGGGCGGAGGACTTTTATTTAAAAAAATGAAGGCCGAGGTATAAAGATCTTTGTAGATGCTGATTGGGTAGGTTCTACGAGTGACAGACGTTCTACCTCCGGTTACTATTCATATGTTTGGGGCAACCTTGTGACTTGGCAAAGCAAGAAATAGATTGTAGTTGCAAGGAGCAGTGCTAAAACTGAATTATGATCCATAGCTAATGGTATTTGTGAGGCTTTAGGGCTAAAAATGTTGCTGAAAGAATTAGCAATAAAACCACAGATGTCACTCGAGATTCATTATGATAATAAAGCTGCAATCTCTATCGCATACAACTCAGTTCATCATGATCGTACTAAGCACGTGGAAGTAGATTGATACTTTATCAAGAAGAAAATAGAAGAAGGGATCATTGATGTGAATTATGTATCAACCTCACAGCAAATTGCCGATATCTTAACCAAAGCATTGTTCAAGCAATGTTTGACAGAATGACTGACAAGCTGGGCATGTATAACATATACTGCTTAGCTTGAGGGGGAGTGTTAATGCTTTCTAAGTTAGTTAGATTGCTGGAACTAATTTCCTAAGTTCTAGGAGAGTTAGTTTCTAGGTCTATTTCTGTAACATAATATATAATAAAGGATAGAATGAAAAGTGAAGTACAGTATTATCTTTCTAAGAAATAAAATTTTTGTAATGTATTTTCTTTAATTTTCTTTTCGATTTTATGCTTTTACTATCTTAAACTAGCACTGAGTACGTGAAATGCGCATGACCTTGCATATCAGAGATACATGATAGAAATGGTTGAGATGGCCCAAATTCTGAAGTAGGAAATGATAAATAGAGTAGGCGCTCAGAACAAGGTAGAAAGGAGAAGGTGGAGCAGTGTCACAAAAACGGTGAGCAATGCAAATTTTAGAATAATAGGGACTCTACAAAAGTTGTAGTTGTGTTGTTGAACTTGGGTGGTGGAATCGCACCCCAACGTTCACAGTATAATAGCAGATGGAGATTGTGTGTACTCAAGCACAACTTAATGTTCATCATTTAAGTGAACCAATGGCTATCATGGCATCTCTCCAACCTACCCCACTTCGATCTCAACAACCATTGAGGTGATGGGGAAACTGTAACAGGAGTAGAGGAGGGAAAAGAAGTAGAGTGGAGGAAGAGGAGAGGTAGAGGAAAGGGAAGAGGACGCAAGGAGCTTAGGCACTAGTTGAGTAGAAAGAAAAGAAGCCACAACATGGGATGCAAAGGAGGAAGATGGAGGCAGAAGAGGCCGTCCAATGGAAATAACAACCAGCAAAAGCCTATGATGAAGAAAACCAGAAACTTATCAAGTAAAATCACAAACAGGAACATATGTCAGTGCCAAAGCTTGCCAAAGAATCACCAACTTGCCACGGCTTTGCTTGAGTTTGACCTCCTGAACCTCATTTTTCTGCCTTTTTTAGCCCTTTATCTCTTCTCTGTTCAGTTGATAGGAAACTAGAACATGATAGAGCCCATATTGAGTTCTATAGCCTGCTCGTTTGCCCACATGGCTTGTGCCTAAACCTGATATGGTCTCTGTATTGCAGCTAGACCCAATTGCTTGCTCACAGTTGTGGTTTAGCCAGGAGACAAGGAAAATGGGAATGATATTCGACCACTTGGACTTGGCCTGTGTTCCTTTATTATTAGGTTATGTGGGCTCAGGCAGCATGTTCACCTGCTGCAGAGCCAGCTGCCTACAGGTGGCCATTTGAGATGTTTGGGCTCTAGGTTGGTTGGGCAAGGGACCACATTTGCCTGGATCTCCTGGGTGGCAATTTCTGGATAGCTGAGAAGAATGAAACCTACTATTATTTTATTACTCTTATATCTACTAGACTTTATTTAAATCATTGCCAGCATTTCTCATTTGGGTTTGAAAGCTGTATCTTAGTTTCATTGCCATTTATATTGTCTCATATAAGGTAGAATATTTTCTCCAATGATTTAAAAAGGGCTATGTCATCAATTTTAATCCATAATTGTGTCAAAATCGTGGTTCAGATTACAATTTAATCCATTCGATGTGATTTACAATTATATATGCACATCTTGATATGTTATTGCTTTTAAAGATAACAACTCCTGCATATTTAATTGTTTATGCCTGTATCTTTGTATTATTCTAATTATAAACCTTTAATCTGTCCAATTTCATGTTTCTTTACTAGAATACATGCTCTGATTTTAGCTATTATTGAATCATAATTCATAGTACCAGTATATCTAAATTTAGGAATGGAAAAACACTGTTTGGCCACATGATGCTTGGACAGGCTGTAGATACTCTGCTATGATTCCTTCTTGGATTGTTGAATCTGAACCAGACTGATCCAGCAACAACTTTTTGTATCATATAACTGTAACGCTTTTCACTTGCCTTCTGGATTCAGTGCCCTTTGGTACAATTGTGAAAAAGGAATTTTTCATTAATAAATTTTTAAGTACGTTTTAGTTGCAGCAATAATCATATTAGCAGTGAATCAAGCAACTGAAGAAAACTACTCATTTTTCTCACTTCTCATAGACGATTAAATGGATCATGCATGGAAAAAGGAAATTTAGTTATATATTGATGGAAAATGTCAGAAATGAGTTTCAGTATCCTTGTTTGGGGATTTCAAGCATAAACTTTGCTTTAGTGTAATCAGTGATGCTGGACAAGATATGGGGGACAAACTTCTGAAGATTTTAAAGATGTGAAGAGCCTAGGGCTGATCTTAGCATTTGCTTGTTTCTCTTTGGAAAAAAAAAATGATGTTCACTTGGACTATGATGAAGGTAGTAAAACCTTACGTACTTGATTTTTTCTTTTTTTTTCTTTTGGGTACAACATGAAACTATGGTTTGCTTGGCATCTTGAGACCTAATATGGAAGGAATAGAAAACTCTGGATGTTGCTGGAGTTTGTCGAAGCGATGAAGTTTTGGGATTACAAACTTAAATTCAAGGGACATTTATGTACTTTAGGAAGACCATAACTTAAGTTGTATCATTCGAGAATATTTTGCATCCTAGCAGTGAAATTTAGGTCTGCTGTTTTTTTTTTCTTTTTTTTGGTTTGTACTTGAGGAGCGTAATGCATCTCAGAGACTTTAATATATTCTGCTAAACAAGTTCATCTATTTATTATCAAGCTCTGGTTATAATCTGTACATTGTTGTCATATATGGTTGACCCTGGCATAGCTATCTTTCTCTGATTTTAGGTGTAAAATTGAAACTACGATTTGTGGTTTTGTTTTTAATTTCAATTTTCTCATTGACCTTCTTAAAGGACAGTTTTTCATGGTTCAAGTTGGCATACAATTTCCAAAAGGGATTAGCACCAGTCATGGAATACTTTGAAAATTCAGCGACTTGTTAAAACTATTTTCTACGTAAGTATAAGTATAGTCTTCATTTTTCAAGATACTTTCAATGGTTCTTCTTTTCTAGCGTTCATTTGCAATTTTTCCTCCACACATGCATTTCTTGCTCTTTTTCTGTTTTCTAAAAGCAATAATATCTTGCACTGACAGTTGAACACACAAAGACAAGAAGCCCTGAAACCCCAAACCAAGTTGGGTTTTAGGAATGAATAGACATATTCAAGCATAAAGAAAAAGTGCAAGCTAGAAAAGAAACTCGCCAGTGTGATAACAAATGCCCTTCACCCATAGAGGATCATTTCATCTACAGGGGAAAAAGGGAGACCCAATATTAAGTACCTCTTGCAATAATGATGCACTTGATGCCCCAGATTATGCATGAGATATCTCACAGATTTGTGTCCATGATCAGCTAAGCATTGAAGGATCGAATAGGAAGAGTGGAACTGTCAAACATTCAGATTTAATCATGAACAAAGGACTTCACTTGCAGTCCAGATTTTTAAGATCTGAGATTTGAGGAGAAATTGCAGTTGATTTAGAGAGTCCTAAAATGCTTCTTGATTAGGAGAGATTGCGCGCAGTTGATTAGGATTGCTTTTTGAGTTATGTTGAAAGAGTCCTAGCTCTTATGTTGAAAGTGTCCTAGCTCACAATAGATAAGTAGCAGAGTTTGAACAACTATGACTTATTCTGGTTGAAGCAAAAGAAAGAAAACCAAGGGTTGGCTGTTCTCCCCTCTTTATTCTCTTAATTTTTCTTTCTTAATCCCATTCTCTACTTTTTTTTTTTCTTTACGATTTCTTCTTCTACTGTTGCATATTCTTTTATCTGTGCATAAAACATATTTGTTTTGTTTTAAACCCAGCCACTTCATTCCTCTTTGAGCCTTGGGGTACTCTAATAGCTGTAAGATCACATACTAAACAAAAGAAGAAGAAAAAAAACCTGAAAAATTCTTGTTTCCCGCTTGTTTATTTCTCCAAGTACTAAGATCTGATTTTAGATCGATTGCTAAACCATGCATGCTGAAATCTGATTTTAAGTCAATATGGAAGTCCTTCTTTAAGACCTACAACTTTTAGGATAACCAAACTATTATTCTTCTCTACCTTCTTAACAATAGGCAGTTTTCTATATTTATCTGATTTGCTTTATTTCTTGATTTTGTCTCAATTTTTTTATGTTTTCTCAAATTTGACAGCAAGGTGATAAGTTAGCCTAAAGCTTTATCATTCCAAATTTATTAAGGTTGACTGCTTGTTTCATGTGGTGCATTATTGCCAACGATGCAACCTTGCTTGATCATAATAGTCAGAAAACCTATTACTTAAACTCAAAAAGGAGAATGGACCTAACAAGTATCTCCTATTCCTTAAAAACCATGGTCTATCAAGCCGATTTATACCGTACCAATAAGGCATTAGGAGGATACCAAGTTTTGATTCAATATCAATCACATCAATCCGAAGCAAGCTGAATTGCCTTGTACCGTCCAGTATCGAGTGGTATTATGGTTAAGAGTAAAAAAAAAAGGGTCTCATATTTCGGTATGGGGTATGTATTGTACCATACCAAACCAATTGGACGTCTTCTACATTGTTGAAAACATTGCCTTTAGCTATAAAGAGATTTGCTGATTCCCCTAAATCCATGCAGGGTGTAAAGAAAATTCTGCAGTCACTTCAGTTTTCTCTTCCAGATAACCCCATATGATGCTGCTGTTGATGGTCGTTCATCAGTTGCATATAAACCTGGTTCAGTAGCATCAGATTTTCTTAGTGACAATACGCATGAAATATCTGAATGGCAAATCCAAGGCACTAAAAAGTTCCAATTTTGTTTTACCGCCTATTATTTATGCATTGTTTAAAGTGAGGGTCAAATAGTTTTTGTTGAATCTTCACCACAAGCAGATGTGTCATGTTGCTTCATGGTAGCTGTCTTTGGGTTCCTTGTTAGACTACTTTATATGTGTACTTGTTGCTATACTTTTGCTGTATTTGACATTCTAGGCTTTGTGCCCTTGTAGTTTGACTTTTTTCAGTTCTCAATTGAGTACCTCTCAGTCATTCCTTTACAATTTTATGTATATTCTTCTAGAGAGTTCTTCAAAAAGCAAAGCAAAGATGGGTGTACAAAATCAGCAAGAAGGTTGTTAATGAATGTAATATTGTTCACCGTGAACTTAGGAGAATGCAGTATTAACTTTCTGACAAGAGAAGAAGATAAGTTAACGATTAGTCTATCACTGCCCAATGCTTTATGCCTCCTAACAACCTCAGAAAACAGATTTTGCCTCATTGCTGAGGTGATTTTCTCCATTATCCATGATCATGTGGTCAAATATTTGGTTTTTAACTTCCATATTTGTTAACAAACTGGTAAAATGATTTTGTAGTTGTGTTTCTTTGTTTTTTTTTTTTGGAATAGTCATTTTCATGCTCGTGATCTCTTTTCATGCTAATCATGTTCTTTTAGTGTCACATGAAATTAATATAATAAAGAAACAGCATGGTAATAATTCCGTCCATAGATCAGTGTGTTTTTACTCTGGGAATGGGTGATATCTTGGTTTCTACTCAATAAAGAATAAATACTTGAAATATTTGTGCAAATAACAATTATTTTGGGATATTCCGTGATGCTATATGGCACCAGATTTTATTTCATATGGTTCTGGAAGGAAAGATTGGATAGCAGAGTAAAAGGTATTCCTGGGTAATTTCATGAGTGATAGATCATGAGGTGGGCAGATCACCAAAATGATTTCACTTTGACTGATGAATCATGTGTCAATCATTTTGAGGTTTAATTTGTGATAGACCACTCAAGAAAGTGTCCATAATTACAACATATCTGAATAAAGTTCTTGAAGTTTTGAATACAGATTAAGAAGCATGCCACTGGAATCTGAGGTTGGCTGCTGTTTTGTTAGCCTACAACTTTCTATAAACACCAGGACAATTTAGCCTTTTAATGAGTTTTTATACCATGTATGAAGTCCATTTTTCATTGTAATCTACGAGCTAAGTTCCAGCAGCAGCTAGCAGATATGCGCCAATAGAATGATGTATGTGACATGTTTTTGTGGCCCAAGGAGAATATGATATTTGACTACCTTTTCTCCATTTCCTACCATGCATAATTAATTGGATTGCTATTGTAACCCAGATGTGGGGGGTGATATTTTGTGGACCTGTTCATGATAAAGCAGTCCTATTACCCATTGAATCGGCAAGAATTTGAAAAAAAAAAATGTTTGTGATCGTATGAGTTGTAGGGAAATGATAATCTGCCTCCATTGATGCTTATAGAGTATCCATGATGTCATTGACAGATTTTTAGTCCACACATGGCACTATGAGAGTATTGAATTGCAATTGTTAGCAAGATCTACAAAAGCAGTACCAAGACCGGTAGTATATTACCGATTTGGTACAATATGGATTGGTACAGTATAGTATACACCTCCATATAGAGAGAGGTTGTTGTTAGCCCAGATGGCAACCCAAGAGGGAGAGGGGTGAATTGGGTTCTTTAAAAAATTTAACAATTTAAAACTTAAAATCAATTAAGTTAACTAGCAAATAAATACAACAATGTAAAGCACAATGAGAGAGAGAGATAGAGACAAAGGCACGAAAACACAAAGATTTATAGTGGTTCGGTGTACCCATACCTACGTCCACTCTCAAGCAACTCTTGGGTCCACACTATAATCACCCAGATTACAGTCGAGTTGTTTTACAAGCTCACAACTCTAACTTGTTGTTTTACACGGGATCACAACGAACCCAGCTAGTTTTCCCGGGTTGCCAGCACAAAACCCAATATAAGCTACACTTAGCTTACCCCGAGGTTAACAACCTCAACTAATTCAATCCCTTGATTGAATTAGACAAACAACAAATCAATTAAGAGTTTATAACCTTAATTGAGCAAATAAGCAATGTAAGTAAATAGGAATAGAAAAGCCTGATTTCTGAAGCAATGTAGGGCTTGAGCTTTTTTTCTTTTCTTCTCTTCTCCTTGTCTTTTGAATTGAATGGAATTAGAGCACTTGAAGAGATTTTGGTGAAGAAACGGTTGAAGATTTAAGGCTTTTCTTCTTCTTCTTCAAAACTAGGGAAATCCTTTGAAATAGCTCTTTTGGCGCTTTTGGATTCCTCTTCTAACTCTCAATAATGGATAGGCTTTGGCTCAGAAGATTTCTTGAAGTGGGATTTTTGATTTCTTTTTCTTTTGTTTCACTTTTTTTCCATTCTTTTTTTTGTTCTTTTTATTTCAAACGGCTCAATCCCTTTTTATAGGTGTTTCAATCCATGAGTAGGTGAAAAATAGCCGTTGGAGTTGTCTTGGATGTACCTTACCAAAAGAAAATATCCGTTAGAGATTAGGTAAGAAAAATATATACGTTAAAAACTTAAAAATTTCGTTTCTGACGTGGAGGTGTTGGCTCCAGGTCTTCAGGTGTCGGCTCCAAATCGGGATTCTAAAAATAGTAATAAAAGGTCCGTCAAGGTGTCGGCTCCAAGATTTTGAAGTGTTGGCTCGGCGAGATCTGGAGTCGGCTCTAATTTTTTGAAGGTATCGGCTCCGCCAGTGTCCGAAAAATCGCTCTCTGTAACTGGTCTGGAGTCGGCTCCACACTCTGTAGGTGTCGACTCTAACTTTTCATGTGTCGGCACCAGAAATTTAGGTGTCGGCTTCGAACCATGCCGAAAATCAACACTGTTCTGATACTCTCTGGAGTCGGCTCCGAGGACTTAGGGTGTCGGCTCCAAGTTCTGAACTTACATAAATTCCATTTAAATTCAACTTAAAACTGATTTTCTAAGTAACATATTGATGAATAACCAATCTTAATTCCTGAAACACTTATCAAATTTATCAGAAATATAAGGAATATACTCATGGCTTTTGTTAATCATCAAAATCAATAATTGGGTCAACAATCTCCCCCTTTTGGATGATAATAAAAACATTGAGTATATGCATGATTAATCAATGAAAGTTTTAAAACAGAGAAGAGTTCTCATAGTTAAGCTCTCCCTGAATGAGGTAGCTTCCCCTATGATACTCAAATTAACATTTTTTCTTCTCATCATTAAATTCATACAATTAAGTTCATTCAATGCTTGATACCAATTAATTAAATAAATTCATTCAATGTATATATAATTATCTTTTCTCCCTTTTATATATAATTATCTTTTCTCCCTTTTATGCATATACAACTATCATTTACTTCTCCCCTTTTTTGTAATCAACAAAAAGGTTAAGAATATGCAAATAATATAGATTAAAATCAATGCATTCAATTCAAGTCACTCAATATCAAAGTTCAAAGATAGTAAATATGATTTTCATTAAAGTATCAAAACATTACATCATAATTGCTTTCATACATCATTGAACTATAACAAAATGTTACTTCAATTACATTAAAACATCAAAACATATTCAACTGAACATCAACTTCATCAAAACATCAAAAGCAAACTAAAATTCTAATAACCAAATCTAAGAAGTCTTTGCAATTCTTCTAAAATTTTTCATTCCTTCCTTTTGAGTGTTCATGAAGTCTTTTAGTCTGTCATCAATGAAAGCAGATGCAGTAACAATTTTGTCTTGAAGCTCTACATTGCACTTTGAATAAATATCTGAGTCTCCTCCTATATCTTTGATCTTTTCAAAAATAAGCTTTAAGTCCGACTTCAAAGCCTCTGAAGAAGTTTCAAAATATGAACCAAATCTGGTAACCTTGTCTTCTATAGAGTAGAGGATCTCCTTAATATTCAAAAAGTTAGCTTCAAACTTAGTTTTTATCCTTTCTTCAGGACTAGCCAATAGATTTTTAAGCTGCTCTAACTGAATATCAGAAAAACTAGAAAAACTGTAAAAGAGGGTGCAGAATCAGGTACAACTGTAGGTGCAGATGCTGGAGTCGCCGGGGGTGCCTCCGGAGGTACTGAACAACTCGGTGCAGGTGAGTGATGCCTATCTGAGGGTCCTACCTCGGAAGGTCCATGGACCACGGAGTCAACTCCAGTGGCTCTCAACTCATCTTGACCTTTCCTTAACCAAATACCATTCACTTTCTTAAAACCCATCCGGTGCAAAGTAGCAGAATTGTAGTAGTCAGTGTGCCGAAGTCTCTTTAAGGGCTCATTTTCCAGAATGCTAACTCCTTGGCTTCGAAATACTCTCATCAAAACCATGCCATAAGGAAGTGTAGCTCTCTTCCTGCTGCCTGCCTCTGCCATATATCCAATTATCATCCCTGGTAGGTTAAGAAGCAGTCCCGTAATCACACAATCCATGACTACAATGTCTCGCTCTGAGACATACTCAAAACGTCATGTCTTAGGAAACAAGATCCTGCTACAAATGTTGTGAAGCAATCTAAGCTCTAGGGGTAGCTGATTAGCACTCACTTCCTCAAAATCAGTCATCTCTCTGCCAAGTAATCTAGAAAGTGCTACACCTCTCTCACTATGTGCGCTTGCTATCAAACCAATTGCAGGAATTTCTAATAAATTCCCCAAAATTTTCGTTGTCAAATGAATTCTGGTGACTGCCCACCATCTCCTCTAGACAAATTATTATAAAATTCCTTTACTAGACTTGGGTAGGTTGGGATATCCAATGAGCAAATACGTTCCAACCCATTTCCTTTAATTGTCTTCCTAATAAAAACCCTCTGAGTCAAAAAAGTCAAAATCTACTTTCCTACCAGTTGTAATGATCTTTCCTGCTAACAAATCAACTTGAGGGGATGAAGTAGAGGGATTCACACTTTGGGTTGAAGAAGAGGAGGTCGAAGACAAACTGGGCGAAGGTTGGCGAGCCGGATGCCTCACAGTCCTTCTCCCGGTTGTAATGGGCGCTCCAAAGGATGATCCATGACGTTTTGGTGCCATTGGAAGCAAGGGATGGTAGATTTGAAGGATTCGGAGGTTTGAGTAAAGAGGGGAAGGATTTGGAGATGATTTGAGGAAATTAGAAAATGGAATGTGTCGACTCTGCCCTAAAATAGTCAAATTGGGTCCACCAGGTGTCGACTCCCGCAAAGCGAGGTGTCGACTCCAACTCGCTAAAACAGTCAGCGCTCGAAATGGAGTCGGCTCCGCAAAGCCAGGTGTCGGCTCCCAGAAACACAGACAGAGCAACACAAACAGGTGTCGACTCCACCAACTGTGGTGTCGACTCCAAGAAAGTTTCAGTGAGAAATTGAAAGCTTCAAATGATCCAAAACTTGTCAAAAAGGTTAACAAATTTTGAATAAATCAAGGGATTCATGTTTCTAGATAAGTTTTCCTTAGAATCATGAGAAAATTTTTAAGAAAAGTGATTGAAATCTAGATAATTGATCCTTGGAGGTTTAGACTATTCTAAAGGATTACAAACTCCTAATTCACCTCTAAGATAGCAAAATCTTTCTTTACTAAGGGGTTTTGTAAATATGTCAGCTAATTGTTCATCAGTACAAACATAATCAAGACAAATGTCACCATTAACTACATGTTCTCTAATCAAATGATATCTAATTTCAATATGTTCAGTTCTTGAATGTTGTATAGGATTTTTAGTTAAATTGATTGCACTAGTATTATCACATCTAATATGAGTTTTATCAAGTGTTATGCCATAATCTTCAAGTTGTCACTTAATCGAAAGGATTTGAGCACAGCAACTTTCAGCTGCAACATATTCTGCTTCAGCAGTAGATAATGCAACCGAATTTTGCTTTTTGCTAAACCATGAGATTAAGTTACTTCCTAAAAATTGACATGCACCACTTGTACTTTTTCTATCTAGTTTACATCCAGTATAGTCAGAATCAGAATATGCAATCAAATTCAGTGTTGAGTCTCTATAATACCATAATCCTACATTTTTAGTTCCACTTAGATATCTTAGTATTCTTTTTATAACAATTAAATGAGATTCTTTATGCTCGGATTGATATCTAGCACATAGACAAACAGCAAACATGATATCAGGTCTACTAGCAGTTAAGTAAAGTAGAGATCCGATCATACCTCTATAATGCTTTTGATCAACAGGCTTACCGTCTTCATCTTTATCCAATTTGCATGAAGGACTCATTGGTGTTCCGAGAGGTTTGATTGATTCCATTCCAAACTTCTTGAAAATTTTCTTTGTGTACTTTGTTTGGTTGATGAAAATCCCTTCTCTCTCTTGTTTGATTTGTAGTCATAGGAAGAAGTTGAGTTCTCCCATCATGCTCATCTCGAATTCACCCTGCATTAACTTAGCAAATTCTTGACACAAAAGATTGTTAGTAGCACCGAATACAATATCATCCACATAGATTTGTACTACTAATAAATCTTTATCTTTTCTTTTTAAAAATAAGGTTTTATCAACATTTCTCTAGAAAAATCATTTTCAATTAAAAATTTGCTTAACCTATCATACCAAGCTCTAGGTGCTTATTTTAAACCATAAAGTGCTTTGTGTAATTTAAAAACATGATTTGAAAGTTCATGATCTTCAAAACCAGGTGGTTGTTCTACAAAAACTTCTTCATTTATAAAACCATTTAAAAATACACTTTTAACATCCATTTGAAACAAATTGATATTCATATGACATGCAAATGCAAGTAATAGTCTAATTGCTTCTAATCTAGCTACAGGTGCAAAAGTTTCATCAAAATCAATTCCTTCTTCTTGATTATATCCTTTTGCAACTAATCTAGCTTTATTTCTAATTACTATGCCATTTTCATCTAATTTATTTCTAAATACCCATTTAGATCCTATAACTGAGTGACCTTTAGGTCTATCAACTAAGGACCATACATTATTCCTAGTAAATTGATTTAATTCTTTTTGCATAGCTAGCATTCAATTACTATCTTTTTCAGCTTCTTCAATAGCTTTAGGTTCAATTTGAGATACAAATGCAAGATGATTATTGATATTTCTCATAGATGATCTAGTTCTTACACCTTGAGATGGATCACCTATAATCAATTCCTTTGGATGTCCATAGGCATATCTCTAATCTCTAGGAAGACCTACCTCATTATGATTAGTATCAATAACATCAACTCTAGATGAATCATAATCTTTAGCTTCTTGTTCATGATCTGAAGATACATCTATATTCAATTTTTCAATATCTCTCTCTAGCAAGTTTGTATCTTCCTCATCATCAATCTTTTCTGAACTTGATGCTAAAAACTCATCAAAAATTATATGAATAGATTCTTCTACAATTAAGTTTTTCTTATTAAATACTCTATAGGCTTTACTAGTTGTTGAATATCCTAAGAATATGCCTTCATCAGATTTTGCATCAAATTTTTCAAGATAATCTTTACCATTATTATGAATAAAATATTGACAACCAAATGCATAAAAATAACTAATGTTAGGTTTCCTATCATGCCATAGTTCATAAGGAGTTTTCTTAAGGATTGGCCTAATTAAAGCTCTATTAAGGATGTAACATGCTGTGTTTATAGCTTCTGTCCAGAAGTACTTTGGGAGTTGGCTTTCACATAGCATGGTACATGCCATGTCTTCTAATGTTCTATTCTTTCTTTCTACAACTCCGTTTTATTATGGTGTTCTAGGTGCAGAAAAATTATGATGTATGCCATGTTCAATGCAGAAATTTTTAAATAAATGATTTTCAAATTTGTTCCATAATCACTCCTAAGAGACACTATGGTGTTGTTTTTCTCATTAGTGACTTTCTTGAAGAATTTCATGAATATAGGAAAGTCTCATCCTTATGAGCTAAAAATAATACCCAAGTGAATCTAGAATAATCATCTACTATCACAAGACCATATTTCTTTCCTCCTAAACTAGTGGTTCTAGTAGGTCCAAAAAGATCCATGTGAAGTAGTTCAAGTGGCCTAGAAGTGGAAACAATATTTTTAGATTTGAAAGAGTTTCTAGTTTGTTTTTCAAATTGACACGCATCACAAATTCTGTTATTTTCAAAATCTAGCTTTGGAAGTCCTTTAACTAAATCCATTCTAATTAATTTTAAAATTAAGTGTGTGCTTGCGTGACCTAATCTACGATGCCATAACCATCCGATCTCATTAACCTTAGCATTATCAGCAATTAAGCAATGATTACTAGTAGACAAATTGTCTAAATCTATTAAGTATACATTGTCATTTCTATTTCCAACAAATATAATGCTATTGTCAATGGATTAGAAACAGTGCATATAGAAGCTTCAAAGGAAACTTTGAAACCTTTATCACACAATTGGCTAATACTAATTAAATTATATTTTAAATCATCAACATATAAAATATTTTCTATAAAAGTGGATGGAGTTATTTGAATTTTACCAAATCCCATAATTTGGCCTTTACCATTGTCTCCAAATGTAACAACTCCTCTCTTTTATCTTCAAGGGTGATGAATTGCTTCTTGTCACCCGTCATGTGCCTTGAGCAGCCGCTATCAAGATACCACTTTTGTTTTGATCTTTTGGCCGTAAGACACTCCTGTAAGACAATCAAACTTTTGTTTAGGTACCCAAGCTTTCTTGGGTCCTTCATAGTTAGTAGCAATAAAGATTGTTCCTTTCGGAACCCATATTTTCTTTCCTTTAACATTTAAATTCTTATTAATTTTTCTAAAATTGCATTCATAAGATTTATGTCCCTTTTTGTTGCAATGAAACATGAAATATCATTCTTGCTTGGTTTCTTAACAAAGAAATTATTTATATACTTTTGTTTCCTATGAGGTCTATATCCTAGACCAGCTTTATCAAATACTGCTCTTTGGCTACTTAACAATAAATTAAGTTTTTCAGAGCTATAAGTAAATCTATCAACTATATTCTTATATTTATCAACTTCCTTCTTTAGATTAAGGTTTTCATTTGAAATCAATTCTTTTTCTTTTAAAACATCTTCTTTATTAGATTTCAGATTTTTTACCTCAAGAATTAGTTCATTTTTCTCTTTGATTAGATTTAAGTTTTCAGTTTTCAAAGATTTATTTTTAATTCTTAAAACTTTGAAATCATTAATTAACTCATTGAAAGCTTCATATAATTCATCAAAGGTAAAATCTTCATTGGGAGTTTTGGAACTTACCTCGTTGTCGTCTTTTGCCATGAAGCATATGTTTGCAACTTCCTTTTGATCTTCTTCAGATGAAGATTCTTCACTATCACTCCATATTGCAACATAAGCCTTTTTCTTTTTTAGGCTTTCTTCAATTGAGGACAATCTGATCTAAAGTGCCCCGATTTCTTACATTCATAACATATGAGGGGGTCTTTTTCCTTGTCTTTGTCCTTCTCTTTTTCTCCTTCCATTTTGATTCCAGATTTTCTTTTGTGGAAGGGTCTCTTCTTTGCATGAATCTTTTAAACTTCTTAGCAAGGAGTGCAGTCTCCTCATCATCATCATTCTTCATCACTGCTGCTTTTTTCATTTTCTGCAGCCTTGAGAGCAATTGTTCTCTTCTTCTTGACTTCTTCCTCTTGATGTTGCTTCATTGTCAGCTCAAGGGTCATCAATGATCCAAGCAGCTCCTCCAAAGGTAATGTATTCAGATCTTTGGCTTCTTGGATGGCAGTTACTTTTGCTTCCCATGATCTTGGAAGAGACCTAAGAATTTTACGCACCAAATCAGAATTAGTATAGGTCTTACCAAGACTTTTAGACCATTAACTATATCAGTGAATCTAGTGTACATGCATGTGATTGATTCAGTTTGTTCCATACTAAACAATTCATATTTGTGCACTAGAATGTTAATCTTTGATTCTTTTACTTGATTAGTACCCTCATGGGTAACTTCTAATCTATCCAAATTTCTTTTGCAGAAATACATGTAGAAATTCTATTAAATTCATTAGCATCTAAAGCACAATATAAAACATTCATGGCTTTTGCATTAAGATGAGCCATTTTCCTATCGTTCTCATTCCAATCCATTTTGGGTTTAGGAATTATTGAACCATCTACTACGTGTGTTGGTGTGCTAGGTCCATTAATGATTACATTCCATAGTTCATAATCTAAAGCTTGAATAAAAATTCTCATTCTAGCTTTCCAATAAGAATAATTTGAACCATTAAATAAAAGAGGTCTATTAGTGGATTGACCTTCAGCGAAAGATGATCCAGCTTTTGTTGCCATTTGGATCTTTAACTCTTGATCGTTGGATCAAACAAAAAATGAGCACTAGCTCTGATACCAATTGTTGGCCCAGATGGCAACCCAAAAGGGGGGATGAATTGGGTTCTTTAAAAAATTTAACAATTTAAAACTTAAAATTAATTAAGTTAACTAGAAAATAAATGCAACAATGTAAAGCACAATGAGAGAGAGATAGAGACAAAGGCATGACAAACACACAAAGATTTATAGTGGTTCGGTGTATCCCACACCTACGTCCACTCCCAAGCAACTCTTGGATCCATACTATAATCACCCAGATTACAGTCGAGTTATTTTACAAGCTCACAACTCTAACTTATTGTTTTACACGGGGTCACAATGAACCCAGCTGGTTTTCCTGGGTTCACCAGCATAAAACCCAATGTAAGCTACACTTAGCTTACCCCGAGGTTAACAACCTCAACTAATTTAATTCCCTGATTGAATTAGACAAACAACAAATCAATTAAGAGTTTATAACAATAACAGCTCCTTAATTGAGCAAATAAGCAATGTAAGTAAATGGGAATAGAAAAGCCTAATTTCTGAAACAATGTAGGGCTTGAGCTTTTCTTCTTTTCTTCTCTTCTCCTTCCCTTTTGAATTGAATGGAATTAGAGCACTTGAAGAGATTTTGATGAAGAAATGGTTGAAGATTTAGGGCTTTTCTCCTTCTTCAAAACTAGGGAAATCCTTTGAAATAGCTCTTTTGGCGCTTTTGGATTCCTCTTCTAACTCTCAATAGTGGATAGGCTTTGGCTCAGAAGATTTCTTGAAGTAGGATTTTTGATTTCTCTTTCTTTTCGTTTCACTGTTTTTTTCATTTTTTTTTCGTTCTTTTTATTTCAAACAGCTCAATCCCTTTTTATAGGCATTTCAATCCATGAGTAGGTGAAAAATAGCCGTTGGAGTTGTCCTTGGATGTACCTTACCAAAAGAAAATATATCTGTTAGAGATTAGGTAAGAAAAATATATCCGTTGAAAACTTGAAAATTCCATTTATGATGTGGAGGTGTCGGCTCCCGGTCTTCAAGTGTCGGCTCCAAATCGGGATTCTAAAAATGGTAATAAACGGTCCGTCAAGGTGTCGGCTCCAAGATTTTGAAGTGTCAGCTTGGCGAGATCTAGAGTCGGCTCTAATTTTCTGAAGGTGTCGGCTCCGCCAGTATCCAAAAAATCGCTCTCTGTAACTGGTCTGGAGTCGGCTCCATACTCTGCAGGTGTCGACTCTAACTTTTCATGTGTCGGCTCCAGAATTTAGATGTCGACTCCGAAGCGTGCCGAAAATCAACACTGTTCTGATACTCTCTGGAGTCGGCTCCGAGGACTTAGGGTGTCGGCTCCAAGTTCTGAACTTACATAAATTTTATTTAAATTCAACTTGAAACTGATTTTCTAAGTAACATATTGATGAATAACCAATCTTAATTCCTGAAACACTTATCAAATTTATCAAAAATATAAGGAATATACTCATGGCTTTTGTTAATCATCAAAATCAATAATTGGGTCAATAGTTGTCCATTCTTTTCTTACTTTTAACTATAGTATCACTCAATACCAAATGGTTCCAGTTGATACCAAGCAGTGTAGGGCAGTTCAATTTGGCTCAAACCAGCTTGGTTCATATCAAATCAAAATTTGTTATCATACTGCTATGATATGCTATGGATAGTATGGATTGGTATGGTAAATCTTAATTGTAAGAATCTATGCATGGGTGTTTATGGTATCGAAATGCCACCAAAAAGGAGTTTCTGTGTTGCAGGACAAGCTGGGTGAGAAACTATTGTGCACAAAAATCATGTATTTAACATATCATGTATAACTGATTAATTGAGTAGTAGAATAACAAGTAGGGAAACTGAAATGTTGCATCTTTTGTATCTCAAATGCCATTAATAGCCCTTCAACAATGAAGGGAATTACCGGAGGGCTCACATGCTTTTTACTGAAAATCACTGATATATGGACCAAAATGTAAATATATTGTTTGGCTACATAATTTTAGAACTATCAAATTTGAACATTACCAAACTCCAAGTGACCTAAAAGCCTGTTTGGGATAGCCGTTGGCTCCAGCTATTGGCCAACAAGTATGTCATATAGCTGCTGAAAAACAGCCACTTAAAGGCATCCAGCAGCCAATCCAAACAGGCTATGAGATTTCCAGAAATGGCTGCTTTTATATTTAATAGTCACTCGAACAACAAAATGATGTCTAGTCATTTTGGATGCTTTTAGATAGTCAGTCAGTTATTTACTGCATTAAATCATGTAATTGATGATCTAGCACTAGTTTTGAAACTTCATGTGTGAGTGGATATTAAACTTAATTACTAACCTAATGATTAAAGCAAAGAAATACTTAGAACTGATACATTAGACTGTGTTTCTTGCTGCAGTGTCTGCACTTCTAAATCCACTCATTTTTGTCTTCTGTCCTGTTACTCATTTAAAAAAACAACAATCGTCATGTCATGTCATATTTATTAAAAACAACTCTGGTAAAAAAAATCATTACTTCTATTTTATTTACTGCAATTGTTAGATGCAATTGATTTCAAAAGCTCAACTCAACTCATCTAAGCCTTTTCCCAACTACATTGGGGTTGGCTATATGAATCTGCTTCCTCCACTCTGCTCTATTCAGAACTAAATTGACATTCAAATTATAAATAGTTATATATCTTTTTTAATTATTTCTATTCATGTTAGTTTAGGTCTACCTCTACCTCTATCCTTACCATGCATTGTTAAAATTGATTTCAAAAGTGCTTGTTGTTTTTTAAATGCTTACATTTAACAATATATTCAAATGCACAGAATGTATATACACTTTAGGGTCAGATCATCTGGAAAATATTTAACAAATTTGATAACCATATGCTACACAAACATAATTCCTAGTCTGGTCTGACATGCAATAGCACTGTTGCATCCATATTTTAGGTGCGTAACTAGCATGATAAGGCAACTTCACATTAGAATGTCTAATGTTGGTTAAGTGGTAATGCTTTAGCATTTTCACTACCAAATCTCATCTTCTTCTACTCCTCTCTTTTACTACATCAAAAGCTGCATATTAAAATATTTGTTTTAACATATATAATTTGCAGTGGAGTAACAAGGTAACTTACTTCTAAGTTTTCAAATTTTGAATTCTGGATTCATTAGAAACAAACTTATTTTGGCCAAAATGGATTATTTGAGCCAGAACAACCTGAATTTGGGCAATTTTGCAATTTTGGGTAGTTTGCTGAAAGTGACCGGTTTGTTCAAATTTTGGTCACATCTAACATATTAAGTTACAAGGCAAGTTTAGTTTTGAGTATGACATACCAACTTTTCCTCTGTGTAGGCGCAAACTCCTGGCACAGGATGACACCATTGTAGATTTGACAAAAGCCAGAGAAGTGACTCCACTGAAAATTGCAATTGTATCAGCATTGAGGATCCTGATATAATAGGTGATGGCATGCAAAAAATGCTGTCTGGTACTACCGTAGACATAGACTGAGGAAGCACATTAGTTAGTCATTTGTTTTGTTCTGGAAAACTGGAAAACTGTTGGTGAACCAGAGGAAGAAGATAGCAATGCAAATACCTCAAGAAAAGCCATTCTAAACAGGTTCTCTCAAAGTTGAAATGAGGTTATGGCAAATCTTATTGATTTGATAGCCAAGGAAGATGTCATTTGCTTGGGAACTATTCTAGATAAGTTCCTTGAAAGACCTGATGGTGCTAAAGCATGCTGGTGATGTGACAGCCAAGGAAGATGCCATTGCCGAGAACTTCTTAAATCTGTGGACGTTACATGTGCAATGGGAAGTTTCATTGCATGTTTTCGTCTGGGGCTACCTTCATGTTTCTTAATTTTATGGGTAAAAAATTATAGGTAACTATAATCCTGGTATGCCTTTGCTCTATTGGATGTTCTTTATAAACCTCAAAGGTGGGGTTACAATAATTAAAACCAACCAGAATAAGAAATGCTTAGCTTCCAATATCTCCTGATGGTGTTGGCAGTCCACCTATGGCCTACTTGGTTGAAACCAATGTTGTCATCGCTCTTGCTTAATTGCTGGTTTTCTGTTCTTTGTATTTAGGTTTTATGAATGCCTTCCCTACCAGCGCATGTAGCTCTCGCACTGTGGCAGAATTTTACAAATTTCAGCTTGCCTGTGGTCCAGCAGAACAGTGCACCGTCTAATGAGCCATTCTGGAGGTCGAGATGCTAACAGGTGAGGCATAAATAGGACAAGGTTTCAACCAGTGTAACAAGCTTTTAAATCTTCATTTAAAGCTAGACTGTCAACTAGGGTTGCCATGAGATTCTCTGTACATGCTACAAGGAGTGAACCTGCTGTGGTTGGTTAGTGTACCATTGCTCTTTCTTGTCCAGAGTCCAAAGCAATAAGACAAAGCTAATCTTTGTAAATTTAGACATCTAATATTCTTTAAAGTATTTTACATAGAACCTTATTAATTTTCTTTTTTACACTGTTCTTCTCCTTGTAACATGGGGCAAATTTGACCCTCTATGTGCAAGAATGTAATATTTCATGGCTCGTTTGGTAATGCTGATGTTTCTATATTTTTATTTCTCCATCGCTTAATTAATAGTGATTTAAGTTAAGACTACAAGGGATTGAGTTGGCCCATAATTTGACTTGGTTTCAATTTTATTAGATCTAACCCGTTATATATTTAAAAATCCATGGATTAGATCACGTTTGAAACTTGGACCAAACATAAATTCTAAGTCGAGCTCGGATTTTATATTTTTCAACCAAATCTGATCTTGATCGGATCCAATCTAACTCATAAGCATTAATTTTATAAATCTTATTTTCTTTCATTCCAATTATTTTAATCAATTCAACACTCATTTATACTAAATTTCTGTTTCATCTTAATAAGTAGACCTCCTTTCATCTTTATTCAGTTTGTTGCTCAGAAATAGCTATCTAAGAGGAGGTGTGAATTGGGTATTTAAAAAATTTAGCAGAAATGAACGATTTTCAAAAGAGGTTTTAATTGTGTTGGTGAAAGATGTAGATATAAGCAAATAAAGCATAGCAATAGGCACAATCATAAACGTACAGATTTTATAGTGGTTCGATGCCAAACCATGCACCTACATCTACTCCTCAAGAGTTCCTTGAAAATTTTCAGCTAATCGTATCACCACGATTACAACCCTAGCCTTACGGGCAAGCTTCTTATTCCACAGGCATAAGGGAGCCCTAACAAACAATCACACAAGGGTACAACCCTTACAAAGCTCAATCACAACAAACTCCAAATCTAAGCGAATATTTCAAAAGTAAATGCACTTTACAGATTTTTGGAGATAACTCCCAAGTAGGCTTCTCCTTCTTTAAGGCTGAGCTTTTGAAGATTCTAGAAGCCTCCTTGGAGCTTTGAATGCAGCCTTCAATGAGATCCCAACTGCCCTTGATGCACACCACTCAAAGAGCTTGATCTCTCTTGAATGCACTTAAAAAGATCTCTCAATAAATCCCCTTTTCTTTTCTTTTTCTCAAGGATTGTAAATGCTTCAAACACTTGTTCCTCTTTGTGCCTTTCAACCACTACTCAAGTAGGTATTTAATTTCTTGAGAGTGAATGTAGGTGTAGCTAACAATGAACCACTATTAATTTTTTGTGTTTGTCGTGCTTTTATCTCTTTCTCTCTACTCTATTCGTTATACTCTGCTTTGCATTCTTAGCACTATTCTCATTGCATTCTTTCCTGTGCATTACTTTGAGAAATAGTTTTTAAGTTTTGAAATTTGTAAGAACCCAATTCACCCCCTCTTCCTCTTGGGTTGCCATCTAGACCAACAATTAGTATCAGAGCTTGTGCTCATCCTTCTTTGATCTAACAATCAAGCGCTAAAGATCCAAATGGCAGCTCAAGCTGATTCTTCTTTTTCTGAGGGGCAATCTACAAATCGTCCATCGTTGTTTAATGGCACTAACTACTATATTGGAAATCTAGAATAAGGATATTCATTCAAGCTTTGAACTATGATTTATAGAGTGTCATTATCAATGGTTCTAGTACTCTCACACACTTAGTAGATGGATCCATTGTTCCTAAGCCCGAAAGGGATTGAAATGAGAATGATAGAAAAATGGCCCAGCTCAATGCTAAGGCTATAAATGTCCTATACTGCTCCTTGAATGCAAATAAATTTAATAGAATATCTACTTGCAACTCAGCTAAAGAGATATGGGATTGGTTGGAAGTTATCTATGAGGGTACCAACTAAGTTAAAGAGTCCAAGATTAACATTCTTGTGCATAAATATGAACTCTTTAATATGAATCAAAATGAGTCCATCATTGCATGTACACTAGATTTACAGGCATAGTGAATGGATTAAAAAGTCTTAGAAAGGCCTATACTAACCCTAAGCTTGTTTAAAAAGTTCTTAGGTCCCTTCCAAGAGCATGGAAAGCAAAAGTGACAGCAATCCAAGAAGCCAAATATCTCAACAATTTACCTTTGGAGGAGCTCCTTGGATCACTCATAACCCATGAACTCACAATGAAGCAATATCTGAAAGAAGATGCGAAAAAAAAAAGACAATCACATTAAAAGCTGTTGAAAAGGAGAAGAGCAGCAGTGAAGAAGATGAAGATGATGAAGATACCACTCTCCTTGCAAGAAAATTCAAAAAATTTATGCAAAGGAGACAATTTTGCAAAAGAAAACCTCGTATCAAATTGAAAGGAGATAAGAAGAAATATCACGTAATTTGCTATGAGTGCAAGAAGCCCGAACATTACAAATCCGAATGTTCTCAGCTCAAAAAAGATATAGAAAGAAAAAAAAAACGTATATTGCAACATGGAGTGACAGTTATGAATCTTTATCCGAAGAAGAACAATAAGAAGTTGTTAATATATGTCTTATAGCAAATGAAGAAGAGGTATATTCTGAAAGCCCTATTTATGATTTCACCTTTGATGAAGAACTGATTAATGATTTTAAAGTTTTGAGAACAAAGAATAAGATTTTAAAAACTGAAAACCAAAACCTTCTTAAAAGGAAACATGAATTTACCATTGAGTTTGAAAAGCTAAAATCTGAAAAGCAAAATTTGGAAAAAGAAAAAAACATGATTTCTTATGAAAATCAAAATTTAAAAAATATAGTTAAAAAATACAAGAATATTATTGACAAATTCACTTATAGCTTGGAAAGACTAAATTTACTTTTGAATAATCAAAGAGTTATTTTTTATAAAGTCGGTTGGGATACAAACCACATAAGAAACAAAACTAGTTAATAATTTCTTTGTTAAGAAATCAATTGACAATAATATTTTCTATTTTTGTTGTGATAAAAAAGGTCATAAATCTTATGTTTGCAATCACAAGATATCTCATATAAATGATGGTTACAAAGGTAAAATGATTTGGGTTTCAAAAGGAACTATATTTCTACTACTAACCATGAAGGACCCAAGAAGGCTTGGGTGCCCAAATATAAGATGTAATTGCTATGCAGGTGTGTCTTGCAGCCAAAGGATCAAAAAAAAAATAGTATCTTGATAGCAACTGCTCAAGACACATAACGGATGATAAAGATCAATTGATCATCCTTGAAGCCAAAAGAGGTGGAGTGGTGACCTTTGGAGATAATGGTTAAGGTCACATCATGGGTATTGGTAAAATTCAGATCACTCTATCTACCTTTATTTAAAATATTTTATATATTGATGGCTTGAAACATAATTTGATTAGCATTAGCCAACTATGCGATAAAGGTTTTAAAGTATCCTTTGAAGCATCTATCTGCATAGTGTCTAATCACATTGACAATAGCATTATTTTTATTGGAATGAGAAATAGCAATGTATACTTAATTGACTTGAATAACTTATCTACAAGTAATCATTGACTAATTACTGATAATGCTAAGGTAAATAAGATTGGGCGACTATGGAACCGTAGATTAGGTCATGCAAGCACACACTTGATTTCAAAATTGCTTAAAATGGATTTGGTTAAAGGTCTTTCAAAGTTGAATTTTGAAAACAATAGAGTTTATGATGCATGTTAATTTAAAAAATAAATTAAAAATTCTTTCAAATCCAAAAATATTATTTCAACTTCTAGGCCACTCAAGCTACTACACATGGACCTTTTTGGACCTACTAGAACCACTAGTCTAGGAAAAAAGAAATATGGGCTTATGATAGTAGATGATTACTCTAAATTCACTTGGATATTATTTTCTAAAATTTCTCGATTTTTCTAAAATTCTTCAAAAAAAGTCACAAATAAGAACACTACCATAGTGTCTCTTAGAAGTGATCATGGGACTGAATTTGAAAATCATCTATTTAAAAATTTTTGCATTAAAAATGGCATCCATCATAATTTTTTAGCACCTAGGACACCTCAACAAAATGGGATGGTAAAAAAAAAATAGAACTTTAGAGGACATGGCTCGTACCATGCTAGGTGAAAGCCAACTCCCAAAATATTTTTGGAAGAAAGCTATAAACACAACATGTTACATCCTAAATAGAGCCCTGATTAGACCAATTCTAAAGAAAATACCCTATGAACTATGGCATGATAGAAAACTCAATATTAGCTATTTTCATGCATTTGGTTGTAGATATTTCATTCACAACAATAGGAAGGACAATTTAGGAAAGTTTGATGCTAAGTTAGATAAAGGTATCTTCTTAGGATATTCTACATCTAGCAAGGCATATAAAGTGTTCAATAAGAAGTATTTGATTATAGAAGAGTCAATTCATGTAGTGTTTGATGAGTCTTTAATATCAAGTTCTGAAAAGAAAGATGATGAAAAGAAAGATGATGAGGAAGATACTAATATTCTTGGAAGAATTTTAAAAAACTGAATATTGATGTATCTTCAAATCAAGAACTTGAAGCTAAGGATGATGACTCACCTAAGGATAATGATATTGAATCAATTTATATCAACAATCATCTTGTATTTGTATCTCATATAGAGCCCAAAACAATTAAGAAAGCTGAAAAGGATATTTATTGGATGTTAGCTATGCAAAAAGAGTTGAATCAATTTACTTAGAATAAGGTATGAACCTTAGTTGATAGACCAAAAAATTATCCGATTATAGGATCCAAATGGGTATTTAGAAATAAGTTAGATGAAGATGGCACTGTTGTTAGAAATAAGGTTAGATGGTTACAAAGGGATATAATCAGAAAGAATGCATTGATTTTGATGAAAACCTTTGCATCAGTTGCTAGATTAGAAGCCATAAGGTTGTTGCTTGCATTTGTATGTTGCATGAATATTAACTTATTTTAGATAGATATAAAAAGTGCATTTTTGAATGGTTTTATAAATGAAGAGGTTTATGTTGAACAACCATCTGGTTTTGAAGATCATGAATTTTTAAATCATGTTTTTAAACTACACAAATACTTTATGGTTTAAAATAGGCACCTAGAGCTTGGTATGATAGCCTTAGTAAATTTATGATTAAAAATAATTTTTTTAGAGGTAATGTTGATAGAACCTTATTTTTGAAAAGAAAAGAAAGGATTTATTAGTGGTACAGATTTATGTTGATGACATAGTATTTAGTGCTACTAACAATCTTCTTTGTCAAGACTTTGCTAAGCTAATACAGGGAGAATTTGAAATGAGCATGATGGAAAAACTGAATTTCTTTCTTGGACTCCAAATTAAATAAGAAAGAGAGGAAATTTTTATTAACCAAACAAAATACACAAAGAAAATTCTTAAGAAGTTTGGTATGGAAATTGTCAAACCTCTTGGTACACCAATGAGTCCTTCATGCAAACTCAGCAAGGATGAAGATAATAAAAAAGTTGATCAAAAGCTTTATAGAGGTATGATTGGTTCTCTACTTTATTTAATAGCTAATAGACCTGATATTATGTTTGTTGCATGCTGATGTGCTAGATATCAATATGATCCTAGAGAATCTCACTTAATTGTTGTAAAAAAAATTTTTAGATATTTAAATAAAATAAAAAATATAGGATTATGGTATCTAGAGACTCACCATTTGATTTGATTGCATATTCTGATTCTAATTTTGCTAGTTGTAAACTAGATAGAAAAAGCATGAGTAGTACATGCAAATTCTTAAATAGTAACTTAATCTCTTGATTTAGCAAAAAGTAAAATTCAGTTATATTATCAACTGCTGAAGCTGAATATGTTGCAGCTAGAAGTTGCTGTGCTCAAATCCTTTGGATTAAGTGATAACTTGAAGATTATGACATCACACTTGATAGGATTCCAATAAGGTGTAACAATACTAGTGTAATAAACCTTATCAAAAACTCAATTCAACACTCTAGAACTAAACATATAGAAGTTAGACACCATTTCATTAGAGAACATATTGCTAACAATGATGTTTATCTAAATTATGTATGTACTGAAGATCAATTAGCATATATATTTACAAAACCCTTGAGTGAAAAGAGATTTTGTTATCTTAGAGGAGAATTAGGTGTTTGTGATCCATTAGAATAGATTTGAAACCCCTAAAAATGATTATCTAGATTTCAATCCATTTTCTTGAAAACTCTCTTATGTTTCTAAAAAAAATCATCTAGATATTTAAATTCCTTGATCCCCCATGCCTTAAGGATAATTTATCTAGATTTTTAATCATGGCTTAACAAGTTTCAGATTTTGAAACTCTTAACTTTTTTTTCACTGAAACTATCGTGAAGTCGACTCCACTGAAGTTGGAGTCGACTCGAGAGTTTACAGCTCTCTATCTGCTCATTGGAGTCGACTTTAGTTACTGCAAGAGCCGACTCTATTTTAAGCGCTGACTGTTTTATTGATGCGGAGCTGACTCCATGCTTTACGAGAGCTGACTCTAAGTGGTCCCCAATCAGTTTATCTAGGGTTGAGCCGACTCTTTTCCAAAACAAATCATCTCCAAATCTTTCTAACTCTCTTTCACTTATCTCAAACTTCCAAATATCCTTGATTTCATCCTTCATTGATCTCCTATGGCCCCCAAGCATCGTGCATCAGCCACCGGAGTCTCCGTCACCACTGGGAGACAATCTGTGTGACGTTCGGCAAGGCAACCTTCACCATGCACACCATCGTCTTCTTCCACCTCCACACCAGATGCCATTCCAACTCCACCTTCTCAACATGTTGATCTTTTGGCTGGGAAAGCTATCACGACCGGAAGAAAGGTAGACTTTCACTTCTTTAATCTTGAAGGTTTTGATATTGGGAGATTGTTGAGAAATATGGGATGAAAAAGGTCTACTCATTGGATGTTCCTACCTGCCCAGCTCTAGTCAAAGAGTTTTACAGTAATGTAGGAAGAGGAGATGGTGGCTTAGTTAGTTATGTGAAAGGAACTCGAGTCCATGTAACTTCAGAAATTTTGGGTAATCTTTTGGAAATGCCAATTGATGGATTGACTGCCACTCATCCCATTGATCGTGGTGATGCTTTGTCAAGGTTGTTAGAGAGGAAAGTAAATGAACTTGAAGATATTTTTGCAAACCAACTAAATTTGGAGTTGAGACTTTTACATAATATTTGCAGTAGGATTCTTTTTCCTAAAACTGAAAGATTTGAATATGTATCTGAAAGAGATATAGCCATAATGGATTGTTTGTTGACTGGGCAACCCATTAATTTGGCGGGAATGATGATAGGCTACATGGCTGAGGCTGGTACAAAGAAGAGGTCAACTCTACCCTATGGGATGGTGTTGATATTAATTTTCAAAAGCCAAGGGGTTGATATTTTGGAAAATAGGCCACAGAAGAAGTTGAGGCACGGATTATTTTTGATATCTCCATCCTACACCGCATGGGTTTCCAAAAAATTAATGGACAATGGTAAAGGCGAAGACCTGGTGACATGCTAGAGATAGTTAGAGGAGCGAGAGTGGATGATGATGATGAGATTAAGGAGGTCCCCGGGCCTTCAACTCCTGCACCCAGACTATCTGCTTCTGGACCATCCTTTCCACCATCGGGACCCAGTTCACCACCAGCACCACCATCGACAGCATCAACGGCACATTCCCCTACTTTCACAGCTATGCAAGTTGAGCAATTCAAAGAGATAATCAAAGCTGCACTTGCCAAGCAGGAGGAAAAGATAAAAGAAAATATTCGGGATTAGCTTTTGGGAATAAGATAACTGATTTATATCTTGGAGGAGAAAGTTTAAAATATTGAAAAGTCAACCAATAGTTCTACTAATAGTTTGAAAACATAGTTGCAATATATTTTTGATAAAATCAAAGGCATTGGTGATGACTCTGATACCTACTCCAAGTGTAATGCAGAACTTCAAGACAAGATTGATATAACTGCATCCAAGGTTGAAATGCTATTGAATGAATGGGACAAATCTTGGAACAATTGAAAAGGCTTTTGAGATTTTAAAGTGAATGTCCCCTTCTCTCCAACCGATCCAGCCAATCCAACTCAACTCTATGCAATTTACCTTAGTTTACTTTTAGAATTCTATAGTTATCTTAGAAATCCTAGTTTGTACTTAGGAATTTACTGAAAGATATGTTATTTTGTTATTTTACACTTGACTTGTACTTCGTTTTATGTAATCAATGAAAATATATTAAGTTTTTATGACTTAATAAAATTTCTTTGATATCTTTGAGATGATTATATTCTTAAGTCATTCTGATGTTTGAAATGTATGAAGTGTATGATGTTTGATTGATTTGAATCTCATTTTGAGCAAGGACTATCCTATGCCTCCTTAATTTTTTTGTTGATGACAAAAAAAGAAAGAGATTTGTATATGCATATTGATTCTAAAGAGTATGCACATACTTAGGGGGAGCAACTACTCAGGGGGAGCTTAGAACTTATCAAATTTATGAATTATTTGAATTGATTAATTTGATAAGTATGAATCATTGGATAAAAATTGGATAAATTTTTTTTAATTCATGGAATAGTTGAACTAAATATTTGAAATGAAGTTATTGTTCAAGTCTATTACATTAAAATTATGTTTACTATCATTCTGATTGAAAAGCTATTTAAGTTGAAATTTATGCTTTAAATGTATATGCATATACTCAGTGTTTTTGTCATCATCAAAAAAGGGAAGATTGTTGATCTAATTATTGATTTTAATGAATAACAAAAACCACATGAGTATATTCCTTATGTTATTAATAATTTTGATTAAGTATTTCAGGAATTTAAATGATTAATCAATCAAAATTAAAGAAAAATTGAGTTTGACCCCATATCCAGTGTCAAGTTTCAGCATTTAGAGCCGACTCCAGAGTGTATCGAAATAGTTTGGCACTTTCGGCACGCGATAGAGCCAACTCCTGCAGAGTCCGGAGCCAACTCCACCAGAAAGACAGAAAGTCCTCAATTCTGTGTCGTGCTGGACCCGACTCTTGCAGAGATTAGAGCCGACTCCATCGGTTATACAGAGAGTGTATTTTTGAGACTTTAGTCGAGCCGGCTCCCACATTCACTAAAGCCGACTCTCGCACGTAAAGGTGTCGATCCCTTAAAAAGTTAGAGCCGATTCCATGATGGGCGGAGTTCACATTTTGCTCATCCTATGTTAGAGCCGACTTCAAGTTTGCTAGAGCCGACTCCAACCTGTCAGGGGCGGACTCTAGAGGTGTTAGAAACGACTCCAAACTCTGATTTTTCTCCAACGGATTTCAACAGCTCTTTCCTCTTCTGTGCTAAACTCATTCTTAAGCATTTTCAACGGCTAATTTTCTTTAAAAAAGAGGATTTAGAGGAGATTATAAATAAGAGCCAATTGACCATTTCAAAAGGGAGACACAAGAGAGAAAAGAAAGAAAATAGAGTTCAAATTTGAAAGCCCTATCGAGCAAAACAGAGTTTAGGAAGATCTAAAGTATTCAAAAGTCAATCTTGAAGGATTTCCATCAAATTGAAAGGAGAAGAAGAGAGCCCTAGTTCTTCAAAAGCCTCTACATCAAAGATTCTTCCAAAGCTTCAAGCTCAACTTGAGGAAGATCATTTCAAAAAAAAAATAAGAAAAAATAAGAAAAGCCCAACTTCAGAAATCTTCTAATCAGGCTCTTCTATTTCTATCTTGATTATATTGTCTTATTTGCTCATTTGAGGAGTTTTATAACTGTTGTATCCATTTTTCCTATTTCACTTGCTTATTGATTCAATCAGGGGATTGAATCAAGGGAGGCAGTTTGGTCTTGTTCAAGCTAGGAGGCTTGTGATAGGTTTTGTGCTGATGAACCTGTGAAAACCAGCTGGGTTCGTTGTGATCCCGTTGTAAAACAAGTTTGAGTTATGAGCTTGTAAAATAACTCTGTTGTAATCAGTATGATTATAGTGTGGCCCAAGAGTTTCTTAGGAGTGGATGTAGGTGTAGCTAACAGCGAACCACTATAAATTCTTTGTGTTTGTCGTACTTGTCTCTCTTTCTCTCTACTCTATTCATTATACTCTGCTTTGCATTCTTAGCACTACTCTCATTGCATTTTTTCTTGTGCATTACTTTGAGAAATAGTTTTTAAGCTATAAAATTTTTAAGAACCCAATTCAACCTCTCCTTCTTGGGTTGCCATCTGGACCAACAAATAAAATTTTTTTAAACATTATCATTTATAATATTTTTTTTTAAATCAAATATATAATAATATATAATTTTTAATAAATTTAATTTAAGGATATTTTGAGAATTTGATGTTATGTGACTGGTAATTTGTTTGTCATACCAACACAGTAATTAATATTACTAATATTACTGTAGCATTATCTGTGTATACCAAACACAGTAATCAACATTACTAATAATCTATCAAGTGGTAATCTATTTTGTAGGCAATCCACATTATCATTCAGGATTGCCTGGTGATGCACCAAACGCAACCTAGGAGTTTGGAGGTCATTCTCTTCTTCTTGGTAAATAATGTTTTCCTATAAATAAATTAATTTCTCCACAAACATCATTAATACTAAACTTAATCATTTTGTAGTCATCAAAATCAATGTGAGATCAACAATCTTTTCCTTTTTTATGATGATAAAACCATTAAGTATTAAGATGAAACAAATAAATTAGAATTTAATTTAAAGCATAGCATTCCTTGATCATTGAAGAATTAAGACAATTCATGCCAAGAATATATTTCAGAGAAACAGTGCCAAGAGATCATGCCAAAATCAGATTTTGAACTGAACATTCAGAAAAAAAAATCAGAAAATTCAGCTTTTAGGATTGAAAAATAAGGAGTTTTAATCTAGATGAGGAGTTATGTGCCATAAAAGTGAATTTTAAGATAAAGAAACATTTAAGCATTGTGTTTGTACAAATTTTCAATTTATACAAGGCTCAAATGCTCGAAAAATAGAAGCGTGCGAAAATTCAGCGTTCCATGCCAAAAATCTGCATTTTGTGCCGAAACTGTGCCGAAACTCTGAATTTAATTCATGATAGTTTCAAAATCATTATTGTTTTCAAAATTTGGTATTAGGTGTGCTGGAAAACACATTTGAAACATTCTTTGCCATTTTGTAAAATTCTTCTCTCTTTAATTTTCATGTAAAATTCTTCTCCCCTTAACTTTCATCAAATATAGTTTCAAAACAGTTTCAAAGTGTTTCACAAAAAAAGTCATGTAAAAGGCAATTTTTCTCCCTTTGTTTCATAATGTATGCAATATGCTTCTCCCCCTTTTTGTCATCAATCAAAAGGAAAGGAAGTAATGTGCATATTTCACTGTTTCTCTTTTCTTCAAGGAATTTCAATCGAAGCAAGCAACAATAATAAAATAGCAATAACTTTCATCAAACACATTCATAACACACAATGCTAAGAGAACATTCATTGCATTAATAGATAGTTTCATACTTAAGGTCCTAATACATCATTCTGGTACATGAAAATACAAGGAACACATAAACATAAACATACAAACATACTAAAAACATTACAATCACTCTTCATCAGAAGAGACTACAAATGGATGAGAGGAAGATCCTGCGCCACGTCTGCAGAAAGGAGGTCTACAGGAAGCATGAGGTGGTGGCTGCCTGGGGTGCACATGGGAGTAGTCAATCCTAAAGGGTTGAGGAGGAGGCTGTGCAGAAACTATCTGCTGCTCCAATGGGCTTGTGAGCCTGTTAACAGAAGCTGTCAGGTATCCCAAAGTGATTTTTGCATTTTCAATGTTGTTCTTGTTGGATGATACTTGAGATGCTACCAATTTAGTTGTATCTCCAAATGAAGCAAACTAACTCTTTAACTGACCAAACTCTTCATATATGTGAGCTATCATCCCTATATCTTGATGCAAGACTCTCCTACTGAGTATGCTCACTATGTGTTCCAGTCTTTCCTGATGCATCATCAACTCAGAGAGTGTCCCATACACTGTAGATATGTGGGGGATCATTATGCAATCACTAGTGGATGATGCACTCTCCCCAGAACTCCTACTAAACAGTGCTGTGGACAGCTCTCTAACCAACCTCTAAAATTGATCTTCATTTAATTCAAATGATGTGCGTTGGTTAGACGGTTCAGCAAAGAACTATGGATCAGGTGCAGCAGGCATGTATGGTGTAGCATGCTCATCCATAGCAGGAAAAACAAAATCAAAATCAAAATCAAAATTAGGTGAAGATAAGAGCCCCTCCTCCTGAACTAGTGCAGCCTCTCCTCCATTCTCTCTACCCCTAGCTCATCGGCCATTAACCTTAGAAAAGCCCATAGGTTAAGGGTATGCTCACTATAATAGTCTGTATGGTACAATTTAGTTGCTTCTTCGCCCCTTAACTTGACACCAAAGTACCTAAATGCATGGGTGAGCAATATACCATAGGGAAGGGCTGCCTTAAGTCTACCTACAGCCTCTTTCATCATAGTAATCATTAAATTAGGAAAATTCATAAAGGTTTCACTGACAACATGCCACATTATACTAAGATCACGCTCAGTAACTAAGTGGAAGCTACAAGTCCTGGGTACAAAAATTCGGGAGATAAAATTATGGAGCAACCTCATTTCAACATTAAGACTTTTAGCCTCAATCTTTTCTATAATAGTTCCATCCTCAACACCCAATATCATCGATCTCTACTCTATAGGCTTTATCCTCAACAGAATCCTCAAAATGCCTTCAGCAGGGACTTTTAAAATGGAGCCTAAGAGGGTGCAATCTAAATCAATTTTTATACCCTTAACAGAGGTGGAAACACATCCCTCCCCAAAACAACTATTTTGGTAAAATTCTCTCACTAGTTTGGGGTAAATGGGTGCCTCAATCTTTAGCATAAAACTCCATCCTTACATTTCTAATAATCTACCAATGCCAAAAATCAAAGTCTACTAACCTCCCATTTGAACTAGATCTAGCGGCCATGGAGGAGAGGGAAGCCCAGAAGGAGGAACCTTGCGCCGCCCCATGAGAGGAGGAAGTTCTCCCCCTAGGATCCAAAGAGGAGTCTTCTACCCTTGTGTGTGGAAGCTTCATCCGGGGAGCCATGGATCCCAAGCAGGATTCAAGAAGAAAGATGAAAATGTGGAGAGTTTGGAGGCAAGATCTTGAGGTTCCTAATATTGGGAGAAGGCTTGGAAGCTTGGAGAGGAAGAAGGGGATGAGATGGTAAGAAGCTCTTCACGATTTCTTAAGGGTCTGTTTGGATGGAAGGGAATGAAGGGGAGGTAAAAGGTCATAAATTACCTTGTTTGGGAGGAGAATAAAAGAAAGAGGGGGAAGGGAATGGAGTAACCGATTCCCCTTCTTTTCCCCTCAGCTTGAGTAAATTTGTTAACCCCCAAATCGGGGGGGGGGGGGGGGGGGGGGGTAAGTTGGGGGAGGTAAAAAGTTTTAAGTCATACTTTCTTAAAAGACCAAAATATCCTTTCCTATATTTATATCATTTGACGTTTCATTCTCTAGTCTAGGGTTTTTCTTTTGCTTCAACTCGCTGCTGCCTTCCGTTGCCGTCACCGAGCACAGCCTTGAAACAGATCGTTACGAGGTATGTCCATTTCCTCTGTTCAACTCCTTTCAGAATTGCTTGATCTTTGTCATTCCATACTCTCTTCTATCGGTTCTTTATAAACCTTTTTTTGGTTGAATTCGTTTCGGTATATTCTATGGTTTCTCTCACAAAGATTTATAATCATTGTGCAAGTAATATCCTATCCACTGACATGCTAGGCTCGCCTTGGGATAGAGGATGATTAAAAACCATCCAGATTTAACTCTGCGTGACAAGTGGGTCTTCTACTTTTTTTTTCGTCCATTTAACTCTACGTGATAAGTGGTAACAGACATCAGTTCTGATATGTGACGAATAATCTACATCTTCAAAAGCCTTACTACAACCTTAACAATCAAATCAAACCACCTCAAGCAAACACCAGACTATTTAACCAATGGGTTGTATGCCCTGCATTACTGTTCTTCTAGATTTCTCTGCTATGCATGTGTTGTCCTGCTTTTGTTTTTACCCACTATCTGTGGCTCTACAGCTGGTGTGCATTTTATTCTCTCTAGTGATGCTTAGAGCCCCAGCTTGGTTGACTTTCTAGTGATGGATTTAATTCTTCATGGTTATTTTGTGTATAAAAAAATTTCAATATTGTTATGATTTAAGTGCTCTCTTTTTATTTGTTTTCTTTAATTTGTAAATTGATAGTTTTTAAGCTGAACCATCTTTTGGTATTTAAGTTGTATCTGGCATGTATCGGACCTTAAGTTTTGATGGCATTCAATTGTAATTTTACAGCTTTGCCTTGTCTTGTTTTTCTTTGTCACCTGGACTGTTTTGAATCCTAAACTGTTGAAAACATGTTGTTTTATTTATTCCTTTGGTACTTGAGCCTTCTTACAGTCATTCACAACTTGCTAAATTAATTCTAAAGGTTTACTTATGAATTAAGTTCCTTTCATGTCTTGAAAAATATTCTAAGATTTTAATTTCTTATTAGATGTTGTTTATGGATTCAAAAGTTGTTTACTAGGATTTATTTGAGTTAGTTATATATTTGGGTTAGGTTTATATTATTGCATAAATAGTCATTGCATTTATACTAAATTTTTATCCAAACTTTATCATAGATGGTTGATCAAGAAAATTCCAAAATGAAAGCTCTTATCATGCTGCAACGTAAACAGCATATGGCACTTGTACAAGTATGGCATCTTGTAGCTTATTGGTTCATGCTACAAAGCGGAGAAATAGAAATCAACTTCCTCATAATATAAGTTTGGAAAGAGAAAAAGTTCGAAAAGAATTGATGAAAAATTATTGGTAATGAAAGATGCCGTGATATGATCCGAATGGGTCCTGAATCATTTTTAGACTTATGTGCCATATTAGTTAGAGATGGCGACCTTCGACCGACACAATGAGCATCTGTAGAAGAACAAGTTGCAAAGTTTCTTTATATTATTAGTCATAATGTAAAGAATCGTGAAATCTCTTTCTTCTTTCGTCGTTCCGGAGAAACTATTAGTCGTCATTACCATAATGTTTTGAGAGCTATAATAGAGTTAGAGGGGGCATATCTCAAACAACCAGATGGATCACAGGTTCCTTCAGAAATAGTCAACAACAGTAGATTCTACCCATTTTTTAAGGTAAAAATAATTTGTTAAATTATGTTGCATTAGTTAATTTGTATCATATCTATTTAATAAAATTGTTTAATGTCAGGATTGTGTAGGGGCAATTGATGGAACACATATTCGTGTTAAAGTTTCTTCTAAAGATGCTCCCAAGTATCGAGGTAGGAAAGAATACCCAACACAAAATGTGTTGGCTGCATGTTCTTTCGATTTGAAATTCACCTATGTCTTGCCTGGTTGGGAAGGCACGGCATCTGACTCAAGAATTCTGAAAAATGCATTAAAACGACAATATCCACTTAAAATTCTAGAAGGCAATTTTGAAAAGGAAATTTATTTTTATTTAAATTCTTAGAATAATTTTATGATGAATAATTTTATGATGAATGTAATCCTTTCTAGGAAAATACTATCTTGTTGATGCTGGATTTATGTTGAAACGAGGACTTATTACACCTTATCGAGGAGAACGTTATCACTTAAAAGAATACTCAAGAAATGTACCACAGAATGTTCGTGAGTTATTCAACCTTCGACATGCATCTTTACGCAATGCAATTGAAAGGGCATTTGGTGTACTTAAAAAAGATTTCCAATTATAGGGAGCACAACTGAACCACATTATGGTATTGATACCCAGAAACAAATTATTTTAGCATGTTGTATTCTGCATAATTACTTAATGGCTGCAGATCCAAATGAGAGACTTATTGCTGAGGTGGATAATGAACTTAAAAATCAAAGCAATTGTGAAGAGGAACATCATAACAACGTAGATGATGATGTTGATTCATCTATTGGAGAGTTCATTAGAGATTCCATAGCAGTTGATATGTGGATGGATTACATAAGATGATGTTATGATATCTTATTTATATTTTTCTTTCTTGTTTCATAACTTTGTCTAAACTTTGTAGTGATATATATTCTTGAATTTCTGATATATACTCTTTCTTTGTTTCTTTACATAATACTATTAGTATAAAAAATGCCAAAAAGAAAGAGCTAACCTTGGTGAGGATAATCTTGATAATACTATAGAAGACATTGATCATAAGGTATCCCAAAATGAAGGAAATTTAGAAAGTTGTGATGTGTTGGATAACAATGATCAAAATTTTCCTACTCATGAAACATCATCTAAGAATAAGAAATCTAAGAGTAGAACATCGAAGGATGATGCAGCACTTGAATTTATGAAAGAGGGATTTAAGCTGGTTGCTGAAGCAATTATGAAATCAACAGACTTAACTGAATCAATATTGAAGACTAACCAAAAACCCTCAATTTTTGAGAGGAAGGTTTGGGATCTTTTGGTGGAGTTAGGAGTTGAGACACACCAAGTATCAACTGCTTATCTGTTTTTAATTCAAAATCCTGATATGTTGAGAGCTCTTCTTGGATGTCCAATTGAACAGCGCAAAGAACTATTACTACAGATGGTGTTTCGTTGATATGTCATTCCAACACTTAGGAATGCTGCTGGATTTTGTTGCTGGGCTTTGTCTTCATTCCTGTCCCTCGTTTTCTTGGAGCTCCACAGTGCGGTGAATCATCGAGTCTACTGTACTTTTTTGTTCTGTTTTACTTTGACTGGATCCAAAGATAATGTGGTACCCCGTTAATTGGTATTTTGAGTTTCTGTAGCTTGATCTGATGGCATTTTCTAGTGAACTGATGATGCTTACTAATATTGCAAATTGACTCAAAAAATGCAAGCTCTTTTTTTTTTTGGGTATTGGCTATTTACTTCAAATTCTGCTCTTTTTGTACAAGAAATTTTACTTTTTAAAAAAAAGTTGTTGACTTAAATGGCATGGCTAGCTTTTCATCCACGCTGTGTTTAGATGATGCTTAACTAATTATAAACATAATATGAGAGGCCATCTGTTAGTTTTTTCTTTAAAGACTTTCTTGGAAACCAGAAGATTTTATCAGGTCGATTAGACCTTCAGTAGGCATACATGAGAATAGGTGTATTTTGTGAAGAATGTGAAGATTTTGACTTACAGTTGCACCATTATTTCTAGGCAGTGTATAGGATCCTAGCTGAGTCTGTAAGCAAATAAGCTGAATCCTTTTGTGTGGGAATTGAAGGGGCTGAATAAGGTGCCTCCATTACTTGGAGCGATATAAAGCAAAAATATCTTGTTCAAAATTTTGTACGCTGTGAACCATAATTAAGCTGACCATGGCCACATGATGAACGCAGAGCTTCAAACTTTTATCAGTTCAAGCTTTCCTTGGAAATGTGCCGTTTGGATTTCAGCTAATATTTCAACGTTATATTTTCTATGCTTATCAATTGTTACACAACCCAATGAATCTGCCAGCCAAGAATGGAGCGGAATAGGGAAATCTCATATTCCACTGTATTTTGTTGGAAAAAAAGGTAAAAATAAAAAATAAAAAAGGGACCCACACAAGCATTAATGCTCGCGTGGGCTTGGGCTAAACGCTCACCCGAGCGTTCAACTGAACGCTTGCAACATTGGGTGAGCCAACGTTCAAATTAATGGCTTAAATAATTAATTTATTAGTCCATTTTTAACATAATTTAGGGCTAACGGCTATCAGGCCTTTAAAATCATTATGGGTTAAGCCGTTGGAGCTTTTATGGGCCGAGCCTATAAATATGCTCAAGAATTCAAGATGGAGTAGAATGATTTGGAGTAGCCATATGATTTGTTTTATCTCATTTTATTTATATTTTATTAATCTTTTCTTGGGAATCTGCAGGTAATCGTTGGGTTTGCACCTCCACACGATCGTGCTCGTAGTAGGAGGATCGGGTCGAGCCAGATCGTTATACCTTGAGGACAGATCGCCAACAACCTGCATGAAGGAGCAAAAATCTGATCCTTAGGGCAGTATCTAATACGCCTCGGTCCTGGTTTGATCCATCTTATCTTTTGATTTTACTTTATTTGTATATTTAAATTTCTATAACATATTTCTAGCAATTTTTAGAAAGGGATTTTTTTGTAAGATCAAAAGTATTTTTCAACAGCTAAGGATCAGATTTTTATCTTAGTTTGCAATGCCATCTTGTGTTATTATTTGTTTCCCCTTGTCCATAAATTTGTTATATTTTAAAACCATGACTTTCTGCTTTATTTGTATTTCTATGTAATGTGAAGTTATGAGATCAGTTGTTAAAGAAATATTACTTGAATAAACCAGGGAAGGAATGGATGTTAAGATAGTAAATCAAGATTGGCATCTATGGTTGTATGTTGCATACAACTTCAATCAGTTGTTAGCTGAAATGAGATTATTTTTCAGACATAGTTGTTTTTTTGTTGAATGGATTTATTGTTTTCCTTCTTATAATTTCCTTTTGAATTTGTCTTGTATTTTTTAAAGTCATTTACTCTTGAACACTATTTTCTTTTGAATATTCAAAAGTTATTGTTTGCTAATTTTATTACATTTCTAAAAAAAAAAAAAAAGATAGAAAACTTAGAATTCTAAACTTAATGCAGTAGGTTCATTATTGTGACAATGAAAGTTGAAGACATCCACTTTAAAATGGGATCTAAGATACAAGTTCCTAATGTTGCATTATGAATTGTATACAATATTTTGTATGTCTTCATGTATCACATTCATTATCAATGGAAATGATGTTTGACTGGCTAAAGGCCTGCGTAAGCATACATGTTGACCATTGCTTCTCATTAGTGGAATTGCTTGCATTATCACATGCATCCAGTGCTAACTATTTAATTTACATGATACCGATACACATGATTTTCTTCACCACTTAAGATTAGCTTTGATTTACTTCAGTGTGACAATGTCTTATCCGTTGTCAATATATCTCCTTGTTGTGTTGTTTGTTGCTAGACAAAAGTGACAGCATTGGCAATACTTATTGCTTACCTACTATTGTGAATCTTTTATGTTACCAAATGGTAAAGAATGGTGATCCAGGTAATGAGAGGTCGAGATAATATAATGACCTCTTTAATCTATGGAACATGTTATTAAACTCTTAATATGGCAATTATATTTTCACTTGTTGGTTATTATTGATTTTACGTAGGGTATTTCTGTGAATCAATGTATGTAATATGTATATATAATGAGTCATAATTCTTTTCATACTACAATAGATGGGACAGAACTCATTCCCTATATTATCTCATATTGCCTATAGCAATTTTACTTTGCTTTCCCTTGATGCCATTCCCAATTTGAATGACACTTTTGGTGAAGTGTGGATATCTGTTTGGTAACTCACAAGTTTGCATTTGCTCAACCTAATGAAACAATAATATAACATAGGTATTCCTTATAAGAATTACTCTCTCATATTAGCACGTGATATTTCATATTCATGAAACTGTTGAGAACACCATAAAAGTTTAATTGCTTTGCAATGTCCTTTTGTTCTGATAAATTGCAATTCATTGAATGTTTTAAGCTTATATTATTTTTTAGTTAAAACAATATGGTTGTGACAGAGATATGGTATAGAAGTGTGACTAAAATCACTCAAAGTAAGAGCTTATTTTATCTTCGGACATTTGCAAGCAAAAGTTATGGCTATGATGATGTATTTCAGAAGCGAACATATATTTGCATTTTTACATAAATGCAAAAGTCTTCTTATTCCATATAAGTGTTTTCTGTTACAGTGGCCATCGAGAGATTACACCATGTTTTATCTTGTTTTAGTTTGAAAGTTGTGATCTCTTTTAGTTATATTTTTTCTGTATGGCTTTATCTTGAATATCAAGCATTGCCAAGCCATATACGGCTTCGTCATAAGTCTATAAGACAAATAAAAAAATTATCTCTTTGAAATTTGCCAAGAAAAATTTGGCAGATTAATTAACCAAAGAGTTATCTAGGAGTGGAGTCTTAGATTCATCGAGGGGGATGTGGCTTAAGCCCATTATTTGGTCACCAGCAGTGGATACCTAACCTCTGTGATTGGAGATCCCATGAATGAGGTTCAATGTGGTAGAAACGAAGCTGATTGAGTGATCGTGTTAGAGCACAAATTTTGAAGAAAAAAAAAATTCAACCCATCCCTATGATGAGTGCTCTTATAAAGTGACAAAGTAAATTTGTGTAAGGTTGAGTGATTCTCTTAATGGATCAGAGGTAGGTTATCTGCAGGGTATTATCACAAATACCCTTGGAAGATTCACCTATGAGAATAATCATATTAGGCCGTGACTAAAGGTTTGGGCTAACCTTAAAGAATCTCATAAAAAATCAAGGTACTAAGCGCAAGGCCTTTAATATGCGCTAACCGCTTAAACCCAATTGATCCATACTGTGGGTGTGATTAGTAGAAGTCTGAGTCAAAGGACCTAGTTCAAGGTCTAATCCACTATGGTTCCTTCAGATGTATACAATCAACACTAAGTGAGGTTCAAGTCTACAGGACACCTCACCTATTGCGCAGTATAAGATGCCCTAAATATATCTTATATTGATTTTATTTATTTATTTATTTTTAACTTTTGTGAGGGATTGTTGGAAAAAAAGGTAAAAATAAAAAATAAAAAAGGGACCCACATGAGCATTAATGCTCGCGTGGGCTTGGGTGAACGCTCACCAGAGCGTTCAGCTAAACGCTTGCAACGTTGGGTAAGCCAACTTTCAAATGGCTTAAATAATTAATTTATTAGTCCGTTTTTAACATAATTTAGTGCTAACGGCTATCAGGCCTTTAAGGTCATTATGGGTTAAGCCGTTGGAGCTTTTATTGGCCGAGCCTATAAATAGGCTCAAAAATTCAAGATGGAGTAGAATGATTTGGAGTAGCCATATGATTTGTTTATCTTATTTTATTTATATTTTAGTAATCTTTTCTTGGGCATCTGAAGGTAATCGTTGGGTTTGCACCTTCATACAATCATGCTCGTAGTAGGAGGATCGGGTCGAGCCAGGTCGTTGTACCTTAGGGATAGATCGCCAACAACCTGCACGAAGGGGCAAAATCTGATCCTTAGGGCAGTGTCTAACACGCCTCGGTCCTGGTTTGATCCATCTTATCTTTTGGTTTTACTTTATTTGTATATTTAAATTTCTAAAACATATTTCTAGCAATTTTTAGAAAGGGATTTTTTGTAAGATCAAAAGTATTTTCCAACAATTTTGACTGACCAGGGCTTTTATCTTGTGGTCCAGACGTGTACAAGAGGCAAAGCCTGACCAAGAGGTGCCCAAAAATATGCCTTCTGTGTATTTCATCGAGTTTCCACCCAAAAAATATGCCTTGTGTGTATTTCATTAAGTTTCCACCAAAAATTTTGGTTCTTGTTTTGTTGGCTGATGGGGCAATACTGGTTTTGGGTTCTTTTATATCATATGAAATATAGAGGGGTATAATTATCATATAATTTTTTCCCTTCTTTTTCCTCCCCTTCTATCCAAACAACATAATTGATATTACATTTCTTCCCCTCCCCTCCTTTCCAAACAAGAAAAGAATAACAACCCTTCCTTTCCCTTCCACTCCTTTCCTTTCTTTTACTCTCCCTCCCCTTCCCCTCCAAAGATCCAAACACAGCCTAAGTGAAACTTTGACTTTCTCCTTGTTAGTCAACCACCCATGCCGGCTAACAGCATGGAGTTAGTCACAATAGCAACTACTCCAGGGTGGTATTTGCACAACAGCTCCAAGGGTTCAAAAGATCCAAAAGGATTCTTGTGCAAAATGGTTTCTATAAAAGTTACATGAGTTATGATCATGTAGAGTGATCAGTTAGGCTTCTAATGCACCAAGTTTCATATCAAAATCATGTCTAAAAAAAAATTAAAAAATCAAACAGTCAAGCTGACTCACTACACTGGAGGGTCAAATATACCAAGTTCCTTTCTAATTTTAAAAAATTTAGATTTATCAAGGGGTTTTATCAAAATATCAGTGAGTTACTTATCAGTACAAACAAATTCAAGCATTGCATCACCATTATTAACATAATTTTTAATAAAATGATGTCTAATTTTATATGTTTTGTTCTAGAATACTTGATAGAATTTTAGTTAAATTGATTGCACTAGTATTATCACATCTTATGAAAATGTCTTCAAGTTTAATGCCATAATCTTTTAGTTGCTGCTTAATTCACAGGATTTGAGCACAGCAACTTCCAGCTGCAATGTATTCATTCAGCTATAGACTACCACTAAAGTTTGCTTCTTGCTAAACCAAGAGATTAAGTTAACTCTTAGAAATTGGCAAGTTCCACTAGTAAATTTTCTATCAATCTTACATCCAGCAAAATGTAAGTCAGTGTAACCTATTTAAGTCTATAGATAATTTTTTATCATACCAAACTCTTAGATTGCTAGTTCCATTCAAGTATTTAAGTATTCTTTTAACAGTAATTAAATGAGTTTCCTTAGGTTTACTTAATACCTATCACACATGCAAATACTAAATAGAATATCAGGCCTACTAGCAGTCAAATACAACAAAGATCCTATCATGCCTTTATATAGTTTCAAATCAATACTTTTATCATTTTTAATAGATTCTAATCTACAAGATGAGCTCATAGGGGTACCGATACTTTTATTCTTCATGCCAAATTTCTTTAATATTTTCTTGATATACTTGCTTTGACTTATGAAGATCTCCTCTTTGGATTGCCTAATTTGAAGTAAAAAGTAGTTAAGTTCACCCATTATGCCCGTCTCGAACTCCTCCTATCTAGCTTTGCAAAATCTTGGCATAAAGAATAATTAGTAGCACCGAATATTATGTCATCAACATAGATTTGAACAATCAGCATATCATCATTTTCTCTTTTAATAAATAATGTAGCATCTATATTTCTCTAATAAAATTATTGCTGATCAAGAATGTGCTTAGTCTATCATACCATGCCCTAGGACTTGTTTCAAGCCATATAATGCTTTGTTTAATTTGAAAACATGGTTTGAAAAATCATTATTTTCAAATCCGAATGGTTGTTCTACATATACTTGTTCAGTAATATAACCATTAAGAAATGCACTTTTCACATCCATTTGATATAATTTGAAATTCATGAAATATGCAAATGTTAGTAGTAATCTTATTGCTTCTATCTAGCAACAGGAGCATAAGTTTCATCAAAATCAATCCCTTCTTCTTGGTTATAACCTTTTGCTATTAATCTAGCTTTATTCCTAATAATATGACCATGCTCATTCAATTTATTTCTAAATACCCATTTAATTGCAATATTGGATGATCATTTGGTCTACTAACTAATGTCCAAACATTATTCCTTTTAAATTGATTGAGTTCCTTATGCATAGCATTTATTCAATCTACATCATTTTTAGCATCATCAAAACATTTAGGTTCTATTTGTAAAACAAATGCTAAATTATTACATGCATTTCTATAAGATGATCTAGTTCTAATTCCATGAGATGGACTACCGAGTATAAGTTCTTTTGGGCAATTATGGGCATACCTCCATTCTTTTTCAAGTCCATGGTTACCTTGAGGTTCAGCTGGTTGAGTCATTATCCTCATCTTGTCCAGCTTGTTCATTTGAAGCTTCTTTCTCCTTCAAGATGAGCTTCTTGCACTTGTTCTTCATTGATGCCTACATCATCAACTACTCTCTCCTCCTTGATGAAAGATCATTAGATTCATCGAATATGACATGTATAGACTCTTTACAACTAGAGTTTTCTTATTAAATACCCTAAATGCCCTACTATTAGAAGAATAACAAGAAAAATTCCTTCATTAAATTTAGCATCAAACTTATTAAGATTAGATTTTTCATTGTTCAAAATGAAATATCGGCAACCAAAAATATGAAAATAGCCAATATTAGGTTTTCTACCTTTCCATAATTCATAGGGGATCTTTTTCAAAATAGGTCTGATTAGGACTCTATTTAGAATGTAACTTGCTGTGTTGATTACTTCAGTCCAAAATATTTTGGAGGTTGCTTTTATACATGGTACGAGCCATTTCTTCTAAAGTTTTATTTTTCTTTTCTACTACGTCATTTTGCTAGAGAGTCCTAGGTGCAAAAAAATTATGCTCAATGTTATTTTCATTACAAAAATTTTTAAAAAGTTGATTTTCAAACTCCTTATTATGATCATTTCAAATAGATAAAATAGATAAACCCTTTTTATAGTGATTTTTCTAAAGAGTTTTTGGAAAGCAGAAAAAGCTTCATCTTTACTTGCCAAAAACAAAATCCAAGTAAAACGCAAAAAATTATCAATAATAACAAAACCATATCTTTTACCTTCTAGACTTGTGGGTTCTTATTGAACCAAATAAGTCCATGTGCAAGAGTTTCAAAGGTCTAGAGGTTGAAACCAGATTTTTCGATTTAAAGGAAACTCTAATTTGTTTACCAAATTGACATGCATCACAATTTATCCTTTTCAAAAATAAGTTTAGGTAAACCATTGACTAAATCCTTTTTAATTAATTCAGACAGTAAATTCATGCTTACATGAGCTAGTCTACGATGTCATAACCAACTATTATTATCAACTTTAGCATTCATGGTAACAAGACATTTCATATTTTGGTCATTAATCATTCAAGTCTACAATATATACATTACCATGTCTATGACCAATAAACTTCATGCAATTATTAGTAGGATTTATAACTCTGCAAAAGAAGATTCAAATGTGTTGCCCAGATATAGCAACCCAAGAGAATGGATGAATTGGGCTCTTTAAAAATTAATTAGCAAGTATGTACACTTTGAAAATTTCATAAATAAATCAAGTATAATGTGGTGTAGATAGTATGCAATCAATCATAGAAAATAGCACAACCAAACACAAAAGATTTATAGTGGTTCGGTGCCAACCTAGCACCTACATCCACTTCCCAAGAATCCCTTGGGAATTTCACTAACACTACTAGCCGACCTGGCTAACAAACTTATTTACGAGCACAAGCAAGCCTTACACACTAGCCTTCCGGCTAGTCTTCTTATTTACGGGTATAAGGGACCTTACACACTAGCCTTCTGGGCTAGCACTTATTTTCGACACAAGCAAGCCTTACAAGATCAAACACAAGAGTATCAAGTTTATACAATGAGCTCCTAAAATGAGCAGATATTCAAAAATATACTTTACAAATTTGAAGAACACTTCTTAAGATAGCTTTTCCTTTGAGTACACCAGAGCAATGAATAAAGCATTTTGATGAAGCTTGAATGCTCTTTAAGAGTGGTTGGAGCTTTTCAGCCATGCCAAGGATGAGAGAATGAATGCTCTTCAAGTGGCTTCTAGGATTTTCAATGTAGCTCTTCAACTATTCTTCACAAATAATTTTTTTTTCTTGCTCTTTTTCTCACTATTTTTTCTCCTTTTTCCACCACTAATCACTGTACAAGAGAGGTATTTATACACAAGAAAAAATCCAGCCATTGTATAGCCATTGTGAGATGAAATAAAAGTAAATAGCAAAGCAAGAGAACATTAGAAAATAGTGTTGAGAAAATTTCAGAATATCGGTTGGTTGACCAATCTCATATTCAAAGCAATTTTTAAGACAAACCCAAGAGCAAACAAAATTCAATCGCCCAACTCCAAAAATCGGTTATCCAATGAAAAGCACAAAAAGAGTTAGGCGCCCGGCTTATGAATCCGGTCTTCCAACAAAAAGAAATGAAGGGATTGACACACATGAAAGGCATCAGTCACCCAATTAAAGCCCATAAAAAATCAGTCACCCAACTTTAGAAATCGGTCTTCCAATGTCCATTTGAAATTGATTTTAGAAGGAAGACAGAGAGCCAAATAAAATTGGTCATCCAGTGTTGAAAATTGGTCATCTAATAAAAAGTTGGATGCCCAACTCTAGTCACCGGTCATCTAATGGCCAATTTCAAAGAGTGTCAGAGAAAAAACTGAGACCAACATAAAACTGATTGACAATGGGAAAATCGGTCATCTAATAAAAAGTTGGTCATCCAATGCAAACCGTTGGTCATCTAATTCCCACTTCAAAAAGGTTTCAGAAAACAAACAGAGACCAACACAAAATTGGTCATCCAATGTAGGGAATTGGTTGACAAATAGAAAGTTAGATGGCTAGTTCATGAGGCCGGTCGTCCAATGCATAGGAAGTTCACACGTTGGACACCTAATCGTGGGAGCTGGTCGTCCAGAAAATTCATGAAAATGGTTTTATGGTCACAAAAAGTTGAAGAAAAAATCTTTGCAAAGCAACAGAAAAGATTTGATTGCTCAGTTTATATAAGAGATTTGTAGCGTGACTAAATCCAGTTCAAGACAATGCAAATACAATAAAACTTGAAAGTTATTTTGGCAAGTGGATTGTCCAAATAATAAGTGCACACAAAACACATGAAAAAATTCAGTGGTCATGAAATCCAAGTCCTTTGAAAAATTCATTTTGTACTACAAACTCTTTTGAAAAATAATTAAACTTGGAAAGCACATTCATAATAATATTACTTTACCCGTGTCACCTTTTGAAATTTACCTTAAACTGAAGCAAGCATCTTCTTTCAAAATGGGCAACCTGAAATCATTTAAACTCAACAATAATATGATTAGTACGATGCAGCAAGCGCGCACTAGCCGCATGGATTGGCCATCCATGCATGCTGACGCGCATGCGGTCCCAATGCCTTATCGTGCACCGCATGAGCGCCAGCATATGCGGGCAACCAATTCATGCAGCCGATGCGTGCTTGCACCATCGAAGGATGTGCAGCAAGTCTTTTTCATGTGATTATATGAAGCACTAAAACATCCCAAATTTATTTTCTAAATTTAAACAAAAAATCATCTTGTATTCTAACTCTGCTATCTTAACAATTTTAATTTTTAAATATTAAAAATATAAAGGATGTAGATATTTTTATTTCGAAGGATGTAGGCATTCTACTAATGCATACTAGATGTGCAATATATATATGAAGAGAGAGAGAGAGAGAGAGAGAGAGAGCTATTAATGTGATAAACAAAAAAAAATTCTTTAGCATACAATGAAGGAAATGATAATTTTGCTGAAGACGAGGTGAAACAACAGCTCTGATAGAATAGCAGTGGAGGAAACAATGAAGAAATTTTCTCAGGATGAGAAAAATAATACTTAACTCAACTCAACTAAGACTTTTTTTTCAACTAAATAAAAAGAATGAAAAAAAATAATCTCAAAGTTAAATGACGAAGAAATACTTCATCATATAAGTGATTTTAATCTATTTATTTAAAAAATAAAAGGTGTCATAACGAAACCCTTGATATTTTTATCTTCAAATAAGAATCATAAAATTATTTTTAAAAATATACCTCAAAGGTGCAGGAATCTAAACAAAATATTAAAAAAAAAAATTATACCCTAGTTCCTCAAGCTTTTATTCAAAATGTTGTATTTTTTTAACATTTGATTACATGAATTTTATTAATTAATTAAATATCTGATGGATCATCTTACATTTCATTACATAACAAAATATATAATATATCACTCTGATGCATATATATAAATTAGTTAGTAGAATAATATATTAATTATTTTACTAATTTTATGAATGAGGTATTATAAATGTAACATTTTAAAAATATAGGGAAGTAAAATGTAAAGTTTAAGGCATGTTAATGAAAGTTTGAGTATTTTGAGTGAATGTTTGACAATCATATAATTTCAATATATATATATATATATATATATATATATATATAATATGGCCATGAAAGTTTCTTGCCTCAGGTGGCCCCTATTTGCCCGCTGGCTTCTGGCTCAGAGGTGGAACAGCACAAGCACCATCGCTACCCCTTGCAGACTGAGACGAAGCGCAGAATGGCAACGGCAGCTGGTGCTTGGACTTGTGGGATTATTATCATCCCACGATCCTCTTTGCCTTGTCGCCTTACTCCGGCGAAGCCCTCGGTCCTCCTCCACCCTAAAGCCCGAAGCACCTCTCCCGACTCCTCCTGGACCAAGAGGAGGACGACGCCGAGGACCGTTTGTCTCTCTCTACGCCCCGATGGACGCCCGGAAGCCGACCAAGAAATCGAAGCCCTCGACGACGCTCTCCTCTCTTCGGTCGGACTTCTTCCTCATCCTTTTTATTTTTTTAATTAGAGGTTGAAAGTGACCGCCTTTTGGAACTTTGAATTTATCAGTGGAGGAAAATAGGCAAGAATTTCTCTGGGTAATTTGTCGATTTTATGGACAGAAGAAGGAATAAAGTTATAATTTTTTTTGTAGAATTTCATCTGTTTCTATAGCTTTTATCTAGAGAAACAGAGGTAATTGCGGTTGATTCCTGTTAATCTTCGAAATGGCTTCTTTTGTCCTGCACAACTTGACCTAGGGTTCACGGCAGGCACCGGTTGTGCCTGGAATTATCTTTACAAGCTGGTGACGCCCGATCGCTGATTTTGAATGTCGGGAAAAGAGAGCTGTGGACCCTCGCCGAGGTGGATGGCCTGCAAAAAGTTTCAAGACTGGAGGGATGCTTCGGTGAGGACCCTCTTATGCTTAAGTCAGCAACCAAGGTCACAGCTAAGGAAGAGCTCAAGCAAGCTCTTGAGGGGTGAGATCCACTAAAGGGGGATTATGGATTAATGTGTGCGAGTTTTTTTGCATACCTGGTCCTTGAGTGGACTTACCTTTTATAGGTGGTTGACACCTGCATAACCACACGGAGTTCCGCGAGAAAGGAATGTCCGCGGGGTTCATGGGGGTTGCGTGAATCTAGGCCGGTTGGTAGGTTATGTCCCATCGGAAAGGAAAAAAACGGTTGGTGAGCCAAGTTCCATCAATTAGCGGAACTAGTGAGTAGTTAGATCTAGTCCATCGGCGGCGTGGCTAGCGGGTAGTTGGGCCAAGCGATGTCAGGCTCGAGTCAGAGAGATGGCGCTTGAACGGCCAGGACCGTCCTGGGCCGACTTGGGAAAGTCGGGGTCGTCTTGGCTCTCTTGGGGATGCCGAGACCAAGCGGGATCGACCGGGGAAGGTCGGGGCCGACTCGGCCGACCTGAAAACGTCAGGGCCGAACGGGGCCGACCAGGAAAGGTCAGGGCCGACTCGGTCAACTTGGAGATACCGGGGCCGACCAGGGAAGTCGGGGCCACTCGACCGACTCGGAGACGCCAGGGCCGAGCAGACCGACCAGGGAAGGTCGGGGCCGACTCGGCCGACTCGGAGATACCGGAGCCGAGCGGGGTTGACCAGGGAAGGTCGGGGCCAACTCGGCCGACTCGGAGACATCGGGGCCGAGCGGGGCCGACCAGGGAAGGTCGGGCCGACTCGGCCGGCTTGGAGACGCCGGGGCCGAGCGGGGCCGACCAGGGAAGGTCGGGGCCGACTCGGCCGCTTGGAGACGCCGAGGCCGAGCGAGGCCGACCAGGGAAGGTCGGGGCCGACTCGGCCGACTTGGAGACGCCGGGGCCGAGCAGGGCCGACCTTCCCCTCGGTCGGCTTGGAGATGTCGGGGCTGAGCGGGACCGACAGGGAAGGTCGGGGCCGACGAGAGACGCCGGGGCAGGGCCGCTTTAAGCTTTTGATTTTGCCATGATTGCCTTCGTGGCTGCATTAGCCACATCAGATGCCCCCGCCCCTGAGCACGGAGGGTCGCGCGTCCGCTGTCCTTAGGGCGAAAGGGGTGCAAAATTCAAAAATGATTGCTCTTCAGTGCGCTTTCAATAACTGGTGAGCTGGCGCATTTTTCGAGGCAGTGTCGCTTCGAAATCTTCTACAATTATGCAGTAGGTGGGAGCTGACGTTGGCGCCGGATGCCTTGATGAGAGCGCCCATCGGGGGATGGGAAAAATGTGAAGGTTATCATTGCTTCTTCACTTTCTATGCTTTGCGATTGGCCGGGGATTACGCTCCTCGGGACGAATCAAAGCGGCACGTCTCAGGCGCAGGCGAGATTGCCGGCGAACAGCCCGTGGCGCAATAGAAGTGTGCCACGTGGCAGGGCCTCGGGCGTCGCCGTTTTGGAGATGGGAGGTATAAAAGCATCCCGAGGGTCCGGGGGAAAGCTTTTACACTAGCTTCTTCCAGCTTTCTTTTCTCTGAGTTCCTCTGCGACCTGAGCCCTTCTGTCTTCGGGTTCCTTTTGATTCCCAGGTTAGTTTCATCCTTCGTCTTACCCATGGACCGTCGTGCTATTAGGGAGGGTAAGAGGCCCATAGTAGAGTCTTCCCATTCCGATAGTGAAGACCAAACCCCCTCAGTTAACCAAGTGCCTCGGCCGGTGGGTGGCATTACCATCCGTGATCGACCGGCAGCGACCGAACCTCCATCCATTTTAGCTCCCCCTATTAGGGCGGTTCCTGTGTCTTTCCGTCGTCCGGCACCACCTCCGGCGGTGGGCCTTGATCCGGCAGGTCCGGCAGGAATGGCCTCAACCATGACCCCTGAGGATATGGAGGCCATTAGGGCTAAGTACATGGTTCCCAGTTTCATCTGCCTGTCCGGCCGGGGCCCAAAGATAGAGTGACCTCCTTCCACCCGGTCGAGTCGCTCTATATGAGGAGTTTTTTCGGTGTGGATTGCGTCTCCCTTTCTATCCCTTTATTCTGAATCTTTTAGACAGGTATAGGCTAGTTCCGGCGCAGTTAACTCCGAACTCGATTCGGATCATCTGCGCTTTTGTCATTCTTTGTTGCTTCCAAGGGGCCCGGGCAGGACTGTCACTGTTCCGGGCTTTTATAAGCTCTGCCGCCAAGGTGAGGGGCCTGGTGGGCATTCACCGCCAGGCCGGGTAGAGCCTTCCCCTTAGGTCTCCCGTCCAAGATTAGGGGGTGGAAATCTTAATTTTCTTTTGCCCATGTCGAGGGGGTAAGGGCTGATTGGAGAGAGCCGGACACCAACTCTAATGATAGTGTCGCCGTAGGGGAGAGGGATAGGAAACTCTTTACCCAGCTGTCCACCTGCTAAATCCCTGGCTACAAGGAACTCCTGTCCGAGGAGAACCTGTTTGAGGCCGAGTTGGCCCCGACGGTTGGTGAGCACGATGCTCGTCTCTTCCTGTCTCGACCCGAAGGTTATTGTATGATGTTGCTGATGTTTATCGTTTTTTGGTGCAGCGATGAGGTTTTCTGCGACAAGTTTGAAGCCGCCCTATGGCAAAAGAGGCAGGCGGTAGGAGAAGCGGCGAGGCCGGCAAAGAAGGCTCGAAAAAGGGGGGAGGCCTAGCCGGCTCGAGTTGCTGAAGCTCCGCGGCTCCAATGCCCGCGGAGGAGCCGGCCGAAGAAATGCCGGCTGGAGGAGTGGTCCTGGGGCCGGCTGGGACCGAAGTAGAGGAAGGGGAGATCTCGGCCACCACCAAAGCAGTTGTGGTGATCTTGGACCTCGAGGAGGAAGCCCCTGCCGCCGCCGACGCGCCCGAGGCGGGGCAGGTCACAATCGCCATCGACCCTCTGGCTGCCACGGAGCCGGAGGTGGAGAGGGCTCTCCCAACTGCCGGAGAGGGGGAGCCAGTCGATAGAAGGTCCAGGCTGGGCAGCAGCCAGGAAGCAGAGGGATGAGTCGGAGAGCTCATCCCAGCAATCAGCGCGCCGCCCGACTCGCCCTCGGGCCGAAAGGCCGCAAGAGGGCGGCGCGGCCAATGCCCAGGTTTGGTTCAATGGCGGATGCCGGGCGGGCCACCCGTCTCCTATCACGGGTTCGGACTGCCGGGTCCGATGAGGAGATGCGGGGCAGAGCCACTCCGCGATTCTGGACATGGTGATGGTCTCCATCATCCAGGTAACCCTCTGAATTTTCTTCATTTTTAGACATGCTTTGTGATGCCTCAGTTTTTCCTGCGATTAACACATTCTTCTGCTGCAGATGGCCAACGGTGCGATGGCCCTTCGCGAAGCGCTATCCCACTCCGCGGACGCGCTCGTGAAGTCCCTGGCGCGAGCTGACAAATATAAGGAGAGCATGGCGCAGTCTCAGAGCCTTGCTCGACTTCATCATGAGGCCAAGGCCCGGGAGGAGAGTCTGGGGGGCTGAATAAGGGAGGTGGAGTGCCGGGCCAAAGTCGAGGGTAGCCGGACCTCCGCGGCCGAGGCCAAGTTGGCGCTGGTCTCGGCCAGATGGGAGGCCGCCGTGGCGCGGTCGGAGGAGCTGGCTCGCTAGCTTCAACATGTCGAGGGACAGACCGAGGCGGCGCATAATGAGGCCCTTGCCGCTGCGCAGAGAGCCACCGCCGCGAGAGGGCGGCGGTCGAGGTGGGCCATGAAAAGGCTGGGGCAGTGGCCCATGCTGACGAGGCCAGCGCACGTGCCGAAGAGGCCGAGGGCCGAGCTTGGGAGGCCGAGGCGCGAGCCAAGGAGGCTGAGGCGCAAGCCAAGGAGTCCGAGGCCAGGGCGCAGCAGGCTGAGTCGCTAGCCAAGGAGTCCGAGGCCAGGGCAAAGCAGGCCGAGGCCGGGGCGGAGCAGGCCATCGCCAATTACAAGTCTTCACCGGAGTTCGAGAAGGAAGTCATCGAGGCCAGCCTCGATGCTTACATTAAGGGCTTCGACATGTGCAAGGCCAAGGTGTCCTCTTAAAATCAACAACGCTGAGCTCGAGGGGATCCATCCCGGGGAACCTGACGAGAGGCCGGCGGAGGAGGAGGACGAGGGAGAGTCGGGCCGGAGGGAGCCCTAAAGAGTTGCTTTTTGTAACCGGCCTTGGGCCAAATTTTGTATTTCACTTCCATTATTAATGAAGAAAAGCTTCTTTGCAAAAATGCTTTGTGCTCTGTCTCGTCCGCCTTTTCCTTCCTTTAAATCAAATATTTCCTTTTGCAACTATCGTTAAGCCGAGCCACGTACCCGTTAATGAGGAGGATCTCCCTTTTGAGATGTCTTCTATTCCTGAGCACTGCGCATATTGATGATGTCGTGGCCGAATCGTAGTCTTAGGTTCGTCAATGTTTGAATGCGTCTTCGAGAGATAAGCCAGCCGTGCGGAAGGCTGCTTAAGATGCTTTGGGTTGTTGCAAGCTATTTGAAGGGTGATTCGTTCGTGCACGGATCTTCTAAGGACTTGGAATGACCCGGGGGCAACTTTGTGCCGAGGCCGAGCGGCTCTTTGTTAGCTACGGTGTTGGCGAAGTCTTTCTGAACCATCCCGGGGTTTATGCGCCACCTGAAGGGCGACTCGGCGGGTATGGAGCCTTTAGGGCCTTAACCGACTCGGGGCACCTCCGTGCCGGGGCCGGGTGGTGTCCGTGCCGCGATGCCGGCAGCTCCTTTAGAACCGCTCGAGGGTTTGTGTGCCGCCCGAGGGGCGACTCGATGGTACGGAGCCTTTAGGATCTTAACCGACTCGGGGGCACTTCCGTGCCGGGGCCGAGTGGTGTCCCATGGGCCGCGATGCCGGCGAGCTCCTTTAGAATCGCCTCGGGGGTTTCTGTGCCGCCCGAGGGGTGACTCGGCGGGTACAAGCCTTTAGGGTCTTAACCGACTCGGGGCACCTCGTGCCGGGGCCGAGTGGTGTCCCGTGGGCCGCGATACCGGCGAGCTCCTTTAGAACTGCCTAGGGGTTTGTGTGCCGCCGAGGGCGACTCGGTGGGTGGAGCCTTTAGGGTCTTAACCGACTCGGGGCACCTCCGTGCCGGGGCCGAGTGGTGTCCCGTGGGCTGCCGGCGACCTCCTTTAGAACGCCTCGGGATTTGGTGTACCGCCCGAAGGGCGACTCGGCGGGTACGGAGCCTTTAGGATCTTAACCGACTTGGGGGCACCTCCGTGCCGGGCCGAGTGGTGTCCCGTGGGCCGCGATGCTGGCGAGCTCCTTTAGAACCGCCTTGGGGTTTGTGTGCCGCATAGGGGCGACTAGACGGGTACGGAGCCTTTAGGGTCTTAACCGACTCGGGGGCACCTCCGTACCGGGGCCGAGTGGTGTCCCATGGGCCGCGATGCCAGCGAGCTCCTTTTTTGAAATCTGGCCCTTGGATACAAGGGAGAGTAGGCTTAATGCTAGAAAGGACATTTTTATTACTCATACTCTGGGGGGATACATCATTGATAATATTGGCGAAGATTGTCCGCGTTCCAGGTACGTGGAATGGGTCGTCCGTCGAGTTCTTCTAGTCTGTATGCTCCTCGGTGGAGTGTCTCGGCAACACGATAAGGACCCTCCCATTTGGGGGACAATTTGCCCCCTCCGTAGGCTTGGTTACCTCGGCCTTTCTCAAACCAGATCTCCATGGCAAAAAACCTTGGGACGAACTCGGGCATGTAGTACTTGGCTGCCCGCTGATGGAAGGTCGCCATACGTAGCCTCGCTCGGTCATGCACCTCGTCGATGAATCTAGATTGGCTCGTATCAGTACGGAATTGTTTTCCTCGTTGAAGGACTCCACACGCGGACTGGGCAGTCCAATCTCGATGGGGATGACGGCTTCGGACCCGAAGACGAGACTGAAGGGGGTCTCGCCCGTCGGCCCTGGGGGTCTGTAGTAAGCCCATATCACACTGGGGAGCTCTTCTGCCCATAGACCTTTGGATCCGTCTAGCCGAGTCCTGAGCCCTCTGAGAATAGTGTGGTTCATGACCTCGGCCTCTCCGTTGGTCTGAGGGTGGCCGACAGAGGTGAATCGATGATGAATGCCTAGCTCGTCGCAGAAAGCCTTGAATGCATCATTATTGAACTGGCGGCCGTTGTCCGTGATGAGGGTGTGAGGTAGGCCAAAGCGGCATATGATCGATTTCCAGAAGAAGGCTTTGACCTTACTTTCGGTGATCTTAGCCAACGCCTCGACCTCGACCCACTTGGTGAAGTAGTCAATGGCGACTAGCAAAAATCTCTGCTGCCCCGAAGCTGGGGGAATGGCCCGAGGATGTCCATTCCCACTAAGCAAAAGGCCAAGGGGTCGAGAGCGGGTTCAGGGGGACAGACGGCTGATGCTGGATGTGTGCGTGGTGCTGGCAGCCATCACACTTCTGAACCAATTTGGCAGCGTCCTCCCTCATAGTGAGCCAGAAGTATCCCTGACGAAGGGCCTTATGGGCTAGGGACCTGCCCTCCAGGTGGTTTCCGCAGATGCCTTCGTGGATTTCTCTGAGGATGTAGTCGGCGTCGGCGGGTCCCACGCATTTGAGCAGGAGGTAGGAGAACGACCTTCTGTATAGGCGTCCGTCTACGAGGACGAATTTGGAGGCCCTCCACTTGAGTAGTCTGGCTTCGTTGCGATCATCAGGGAGGGTGTCGTCTGTGAGATAGTGGACGTATGCATCCATCCATGTCGGCTCTTAGGCGAACGGAAGGACTTCCTTACGGTCTTCTATGCTGGGTCTTTCTAGGTATTCGATGTAAGCGTCCCTTGTGATGCCGTCGGTGGAAGTAACCAGGCGGGAAAGGGTATCGGCCTTGGCGTTCTCGCTCCGGGAAATGTAGCTGATGCTGAAATAAACTAACGGGAGACCAAGAGCCGAATCTTGCCCAGGTATTGGGTCATAGTAGGGTCACGCGCCTCGTATTCTCCGTTGATTTGTCCGAGATGAGTTGCGAGTCGTGAAAGTTCTGAGACGTTTATTCCGAGTTCTCGGGCTAGCCTTAATCCTGCCAACAGGGCTTCGTACTCGGCTTGATTATTGGTGGCTTCAAATAGAAACCGCAGGGCGCATTCCGTTCTCTCTCCATCTGGTCCAGCAAGAATGAGGCCGGCACCGCTTCTGAGAGTTTGACGCACCATCCACATGGAGGATCCAGGTCTCTTCATCGTCGCTCGGCCCAGGCTCATGCTGCTCCACTGGAGCCTCCTCGGTACCCCCATCTGCCCAGGTGCACTCAACCATTAAATCGACCAGGACTTGGGACTTCAGAGCCGGCCGTGCTTGAAAAGAGAGGTCGAACTCTCCCAGCTTGATGGCCCACTTGGCGAGTCGGCCTGAGGTGTCCGGACGAGCCAGGATAGCTCGTAGAGGTTGGTCCGTGAGCACCATAATAGGATGGGCTTGAAAGTACGGTCGAGATGTCGGGCGGAGACGATCAGGGCGAAGATGATTTTTTTCGTCTTGGAGTACCTGACCTCCGTGTCGTGGAGCACCTTGCTCACGTAATAAACAGGCCTCTAGGTCCCGTCAACGTCGAGACGCACCAAGACTGAGCTAACGGCCTCTGGAGAGGCAGCGAGGTAGAGAAAAAGACTCTCTCGTCCCTTGGCTTAGACAGAGCGGTGGGGAAGACAGAAACGCCTTCAGCCCGTCGAAGGCTTTCTGGCAGTCGTCCGTCCATTCGAAGCTGTTCGCTTTCCGCAAGGCCTTGAAGAAGGGCAAGCATCTCTCGGCTCATTTGGAGAGGAAACGACTTAGAGCCGCCATCCTCCCGTTAGCCGTTGCACGTCCTTCTTGCTGGATGGTGGCCTCATGTCGAGGATGGCGCTGATTTTCTCTGGGTTTGCTTCGATCCCTCGCTGAGTCACCACAAAACCCAGGAACTTGCCCGCATGACCCCGAAGGCACACTTCTTCGGATTTAGCCTGACCTGAAAGCGACGGAGGTTGTTGAAGGTCTCTTCTAGGTCAAGGACGTGGTCAGAAGCGCGGGCGCTCTTGGTCAGCGTGTCATCCACGTAGACCTCCATGTTCCGGCCCAGCTGATCTTGAAAGACCTGTTCATCAACCTTTGATAGGTTGCCCCTGCATTCTTGAGGCCGAAGGGCATCACTTTGTAGCAATAAATACCTTTCTCTGTCACGAAGGAGGTGTGCTCTTCATCGCTGGATCCATCCTTATTTGGTTATATCTAGAGAAGGCGTCCATAAAGCTGAGGAGCTCGTGGCCGGAGGTGAAATCCACTAGCTGGTCTATCCTCGGCAGGGGGAAACTGTCTTTCGGACACGCCTTGTTGAGGTCAGTGAAGTCGATGCAGATTCTCCAGCTCTCATTTGCCTTTCGCACCATGACCACATTAGCCAGCCAGCTAGGGTAATACACCTCTCGGATGTGGCCGGCGTTAAGCAGCTAGTTGACCTCCTCATCGATAGCTTTTTGCCGCTCGAGAGCAAAGCTCCTCTTCCTTTGACGGACTGGACAGTGCTTTGGGTCGATATTGAGCTTGTGGGTGATTACCTCTGGAGAGATGCCGGGCATATCGAATGCTAACCAAGCGAAAACGTCCGAGTTGGCCCACAGAAAGGTTAGGAGGCAATCACGGTCTTCCGGGGGAAGGAGTCCGCCGATAGGCACAGTTTTGCGGGTCGTCCCTAAGGGGAAAGGTTAGGAGTTGCTCGGCCGGTTCTCCTCCTTTGCTGGAATCCCTAGGTCAGGTGCATCTAAAGTCGGCTCGGCCTCCTGGGGACTTGATGCCGCATGGTAACAAGGCAAGACCGGGCTGGTCTCGCCCCGCATCTCACCGACTCTTCGCTAGTGGGAACTGCATGAGTAGACGCCGGATGAAGATAACTGCATCCAAAAGATTGAGGCACGGTCGTCCTAAAATGGCATTGTATGCCAGGAGACCTTTACGACCAAAAACTTCATGACGACGGTGCTATGGCATGGTGGCGTTCCTACCGTCACGGGCAAGGATATTTCGCCCTCGATCCTCACCGAATCTTTGGTGAACCAAACTAAGGGAGCCGCCACGGGCTGGAGGGAGTCAACAGATAAACTCATCCTAACAAATGCGTAGTAAGTGAGGATATCAACTGAGCTGCCACTATCAACTAAAATCCTTTTTACAGGGTGTTTGGCGATCGTCATGGAGACGACGACGCCTTCATTATTTACATTTTCAACAACAACTGTCCCCTCCTCCCTGGGCCGCTTTGGGGAAGGAGTCGTCCCCCAGGACACATTCCGACTGTTCGCTCTGTGGGGGTGTTATCGACAGCGGCCTGAACAGGCGGGGTCCCATGAGGGCTGACACCGAGGCGATGCCTTCTGGACGTATTTCCGAGGTAGCCCCGCTGGATGAGCTCCTCGATGGCACGCTTCAGGCTAGCAGCTGTCGGTGTCGTGGCCGTAATCCCGATGGAAATGGCAATAACGACTCTTGTCGCAGGGAGGACCTTTCTTCATAGGAGGAGGTCGCTGGAGATAAGCTCGCCCTCGATCTCCATAAGAATGTGAGATTGAGGGGTGAGAAGAGGCATGAGCTCGCTCTCGGCGGGGGCGAGGCTTCGACGCCTATTTCGGGTTGGCGAGGCGGATCGGGCCACCGGTGGTGAGGGGGTCCACTTGGCTCGGGTCGAGCCGGCTTTCGGCCAGTGGACCGGGTGGACTCCCGCGGGTGAGGTCGGCCTCATCCGCGCGGATGTATTTCTGGGCTCGAAGGAGAAGGTCGGAGTAGGAGCCGGAGGCTTTTTGTTCAAAGAGAAGGTGAAGCGGGACGGAAGGAGTCCTCGCTTCAGCGCTAACGTTGCCACCGCATCGTCTAGATGGTAAACTTCAAGGGCGGCGGTCTTAAACCGGGCGACGAAATCCCGAAGCGACTCCCCTTCCTTCTGCCGCACTGAGAAGAGGCTGTCGATGACCCTTGGAATCCTTCGGCAGTCATCGAAGTGCGCCAAGAAAGCTCTCTCCAACTCCCGGAAGGAGTCAATGCTGTGGGGAACCAGGCGGGTGTGCCAGGCGCGGACGGCTTTCCTTAAGGTGGCAGGGAAAGCCTTGCACAGGAAGGCGTCCGTGGCTCCTTGAACTTGCATCATGGCCTTGTAACTCTCGAGGTGGTCGAGAGGATCCGTCGTGCCATCATACGGATCCATCTGAGGTAAACGGAATCTAGAAGGTACCGGCTCCTCCAATATTCGGCGGGTGTAGAAGGGCGAGTATCGAACTCCTCTGGGTTGTTGATTCTCCTAGTAAGCTCGTCCAGTCGCCGGTAGTATTCGTCCAGGCAATCATCCGCCTGGCGATTGATTGCAGGGGTCCTTCTGAAGGACTCGGAGGACGAGGAAGAAGAAACGGGGAAGGATGCGGGAGATGAGACTTTCGCTTTGGTTCCTCCTAACACCGCGGCTCCGGTGGAGGCCTGCTTGGGCCGCAGTCAGGGGATCGCGGCCGCTTGGGGGCTCACGACGGGCCTCTTAGGGGAAACCCGGCGACGACCGGCCTCTCTCTGGAAAGAGCCTCCCCTTGCAGACTGTTGACTAGGGGGCAGCGGTCTGATGTTGGGTGGCCACGGACTGTTGCTGCTGAAGTCCGTGGACTACAACGGTGAGAGCCTGAACTTGCTTAGTTAGGGCCGCCAGCTGCTTGACTGAGGCAGCTGCCTCCAGTGGCGGACAGGTAACGGGCGGATCGGCAGCAGGGGGATTGGCTTCCAGCTGTCTAACTGGCGGGGGAAGCCCCACCGGACAACTGATGGAAGCATCTTGAGCCCGTATCACCACCATGGCTTGATGAAGGAAAAAGGGGGAGTAAGAGTTCGTGGCTAAGTATCGTAGAACCTCGCTTCCGATTCTCCTGTTGATTCACACCCCCTTCCTGGCGCGCCAATCTGATGACGCCCGATCGCTGATCTTGAATGTCAGGAAAAGAGAACTGCTTAATCAGTGGACCCTCGCCGAGGTGGATGGCCTGCAAAAAGTCTCAAGACCGGAGGGATGCTTCAGTGAGGACCCTCCGATGCTCAAGTTAGCAACCAAGTCACAGCTGAGGAAAAGCTCAAGCGAGCTCTTGAGGGATGAGAGGGGTCCACCAAAGGGGGATTCCTCTCTGGGTGATAGATTAATGAGCGTGCGAGTTTTTTGCATACCTGGTCCTTGAGTGGACTTACCCTTTTATAGTTGACACCTGCAGACCACGTAGAGTTCCGCAGAAAGGAATGTCTGTGGGGTTCGTGGGGTTACGTGAATCTGGGCCGGTTGGTAGGTCCTGTCCCATCGGAAAGAAAAAAAACGGTGGTTGGTTAGCCAAGTCCATCAATTAGCGGGGCTAGCGGGTAGTTAGGTCTGGTCCCATCGGCGGCGTGGCCAGCGGGTAGTTGGGCCAGGCGATGTCAGACGGCGCAAGTTAGAGAGATGGCGGCTTGAACGGCCAGGACCGTCCTGGGGCCGGCTTGGGAAAGTCGGGCTCGTCTTGGCTCTCTTGGGGATGCCGAGACCAAGCGGGGCCGACTCAGTCGACCTGGAGCGTTGGGGCCAAGCGGGGCCGACCAGGGAAGGTCGGGGCCGACTCGGTCGGCTTGGAGATGCCGGGGTCGAGCGGGGCCGACCAGGGAAGGCCGACTCGGAGACGCCGGGCCGACCAGGGAAGGTCGGGGCCGACTCGGAGATGCTGGGGCCGAGCGGGGCTGACCAGGGAAGGTCGGGGCCGACTCAGTCGACTCGGAGACGCCGGGGCCAAGCGGGGAAAGTCGGGGCCGACTCGGCCAGATTGGAGACGTCGGGGCCGAGTGAGGCCGGCCAGGAAAGGTCGGCCAACGTAGAGACGCCGGGGCGGGGCCACCTTAAGCTTTTGATTTTGCCATGATTGCCTTCGTGGCTGCATTAGCTACATCACAAGCCATCAGCCTCGGACCTGTATTAGGTTTGGAGCAGAATCAGAGTTGCGATTCCTCACAATTGCTCCTTGTGATGCTCCAGAGCCATAAGAATTAGATTCCTTCTATTTAGTTCTTTGACTTTTTTGCACATTTTGCGCTTAGTCACATTCTGAAAATAGCTGAGACATAAAGAAGGCACTGAGAGCGTCTATGAATTATCTGAAATACTAATTGGTCTTGGACCCCTTAAGCTTGCTTGACTAGAAGGTTCATTTAGAGGAAGAAAGCTGCTCAGCCAAAATGGGACTGTTTGAGATCTTGATTGTGATCTTATTGCATTAGGCAAAAATACAACATAGTATTGTATGCATGATGAGTTAGTTTATTCTGAAGCCACTTTCCCCAATGATGTCAGTGTTGGCATGAGATATTTGGGGAATCAAACAGATTAGTATTCATACCTAGCCTGGTGCCTCTAAACATGCAGCAGTAGATTAGCATGGTCTTTGTTCTTGAAACAGGAAACAAAGGTCGTTTATGGCCCATTTGGTATTGCTTTTGTTTTCAAAAATCCAAGGAGAAAAATAAGCCAGACTGAACGGCATGCACGATGAAACCCTTTTTGTCTGTTGTGAGGTCTTCAAAGCATTTGGAAGCAAAGATGCATTGGTTTCAAGAAAGAGTGAAAATAGAGACAAGGACTAGCAGAAGTTTCCTGCAAATGCTATCTTGCACATCGATCTTTGTGTTGTATTTCTCTAAGTTGTAGAGAAACAACAAGCACAGAAGCAGCAATGATTCCAAACAGGCCTTTAGTTTTTGTATTAATGTTCTCTTGACACCTTTGGCAATAGGAATTTCCATTAAAAAAATATTAATTTTCTCTTGTTTCTGATAAGCCTTGCAGTCATGGTGGGTTGTTGGACAATTTACAGTGCCAAATGATTGTTTGATTCCCTTCTAAATTTCATAGGTGGCTGGGTTTTGGTTTTTGATCCATTTTCTCTTTTTGATTATAGAGCTTTTATTAGAATCATTTCAGATATTCAAATCTCATTCAAGAGGAAACCTTGGAATCATTTATATGAGAAGGTTGGAATGTGAAGTCATAAGACCTTGAGTAGAAGATTAACAAACCATGTTCATTTAAATGCAGCAAAATGAATTATATCTAGGTGAGCTAGACTAGATTAGGCTGAGTTAGGCTTGATATTGGCCATCAATATAAGCTAATCCTTGAGCTGGGCTTGGATCAGAAATATCACAAGAACTTTAATGTGGCTCTTTATGCTTTAATTATGTTGTTTTATGTGATAGTACTCAACATCTGCCCTGTCTCTGCTTTGTAACATGAACACTCATAGTGAGTGAGTGTCTCCACCTGTCAAACTTCTCCAAATTCTTCTCTAACATGAACTGCAGGTGCTCAGATCTTAAAGTCATCACCTTTATGAGATTTGTTAAACAGTCCTAGCCTAATATATTATAAATCCTGACAGTAAAAGGACTAACCTTTCTTTCCCCCAAAGTAACAATCTTTTGTTCTTGTATTTATTATGTGTTTCTCTCTCCTTGGGCAACTAAATGGCATATCCAATCTAGTTAAAAGAATTCAACGAAGCCACCATCGCTAGAAGCCACAAGTTGTTAGATTTGTTGTATCTTTAAGAGAAGTTGAGCCCCAAGGACCTTGCTGGTAAGGTAGCAGGTTCTTGTCTCGGCAGTGGAGACTTCATTGGCTCATTTTCTCATGCACTCTAATTTGTCCTTCCTTTCCACTAATGGGTATTTTCCCCTGTCAAGACGAAAATCTATTCAGTCATGGTTTTTCTGGTCCATTGTATGTGAAGCTTTTATGTTGGAAAGACCTAAGACAATACATCTGTATAATGTAGTGTTCTCCTTAGTGAATGATAATCCGTAGATGCAGCATGATTATAAAAGAAGAGTCACTTTAACTATGAAGGAGACCACAGATGTGCTGCCTTTTTTTTGAAAATATGTACTGTTTCAGCTTTAGATTGTTTTCTTTATCTCTCTGTCTATCATGGTGTTGTGGTAGAATTTACTTCTGTACATGTTTTCTTATATTTAGTCTTTTGTGCATGTGAAAAACAGGATGATTTTGGTTACTTATGGAAATTGGCAGCGGGGTCTGTTGGCAGTGGTGCAGCCATTAAATATGGAAGTATTGTTTTCCCTGAGATAACAAAGCCCAACATACTACAAGCTCTGCTGATGGTTTCACTACCAGTACTGGTGGCTGTTCTGATTTTAATCAACGAGAGTAGAACAGAGAGCCAAAGGGAGGATTTACTCTAGCATCAGTGTGGAGTACATCCTCTGGTAAGATCAACATGACAGCTTCTTGTATCTATGGTTTCAAGTTTTAACAGGTTTCTGTTCATTGTTTATAATTCTATATATATGAGCTTTGTGGCTTTTAATAAGTGACTAGAATTAAATATTGGCATGGTGGTAACAGTGTAACGTATGATCTATAATATGCAATTCTCTGATCTTTTTTTCTCTTTCTCCTTTTTCATTTTGCTTGTATTTTTCAGTTTTGATGGAGTGATACGCTATGCAGTTAAAGAAGATACTAGAGTTGGAGCAAGTTTAGTTGATGCCTTCCCTTTTCAAATTTCTTCTTCCTTAGATGTAGGTGTTACTGAGAAAGTCCAACAGAGTGATGGTTCAGGTATGAGAATGAAGAAATGTTTATTGTCTATTATATCTATGTGCTAGGGCTATCAATTTCAGTCCAGTTTCAGCATATGAATTTGGGTAGGGATTAAGAGATCGAAGCATGGAAATACCTTTTTCTTAATCCATGGAATTCACTTGTGTTGCACTTCTTAGTTATTATTCTTTTGTCTATGTCAAGTAAGGTCCTATTGCCTTGCATATTATCTTTTTCTCCTTAGCATCTTCAATTCTTCATGTATAATGATAGCTTTTCTTTGATGCTTGGCATCATGATAATGGAGCATTTCTAGATGCTTAATTGCCCCTGTTCCGTCGAATGGCACCTTATTATTCCGTCACATGGAGATACCAAATAAAGTGTCTTTTCTAATCCATTTGCCTGTATATTAGATTAACCTGTAAGACATATTGGTTTTAGGCCAACCAGAAGCTTCAATTCTAAAGAATAACATCTTAATTTGCCAACTATATGTCGAATAACAGGAACCACCAGTGCAACTAATAAGGTGCAAATCAGATACAAAGAATATTATTTGCAGATTGTTTCCCTGTCCTCCTATGGTTAATGCACCCTTTTCTCATGCATGTTGTGTCATAGTTCGGCTAAAGACAATTTTATCATAAGCCTATCTGCAGAGGGAAGTAACTCGGATTCTCTTCTTTCTCCACACGCAGAGTTCATGCCAAGGTTCCACTGAAGTTATTTATGTATCATAACCCTTTAAGCAGAAGCAAGTAATCTAGAATCCCACCTTTTTCACAGGCAAAGCTCATGCCAAAGTTCAACTAGAGCTGCATGTGAATCAGAACTCTCTTCGCCGGAGCAACTAATATCAAATCCCATTGGATGACTCGGCTGTTTTTGACTTGATTCGGTCAGCAAAATTGCCTATTGGCTAGTTCAAAAAGAGGGGAGAAGTAAAGAATGGAATTCTGCTGCAGAATCAACTTTAAAGTGAAAAAGCAACGCAGCATGGTACACGAGAAATATATTGCAAGAGGAAAACAATAATAGAGTCTTGATTTTAAATTAATTAGGGTAAGTTGCATGAACTTTTTCTATTCTTTCATCGTTGTTTCCACAGATATGATTAGGCTGGTCCAGCGATCAGTCTTGCAAATACTACTGTTGGTTGTCTTTGGAGTTAAGTTAGCATGGCTTCCTATTTTACAAGTAGTATAACATATATACATATAAATATATATATAGAGAGAGAGAGTTGAATTTAGCTATAACTCATGTATAGTTAAGTCTCAAATTTAATCAATCTTTCTATGATCTATATGGATTTTAAAGTTACCTTATCTTTTACGACTATAGGATCCGTGCTTTGTATGGATTAAAAAAAAAAGGAAAAAAATAATGAAATCTAAACGTAGGAAAAACTATATATTTATACATACACACATTCATATGTATTATATATATATATATATATATAGAGAGAGAGAGAGAAAGGCCGAACAAACTTTTCAACTTTTATATATATATATATATAAGCTTAGCTAAAACTATATGCGCGGGTTGTCCGCGCTGGAAAAGGGACAATCTCGCCTGGATTTCCTGCTGACTCTTGTACCAGATTTTTCCAACCATCAAAATGTACGAGATTTTCCTACGGTTGAACAATTTTCAACGCAAGGAACGACCAGCAGAGTTTTTTTCTTTCTTTCTTTTTTTTTTTGGTTGCAACGCCTTTCCTCTGATCTGGCAACCGTTGGAAACCTACGATATCTGTCTATGAGGTTAGTGAAACGCACGATATCTTGACCTCACGAAAACCAAAATCTACGCCAGCCCGCTGCTTTAGTTCAATGTAGTTCTTGGTCAACTGTATCGCAGACAAGCATAGATGTATCAAGTCTTGAAAACCAATCCTCCCTCCATGTTATATGACCATCCTTTCAATTAAAGAAAAAAACTTTGTATACCACAAATTCTACATAAATTTTATGGTTCCTTTTATTGGTTCATATACGCACGATATCTATTAAAAAATATTAAGATAGTTTTATATATTTTGAAAAAAAAAATTTATGATACTTTAATTTTAAGCTTAAGGCATCGTAGTTATAAAATTAAGATACCATTTAGAAAGCAAAAAAAATGTTATAAAATTATGACGTCTATATATATTTTAAAAAAACTGAATGGGTATTAATGCAATCAAGTCAAAATTAAAATAGAAAGAAAAAAACTTTAAATATCCTACTGTTTTTTATTTTCTAAACTGATGTTTAACTTTATAAAAGTTTAACATTAAAGTATCATAATTTTTTAAATATTAATATTTTTTAATAAATATCGATTAATAAAAAATGATGAAATTAGACGATATACAAAGACTTTTTTTTAATAAAAAAAAAGCCTAGGCCCACAGATTCTCGGCTTGGACTTGTAGAAAAGAAAAGAGTCCATTAGATGCCATGGTCCAAGAGCCTAGAGCTTGGTGAGGCCCTTGGAATAGAATAATAGATGACATGCAAGCCACCATCAATGAATGGACCGTTATTATAGTTTCACGCGGTTTTGTGGGATCAGCGGTCACTTCCTACCACGCGTATGCTACCTTCTCCTTATGTAACTGCTCTCCTCCCGTGTCGCTTTAAAGAGACTCCACCCCCCAAACCCCCCTCTTCTGCTCTTTTATTAGGCCTCTTCTTTCCCTTCTTCTGCATCCCCACCTCCCCTCTTGTCCCCTTCTTCTAAATCTAGTCATGACTGCCCTCCTCTTGTTTGCCATCCTCTTCACTTGTGGCCTCATCCACTCCTTCTTCTTCCACCCTTCAAAGCTCTTGGCATGGATTTGTTCGCTTCTTCCCATGGTTTCCTCAAAGCCAAAAGAGAGAGCTCCCAAGGAGGTGGTGACGGTAGCGGACAAGGCCGACCTCGAGGCGATATTCTCCACCTTTGATAAAGATGGCGACGGCTTCATCACTGAGAAGGAGCTCGAGGAGTCGCTCAAGAGGTTGGGGCTACTCAGCACAAGAAATGAGATTATGAGCATGATGGAGAAGGTGGACGCCAATGGAGACGGCCTCATAGACCTCGAGGAGTTCAGAGAGCTCTATGATTCAATAGGAAGAGGCCGAGGAGGAGATGGAGATGGTGGGAGAGGAGAGAGAGGTAAAGAAAAGGAGGAGGAGGAGGAGGAGATGGAGATGGAGTTGAGAGAGGCCTTTAATGTGTTTGATGAGAACGGGGACGGGCTCATAACGGTGGAGGAGTTGGGGTTGGTGCTGGCTTCTTTGGGGCTAAAGCGAGGGGCGACGGTGGAGGACTGCAGGAATATGATAAGGAAGGTGGATTTGGATGGGGATGGCATGGTGAATTTTGAGGAGTTCAAGAAGATGATGAAGGGTGGGAGGCTCTTTTGATGATGGAACCATGGAAGTGTATCACTTACCTCTGCAAAATTGGGGAGATCTGTGGTTAGTGGGCATGGTGCTCTTCTCTTTGTCAAAGGTGTCTATGACCTTCAAAGGAACTTATGCTGACTCTTTTCTAACTTTACTTTGGTGGGTGGGGATGGGAGTGGAGGGATGGGCTTGGTATTACAATGTAAATTAAGTAAACTTCCTTGGATATATACAGTTTAGTTTTCCCTCCGATTTTGTTGTTGTTTTTTTTTTTTTTTTATGTCTTTGTAAAGTTTTTTTAGATGCCTCATCTGTTCAAAATTATCTGCTTACCTTGCAAAAATGCAGTGGATATATGTCACTGTCTATTTAGAGATTATATTTTGATTTGGCAAACATTTTTTGTTGGGACAAGGCTTGATTGTTATGGTATAAAGTGCTTTTTTGGTGGGTTCATGTGCTGTGCTTGTGAAGGATGTAGTGGCACATAAAATTATATCTGATTGCTGTTTGATCTTGAGTTTTGTTAAATCTAATTGAAGCTCTAAGGCTTGCCTACCTAGATTTGACTCCAATTAGACCAAACCCACCAGTAAAGTCTATTCCCATGTTTTGGAACCCAGCAGATAACACACCCAAATTGGACAAATTAGACCCAAAATGAACTAGTTCAGGAATCACCTAAGGAACCTAACCTAATCCAAATTATCAAGTGAATGGGTCAGACCTAGGTCCAAATCCTACATCTAAATCACTTTGGGACAGCTTTAGGTCAAGCTGGGCTAGATTCAATTTGCTTGGAGCCCTGCTTGGCAGACTGCATGATCAGTTGAAAGCCAGCCATAACACAGTATCAAACTAGTGGACCATATCTTGATCTGTAGAGCCAACTTGCAGGTATGAGCAAGGCTAGTTGGGGATTTTCTTTTTTCCCTTCAAGTAAACAGCTAGATAATTAACCACCACATCATGTTCTCCTGCCATGGTCGGTGGCTAAAGGAGTTCAGGGATCTCTGTTTGATTGTTTGTGCCATAATTTCTTGATAAAATTAGGCACCCACCAACTGCCCTCCTCTTGATTGGTGGATCAAGGCATCTGTTTAGTAATAATTTATATCACAATGGCGTAGATGATGGCAGGAAATGTCCGTAGTTTGCGAGTCAAGTGATGCATAAAATAAAGGACAACTAGACATGGAAGTGGTCCTGCTGTTGGAAGGTGTCAATAAGAAGGCCTTGGACAGAAATAGTCAGATCGGAGAGGTAGATGATTTGTAATTTGCTGTGCCTTGATCTATCCTTCTTTCAGCATGGTTATAGGTCTACCAAGAAAATATTAAAAAGATCTCTAGTCTTCTTGCTTGACCTGGCCTCGTTACTGGAGACGAACGGATGGCCTGCCTGCAGCATCCGTGGCTACGGACACTGGACGGGTACCTCTAAATTATGACCCCAAAAAAAAAAAAAAAAAACTCTGAAGGAAAAGAAAGAAATGCGCCTCGCATCATTCGCTTGTTTGTTTCTGCTTTAGAGAAGCATTGATGCACCTCGTTGTCAGAGAATAAAAAAAAGTACCGAAGGCCATGCAAAAAGCTAACACAGAGAGAGAAATTCCACTGAGAGAACTCAGATTTCTTCGTTGTGCCATGCTTGGAGCCAAGATTAAGACAGTCCCCTGAAAAGAAGTCTTTAAAAACAAAATTGAATTTTTTGTTTTTGGCTTCACAGGTGTCTAGCTTCGGTTCTTTATGAAAGCTTAGCACAGTCTGCCAAAACGCTTCATTTTTTATTTTTATTTTTATTTTTTTGTATGAACCATAACTCATATCAAGCATTGTCAATTCAGGCACCATGGGTTTATGTATTGAGGTATAAATTTGTATAACATCAGCTATAGTTTGGAGACGATACCATTATCAAGGCATAGAATCCATTATATCCTCCTTCCTGTCGAAGATCCTGTCCAAGAACAGTCTCTCTTCAGTTTCAGCTGCTTTAGTGGTATGCAATTCAAATTCTAACATTTTAAACCCTCCTGAGATTAAATAGCTGGCATGTTGAGCTATCATACTTCAGTCACCAGATTATTTGACATGGAAAATACAAGCCTGAAAAATCTGCAAAGTACATTGGAAGGCACTGATGGAAAATAACACGCTGTGCCTGGGCTAGTTTAGCTTGCCCTTGTATGCCGCTAAGAATAGACAAAACATTACACTGTCCAAAGAATTGTAATTATTTATTGTTATCTTTACAGGAAGGGGAAAATTGCAAAGAATGCCACGAGAAGTCCCTGATCCATCATTTCTCAAAGTGTTGGCATGTTGCAGCAATGGCTGTGACAACTTCAGGCAACTGCAGAGAGGAGAACAAGGACCATGGACTCATCTATGTATTGAGCGGGAATGGCATCATCTAAAATCCATAGGAGACTAACATTGAACTAAAGGTTGTCTTTCAGCCATTTCAGGGCTCCATTAGCAACCGACCTGCAAATTTTGAGTTTACCTTAGATCTGACATTCAGGTTAAACCATATTGTGAATATGATGACTAGGTCAAATAAGTTTGAAATATGTAAAAAAAATAAAAAAGAAATAAAACAGTAGATTGCTTTTTATGAAGGGATAAATAGCAAAAGCATATATATAGAGTCAACTCAGCGTCATATAAGTGTATGGTTTTCTGTTCATGATCCTAAGCATGGTTATCCACAGACTATCTTGCTATTGTTGTGCAACCCCTCAGACCAAGATTGTTTTTTTCTGCATTTTATTTACTTTAATAGATATGCAAATTTTCCGTTCACCCATAAAGTCGGACTGCCTGCTGGACTGAACTTGACCAATAACTGCTGGTGAAATTTCACTTCATCACGAATCTGCAGCCCATCGTGTCTATTGTTCATCCAGTTACAACCAAGATGAAACAATTCATACAGTAATGCCTAGATCCTAGTTCATCAAGCATAAATAGCAGTTCAAAAATCAAATCGCCTTAAAGTTGAAGTACAGTAACCAAAGAATGAGCCAAGCCAAATGAATATCTGGGCCTTGGTTTGGCCTGAACTCTTGATACGTATACTTAACCACTAGAATATGGTTCAGGTCTAAGAACTGACACTCCAACCTAACCTACATAAACAATCACATATCTAGAATAGGAAACCAGAATCCAATACTTAATCATTAGGAACTGGCATGAACTCCGATTAAATTCACTACTATTTTTTCTATTTTAACATCAATGCCTATATACTTGTTTTGTATCGTAATGCAAACTCCTAAGCAAGATTCCACTTTGATCCTACCATGGCCTCTAAAAATACACACTTTGGTAATCTCTCTCTCTCTCTCTCTCTCTCTCTCTGTGACTCAGCAAGTGCACCAACCAAAAAGTGGAATAGAATCTGTTACTTAAGCAGAAAGTGTAAATCTCAAATCAGATGGGATGACAACCACACATCAAAGACTTCCCTCTCGAATACATTTTCCATGTCTGATGCCATTATCTATACATACTGCATGTAAGCAAGCATGCATATATGTGCATGTACATATGCACATATGCATGTTCTGATGAAGATCATAAAGTCATCTGACTCCTTTTGAGCTAAAAATAAAACATCCATTCTAAGGGGTAGCCAATTGGAATTATCAAATGAGATTTCGGAATGGAGATTTTGATTCCATATGGTATCCCATCATCCTAAAGTAGGCAAGTTCGGAATAATTAGGGAGTGTTTGAAATAGGGGATAAGGAGGATATCCTCCCTTATCCCCAAAAGCTATTACTAGAAGGGATATGTCTGAAAAAGTTTAACCAGAAAGGATAACCCATGTTTAACCATAGGTTATTCTCTGAACTTCTTCTCTAGGAAACCCAGGAACAACTAAAGTTATCCCTTGATAACAGAGTTGTAATTTTAAAAAGGTGCTTATTCCCTCAGCTATCCCCTAGATAAATGCTATCCTGTACATTTATCCAGGGATAGCTTTTGGGGAGTCAAACACTACCTTAGAAATGCAAATAAGACCTAACGTTAAACCAAACCCATTAAGACTTGGTTCAGCCCTTCTAAGTCTAGATCCCACTTTTATTTAAGGCCAGATTTGGATCTTCCATATTCTAACCCAACCCCAACTCCACCAATTGATATTTCGAGAGGATTCAGCAAGACTACAATGTACAGTGAGGTAGGAGACGAGCAAGAGAAGAATTGGTACTCCTGTCAAGGTCACCTTACAAGGTAGGTATTTAACTCAGTGAATGTGATTCCTTCTTCTACTGCCAAAAATAAAGTATAAACCAAGAAAGGCTAGGCAACTCCTTGATCCAAACCAACGTAACAACCCTACCCTAATAATATAAACTATCCATATAAGAAATAATTAGATATACATTTAGGACTTGACTTGACACTTTGTTTGACTTTTAGAGCAACTTTCAGTATTTCAAGAGCAAACAAAAAGCCATGGAGATTGGCTCAAGATAGTGGACCTTCCACTTTGGTTGTATCAACTTTTCAAGAAAACCGATCTTTGGGTATCTAGGCATGGTTTATGCTATGATCAACATTGCTTAGATAGGGTGGGGCTAATATGGGACTCCAAACCATGATGGGTGAACATTGTTCCTTGATTTTTTTTTTTTTTTTTGAAGGGGGGAATAGGCTTCCTGGGAGGGATGACTAACTGGCGTAAGACTCCACTTGTCTTCCTAAAATTCATCTTCAATCAAAGTCACTAATAGAGGAATAGGGAAGGCTAGAAAATCAAAGGTTTTCCAATTAGAAAATCCCACAAATGAAGCTAGACCTCAACTGCGCACATGCTTCCTTTTGCAGCTATAACCATTAATGCGCATGGATTGCAAAGAAAGGCAGAAGCCGCTAGCACTACACTAGACCACATAGCAAGCAAGGGGCAAGGAATTTCATCCAACAATGCCCTCTTGAGTTTATAAGTAAAATTATGAATGACATGAATTCTAGATCTGAAGGGTGTACAAGGGAACAACTGGAATGAATTCCACTATATCAAGGAGTACCGTTCTTTATTCATATGCCTAACAAGTGAGATCCTTCTGTCTTTCTTTGCTATTTGCTATGGTGCCAGCTTCTCGTTCCTTTTTGTCTACTAGAAGGAAGGGTTTTAGGCACCCTGCGTTTCTTCGCTTTCTTATGCAGAGCAAAAATCCACCACTCTGCGCTACGATTTAAGCATGGACATATTATACATAAATGACATAAATGTTATCAAGCCGGGCTATCTAGATAAAAATAAAAAAAGTTTGATAGCAGAAATCCTACCCCTCCCATGAAGTTGTTTGCCCTAAACAAAGCGTTCTTAGAAAGAACTAAGCATTACTAGGTGAAATAAGTTTCTTTAGAATCAATTTCAAACCATCTGCTAAAGGTTGTAACAATCCCAACGATCCTACTACATCAGGACACTTTTGACGTTGCACAAAGCACATTACTTGACATAGGTGCACAAGGGTACTTCATGCCATAACCATCTCTTTTCTAAGTGGATATTATCTATGATTCCAACTCAACCCATGCATGAAGGTTTTTTTTAACTGAGGGATTGGCTCCCCCAACTCTTAAAGGTTAGATTATCACCTACCTCTAGAGAAGAAGTGTACTTTGTACTGCCCAAAGATCATATAGATCAGAACCTAAAGCAAGTTGAATGAGTTCCTTTAAGAAAGGTGTGATACCACCACCTATTGGCCCAACAAGCAGTCCACGAATCTGTATCCCTACGCACCCAATCGATGCACATCACGCTCTCCAAGAGGTTGGCCACCTATCCTAGATCTTGCCATTTCCAAGAAGATCCTGGGCTCAATCTGATTTAGCATCAAGGTGATATGAAATGATTTAGTATCAAGGTGATAAAAACCCATACTTTTCTTGAATAGTCATCAATGAAGGAGATAAAAAAGTATTTAGATCCTCCCTTTGTTTTGCTACTTGACTAATAATTGTACGGCCAAAGAGGTGGCATCTGGACATGTAGCACTGCAGGCCTAGATCAATCCTAGTTTATATCGCGAATCTTAGAGAGAAGATACCGTAGCTGATTGTCCAACTAGTAGAAGCAAGTCGGGAACTAGAGCGAAAGCCGGAGGTCACAAATAAGACAGTGTGAAGAGATGAGATGAACAAGTCAACTTCGCACTTGGCTACCCACATTAAGAATGCAAGTGGAACAGAAAAAAGAACAAGAGCTATTCTTGAGGATTGCTGAAAGAGAGGCCACCAGGCTTACTAAAGTCTTGAATTCCCTGCTTAGCCACCTGTGGGAATTCAAATACATAGTTAACCAGTCAAGGTGGTCCTCTTTTGCCTCTCGATGTAAAGGAGCCTCCTCAAAATGTCCCAGTTGAATACATTAGTACCCTTGTCTGACAAATATTGTCTCTAGATCAAGGAGGCAAAGGGTGATCAACCTCAAGAGGGAGAGAAAGAGATTGAAGGAACAACATGCATCCTAGAGATTGCCAACTAATAGGAATCCTAATAAGGGGGTGCCGATCTGAGTCAAGAACCCTAGCGTTAGAAAGCAGAACTAAGAAAGATTGAATAAAGGAAGAAAGAAAACCTTTTAAAATGGGGATAAGGACCATTTCATTCATAACTTACAATAATGCCACCTTAAGGGAATGGTCATCCACATACGTTAGAGCAAACCTAACCTCTAGTGTTTGATTTTAAAAAAAAAATGGTTGATATTTTCTAGATTCATTGTAAATAGTTATAAGAAAAGGCATTCTATGTAATATCCACAAAATATTCAGTGCAACTTGTAAACAACCTTTTTTTGTCCTTTCCCAAAAATGTTGTTTTTCTCAATTAGTGGTATTGAGCTAAAACTTCTAATAATGAAAAGTTGTCTAATGGTTTTTCCTAAAATAGCTAGTCATTATACATATGTATATTGTTTCTTGGTATCTACATGACGATTAGTAAAAACCAACTAATTTTTGTTGGTATATAGAGAATTCTTGACCCAAAAATAATCTAACACAGAAATCAACCCTAACACAACCAAAAAGGAAGGAGTCAAACTCGGAGCTAGACCAACCCAACTTCAACACATTTTCCCCATTTGGATCTTAGATATATAAATGTCAACCCATCAACCTGACATAGTTTACAAGTGGGTTGGTTTAGATCTAGATTTTAGATCCAGATTAGAATGGGATTGAGATTTGGATTAACCTTACTACAATCATGACTCACTAGCAGCCCTAGATATAAAACATGGATAAATCTTCAAAATATACAATTATGATTGACTTCAGATTGAACCTTTTTACATGAAGCAGACACACATGTAAAAGCTAATATGGACGCATGCACAAGGAAGCAGGTCAATCTATTAAAAAGAAAAAAAGGAAAAGAAAAAATTGGAAGTGGGTTCTTGGATGACTTTCAAGGGAGATTACCATCATATGTGGAAGTTTCCTAATGCTAAAGATTGAACTATTTAAGTGTTGATATCAACTGCCATATTTTGGAACACCTTGAGTACAAGCTCGATAAAAAGGTCTGCTACCTTGAGTTTAGACAGTCAAAAGTTAAGATCATGTCTTTACAAAAAAAAAAAAAAAAAAGGTTGTTGATTGATGTTATGCTATGACCCTTCACTATAAGAACCAAACAATCATTATAATTCATCATTATTCTAAAACAATTACAACTGACAACTTGGCCTTCTTTTAATTGGAGAACCATCAACCAATTGACCTGTGCATGCACAAGATTACCCATGCACCAATAGCCTCATATGCGAATGCAGTTCCCTAAGCACACCGCATTTGCTATATCTAGTTACCATATGTGGCTGAGCAGTACAAGCTAAATAGGCAGTTCATTTAGCATTATAAGAACACATGTGACCTACATGCTGCAAGTTTACTATTGCGCAGCTGCATATATGGCTTATCATTATACAAGTTAATGTACATTAAGAATGCAAGTGTTATGAAGAATGTTAACTTGTCAATAATGTTACATTATTGCTATTAAGCATAAAGTACTAAGTAGTAATTGTTGGTTTGTTGTTAATGTTGTTACTAGTTGTTATTATTGTATTTTATGTATTATGTTTATTTTAAAATAATTTACAAAAATCCAGTTATATGTGAGCACCCAAATATATGCATATTTGTTTATGTCTCTTGGCCACCAATATACTATGGCCACCTTTTAAAACATTGGAGCCTAGGTGCACAACATATATGTTTGTGCACAATCATGCTATAAATTTTGGTACAAGAGGCCACAGACGAATGCAATTCTGCACACTGCACTTTGCCATCCTTTGTGTCTAATCTCTTAAGACTAGGGAAAACTTAAGAGGAACCTTGCTCTGTTGTATTAATTTAAACTAATAGAGCTTTACCTTCTTGTCATTTTATGCTTAATGACACACATTTTCTTCCAAAAATCACATTGGCCAAGCATCTGTAACCAGTTCATAAAAGAATCAACATTAGGCTTAAAGTCAATTGTAGAAATTTCTTGACCAGGATGTATCAGATTTGGATCCATCAATCGAACATGATTTAGACAAAACAATGCCCAATAATTAAGATCAGGTATACCTAAATGGTATTTATTTTTGAAAATTGACACCTAGCAGACTTTTGGACACATTACATCAAAGTTCAGTGTCAAGGGAAGCTATGGAATTGGATAAGGCAGTGGACCAGGTTTATGATAATGATGAGGAAGGGCCACAAGGGTGCACCCCGCCACCCATCCAGGGTGAAGGTCCTAGAGGTAGATTGGATGCTTTAAGGGTTCTACTTCTAGGATTTCAATCTCAAAACGAAGAAGAAAATATAGAAAAGGAAAAAGAAAAGAAGTTGGAAGTCTCATCTACCTGACAATGAACCAACCTTACATAGCCAATGCTCTTGCGAATCAGTCAGGCTTTCATGCAGAAAGCAAGGGAAGATGCACTTTCTCTTTTGTTTCTGCTTCTGCTCGATCCCAATATTCTAATGATCTGAACTGTCAAGATGATGCCTTCTCCACTTGACTTCACAAGTCGAGAACTCTACAGCTTCATCCAAAATCCTTTACTGGAAAGTCGGCAAAATCAAGCCAAGGGAGAAGGCAAGGTGAGGAACATTCATACGGGAACTAAGCAACTAGGGGCTAATAGTCATCTCACAAGCTAGATATTATCATCAGACTTTTCATAATCCAATTGACAAGAAGTTTTTTTTTTTTTTTTTTTTTTTTGTCCGAACTAAGGGACCAACTTATGGATCTGCTTTTCGAGTTCCGGGGGAAAAAAGGGAGAGGAGAAGATAAAGCCACTAATGTCGTACCTCAGCAGTCTCTATACTGCTCCCTTTACCAATCATCCCCTTAGTATCGATATCTACTCAGAGAGGACCCCATTTAAAATGAACAGGGTAAATCTTCCTTCTTGATTGGATGCTTGAATGAGATTACAGTTGTTTTATAGTGACTAGGGTTTGGAGGTAGAAGGACATCGAGGGAGAAGACTAACTAGGGTTTTTTAAGACTATAATTGGCATAGAATCCCCTAAGGTTATAAATTTCTCCTCTCTCTTTTTCCAAGGGGTAAGAGGGGTATCTACAGAGGGAGAAGGGGGAGACCAAGGGCTAGAGATGGGTGTTCTATGGCTTTCTTGAGATCTAAGGGCTTAGAATCGGTTGCTAAGTAGCAAATTGCAATGAACTAAAGCAGAAGCTCAAGCATGGTGACAAGGCAAGGGATGAAGAGCTGAGATTTAGCAGAGATGTGTTTCTTGGATTTCTTCTTTAGTAGAAGGCTAGGACGAATAGAGGGGTTCTTAAGGATTATGATTAAAGATCTGAAAGGTGTTAGATCCATTGGAGATGAGAGTGACACGAAGGGCTCTGATTGGCTAAGAGAGAATAATGAATGGTGTGTAGGGCTAGGATGCAAGGAGGTCATGATTTCTTTAGTTGTGTACTGGATGGTGGAAATGAGAAGATAGAAACAAACAGATACACAAAAGGACCTTTTAATATAAGGGATAAGAAGATGGTGACATGGATGAAAGAGATTGATTAGCCTAGATTAAGATCTTGTAGAGATATGGTTTCTATATCCAAGAGTGATGGCTATGATTAAAGGATATTGAATTTAATTAGATGGGGCTAAATACAGAACATGGTGAAGGGTCATTGTATATGATCAATCTAACTTTAGGATGGAAGAAGATTACTGAGAAAATCCTCCTTTATCTTGATTTGGAAAGGCCCTGAGAGTATATAAGGATGAGTGTGCACCAAAAACTTGATAGAAGGAGAAAGAACAAGAGATCTTATAGTAGAATGACGGAGGAGATAAGGTGAAAGATAGAGAGGGTGCCACTTGTCACGGTCTTAAACAAGTGGTCCCAAAAGAAGTTAAGGTTTTCCTAAATAGAGGATGGAACTAGCAAGTTGTACTCCATGTCAATGAAGGGCCTTGATTTTAGCATTTGCCTACCGTAGAATGAAGAAGGGCACTTTGCTGGGTCAGGCTGCCTAGAACAAGTCCATTTCAACCCAAGCTCTTTAAGGGTTTCATTTACCATTTTCTTTACTCATTTACGTCCCATATGGGACGGGGGAGGGTAAAGAAGGCTACCACCAACCTAGCATATCTAATAAGCTGATCAATGGTTGCTGACAGGTCAACCAACAGTGACAAGTAGCAGCAGTAACAGTGGCCGGCACACTTCATCTAGACATTCTTCCCCCTTTTTCCCTAAAATTTCCTTTTTGCTCTAGTTGCCAGTCTCTAGTATGCTTGCCTCTTGCTTCTAACTGGGTGCTAGCTTCAGCTTACAGAATCATGCAATGCCAACAATTCGATTACTTCCCACATAGCATGAAAAAAGAGCACAAATAGACTACAAGGACATGATCATTTATGAATATGACTATAAGCATGAATAATAAAAACCTAGGCAATTGCTTAGGGGAGCAGGCACCCCACTAGGACATAACGAGAGGTCCACCACCTAGCTTCACCTATGCATTTTGACCACCTTGAGTGAGAGAATATCAAGAGGTAAAGATCATGACAAGATAGATTGGCCTAGAGTTCCTATATTAGGCTCATGGTAAGCCAATTTAGTACAAGCGTAGATCACCTATGGTGATGTCTCCAGGATGCTTCATGTTTGGTGCTGGCCAAATTTAATCAGGTTCAGGTTGGACTAGGGCTTAGGTTCAGGCCACTGTAGGGCTTAAGATGAGATCAGTTTGGTTTCTAGGTCGGGCCTGTCAAGGGGTTTAGGTTCAGGTTCATCTGAGGCTTAGGCTCGGGTCTATCTAGTGTTTTGGATGCATCCCATCATGGAGAAATCCTACCCTTCCTCCAACAGCTGGGGTTCTCTATAGATGGATATGATAAAAGAAAACAATAATCTAATTCTACACTCCCAAATTCCTTTTTCCCTTTCTGTTTTTTAACCATTTCCTCAACAGTCTGTTTCAACTTGCTCAAATTTAGAAAAGCCCATTGCCCACCATGTTGTAACCATCTAATAATGAATGAATTACATCTCTTAACAAAAATCAAGTCAAAAAATTGTCATCCTATCAGAACTAGGTCCTTGTCTCCTTTCATCCACAAAATAATCACTTATCTGCAACAAAATCTCGGCAGGAAAAAAAAATCACTAATTGTCATTTTAAGTCCCTCTTTACTCACCAAAAAGCATCGCCAATAGTGAACCTCACATTCACATTTTCCATGATCACTGACATGATTTGGTGCTCAGCTAGCTGACATTTTTTGTTACAAAATCAAACTTTGTCAAAACTATTTAAATATTTGGGGCACTAAAGTAATATCTTAAAAGCAAAAAGGGCTACACGTGAATCATCTTTTAATGTGATTCCTACAATATAATATTTTCCATAACAGTTTGGATCGCATAATTATATCTTAGAGTAGCCTTCTTTTCCTTCTATTCCTTTCAAATGCCTCATAATTCAGCCTAAGAATCTATCTCTTTAATCTTTGAAGTTTAACTGCACAAGGGACTCTTTTCCACAAACTTTAGCTGTCTTCCAACGCATTGCAGTGAAATGTCCTATTTTGCTACACCTTAGGACTATCAACAGGTTATTGCACACATTGGATCAGCTCCTATTCTAAGACGACAAAGACTAGTCCACCATGACGTTTCAACATAACAACAAAAAAAAAAAAGAAAAAAAAAAAAAAAGATATACACCATATATAAGATGCAAAATTACAAGGCATACAGATAAACAGGGTATCTAGAATTTCCTAAAACTCATCATAACAGCTTGGACATTGATACTTGACTGGTTATCACTCATCATCATAAGAAGCTACTAATATCCTTCATGAACCATAGTTTCTGGATTTATGCATGAGTACTTACCCTGCAAAATCTTTTAGTTTCTGCCAAAAGTCATCCTGCCTGCCAGATTGATCCAGATCTTCCACCTCCACACTTTCTTGGCTTTCTGTTCTTTTAACTGCAAAAAGAAATAGATTAGTTTTATACTTCTCTAGGACATAATCATAAAGTCTATAGCATGTGTCTGCACAACTAAAATGATCGCTTAATATACTTCACTTTGAACAGGGTGAAGTACCAAGAAAATCATCTTTTAGAATTAGATCCCTTCTCTTCTCATTCCATGTGCATGCAATATATATTTGACATCCCATGTTCTCCAATCAAACTTCTATAACACTTATGTCTGTTTAATATCTGAGAACCATTACCTGTGCCAATGGGTGCTAGTCCAGTATGGTAGTGGTACATATCTTTCATAATGACAGTGTTGTAGTTGGTGCCAGTGCAGCAGCCAGCACCTCTTATTCTTCTTCTTCTTCTTCTTTTTTTTTTTTTTTTTTTTTGCATGCGTTTGTGTTCAACAGTATAAAGGATGCCTAATGTACCAATCCAGTACAATAAAGCACAAAATCTTGGCATATGGCAGTTACTCTTATCAAGCATAATGTTCTATAATTTGCAGTTCTTGCAACTTACTCTGTGTTTTGGTTTTCGTACTGGGACGTGTACGGCTGAGAGAAGTATGACTCAAAGATGCAAGTTCTTCAAGCAATTCACGCTCACGTCCACTGCAAGCAAATGCAGAGTCAAGAGATGGTAGAAATACCAATATTATAAATAATGATCACAGCATGCATTCCTGTAAGTTCAACAAGAAGACTGCAAATAATGATAAGTGAGAATTGGAACCAAAAAGCGGGCTAATAAACATTAAAAACAAGCTTGAAAAACAAGAAATAGCAAATCCAGATGCTATGACAAATAGTTATGAGAGAGTGATAACATAGATAAACTGATAAATAAATATTATACAAGAATTCCTTCACATTATAAACCAAAGGTTTCTATAATTTGCTGGTAACCAGCTTTCTAATATTAACAAGCTTAGTTTATGAAGATCCATGTTCAAAAAGAGGTTTATATAGAAATATAACTTTCTCTTCTTTTGAAGGGTAATTTGTTTCTTAATGCTTCACAAAGAACCAGAAAGCAAAGCAACAGAAATAATTTTGGTCTACAAGCTGCTTTGTTCAGTTTAGGGGCCAATGATGTTAGCCAAACTGGCCAGCCATTCCTTTGCCAATCTGGTGTTGTGTTTTGGGTGGAGTCCATGTGTTTCTTGTCTGAAACCATCTACTTTAGACAAGATTAATGCTATGATTCAGAAGTAGAAAAAACAAAGCAAATCAGGTATTGCACATTTGGTTTCCTTTTTTAATATAGTTAAGAATAGCTCATATATTGGAAAGAGTTATATTGGTCACCTGATACGATTTGGAATGGTGACCTTAATAGTGAACAAATGGTCACCACGTATCGATGGCTTGTTTAACTTCGGGACACCTCTTTTTGCGAGAACAACCACATCACCAGGTTGAGTGCCAGGAGGTATTTGAAGTTCAGTAATTCCATCAACTGTTTTCACCTGTTTAATGCAAGCTTTTACAGGAAAAAAGATCAATACAATGGCATCATTAATAGTGAAATGATGCAAAAACATCAATACAACAAACGTCAATCAAAATGCAATAACCCTGCATTCTTTCTAATGTACTAGGCTACTAGCAGGTATAAGGAAATGATAAACATACGATCATATGGACAAAAACTATAAATATACAATGGAGAAAAGAGGAACATCAACAAGTTCGGGCAAAAATTTTCAAATTCCCTATTATTCATGTGTCCAAAATGACTTGCAGGAATCGCAATAATTCCATTTATAACAATGGGATACTTAAACAACTTGATTTATCCATGTCAAATGCTGAAGTCCTGGATGCTGACATCACATTCTGAATTAATACCTCATTTTTTAGCCATATGCATCCTTCTTAAGTACACTAGTTCATGACGATTTGAACATGGTAACCAAATGCATCATAAATTTTAAATGAATTTCCATTTATTAAAAAAGGTTATTCATGAAACAAAAATATGCATCCTCTATACTGTGAGAGGACCAAATGGCAATCTCAGCATTAGGCTACTCACAACAACTTGGACAAGTCAACTTCTAAGAGTGCTAATGATGTAAATTGGAAAGTGGAAACTATAAGATCCTCTATTGAACAAGTTGCTCCAGATCCAAATTGTGATGATGTCATCAGATTCACTCTTGTTCTGTCTCCTAACAGAGGACACGCAATGCATGGCTGGTTATGGTATGAAGAACCATGGAACAGATGGGGCACATTAGTTTTCAAAGTCCACATTCATTCTTCATAGTTTCACCAAGGTGGTTGGTTCAATGACAATCCTAAATCTTAAGGCAATAAGTATTCAGTTCCATAGATTAATAAAGCACTCAAAACTTGGCAAGTTAGAATTCACCTTAACAGTAGCCCCCAAAATGGCTTCGATATAATTTATTGAGACAGTTGAACGTAAATTGATGCCATCTCTTTGGATCTCTGGCACCTCTTCCACATCAAGCAATACATAAAGATCTCCTGGAGGACCCCTGGTACCCATAATATCAACAAATAAGTAAATAAAAGCTTCAATCTTAGCCATCAAATAACTACAAAAGCAAATCAGGATAAACGTACTAACATTTGTTTTTCTGCATAAAATAATTTAAGATTATAGAAAAATAAGTTGAAGAGAAATCCTCTCCTTTTTTTTCTTTGAATAAAGAAAGAGACAAGAAAATTTATTTCCTTTCCAACTGATTTAAGGCAACATCACCCCTTCTCTCATAATTTTCATGCCAATGAAATCTCCCTTGGTCACCTTAACAACCCCAACACCCCCCCTCCTGCGGCAGGGAAATCACACACACATATTTTTCCCTTTGGTTATATAAACCATCCTTAATTACCCAACTACAATCCCATGTCTCCTTCTCCCTGCTTCCCCACTCCTTACACCACCTCCCCATCCTGAAGATGTAATCTTATCTTTCCCTCTCCCTCTGTGATCTCTAGCTCTCCCTGTAATATGCAGTATCTACAAGTAGGATCTCCCTAGTGTAGAGAAAATAAGTCAAAAAGCAAGTATTTGACTGACCGCTCAAACAGCAAAACTTGCTCATCCAATGGTGCACTTCTAATATGTTCTTCTGAATGGCAAATTGGGATTTAGTGCATGCATGAATGTGAGGGGATAAATTACTACAGCCTAGCCAAGAATATGTATCCCATTCATTATGGTGTTTCATGTATATGCATGAATCTGTAGATTACATATAGTGTTTGTTATCTAGTACCAAGACAACCAACCTTGGTTTAGAATGCAAGGGGAGCCCCAGTAAGCAAAGAAACTTGGCAAAGATGAGAATGTTAGGGTGAATTTATAACAAAATCAGGTAGAACAGTTAGAAGAATAAGCATATCGGAGAAGGTTAAGGAGTTTCACTAATTTAAGAAATAGTGATGGAAAACAAAGGTAATATAACATGGAACAAAAATTAAAGGATAACCTAGATTTATAATAATTTAAATGAAGTTTTGAAAAGAATTTACCAAGAATGCAAAAGTATTGCAGTTCACTTTTAACAGGGAATCATTGGAGAAAGGACTTGTAATGCCTTGAGATAAACTCAAATAATCATGGTCAACTTATGGGGTTTCCAAAGTGCACAAAAAATACAATGGCACATATAATTTACAATATCAAAATTCACAAGTTCACATGATACCACGTAGCAAACTTCAGTTCAAATCAAAAATGCTAAAGTGTGCCTTCATGATCTCAAAATTTTAATACATAGTGATAGTTGTTATAAATATGCAAAAGAGGAAAAATTTCTTGACCCATATTTTATGGGAAAAGGGTAGAAGGAGGATGATGTGAAACAAATATATTCTTTGAAAAATAATAAAAATATTATATTAATATATAACATAGCAACTTTAGAATATTTTTGACATACATACCCTTTGGGTCCTGCATCACCTTCTCCACGTACACGAAGAGTACTACCTTTGCTAACTCCAGGAGGTATTTTCACTTTAATATCTTTTCTAACACGTATGCGCCCTTCCCCAGAACACTTTCGGCAATATTCGGAAATGATTTCACCCTCTCCCCCACAAGTTGGACAAATAGAAACCTGTATACAAACAAAATTTGAGCTTAAGAATAAGAAATACATGCTAAATTTACAGATTTCTATAGTGGTCAGTTCTGCACAGTGGATTTAAAGGGTTAAGAAATATAAATCCAACAAGTGATTGATTTAGAACAAGTTTTCCATTATTAAATAAATGTTTTATAAGAAAACTCGGTATGGCAATGGAGTCTTACAGTCCAACCAAAATGTCCAAGATCCATATATAAATTTTGAGAGGATGTTAAGACTAACATGAGGAAGAAAAATGCAATGTTGCTTAACTTTACCAGAAAATTCATTTCAACTATGGTAAATTTTAATGAAATAATCACTCCCGATGATTATAAATATCGCTTTCCATGCTGTGCTTATTCCACCAAGGCAGAGAATAGATAAAAGCATATACTAAAGTAGTGACCAAGTTAAGTTTGACACCAACTAACAAATGCTCCAACTCACAGGGAGAAAAAAAAAATCCTCCTCAAGATTCTCACCAATTTTTTCTTGGGTCTTTTATACTGACTTCTTCGAGAAAAAATTACTCTTTTAAGAATATTTTGTCATTTTTGACAACATAAGTTATGTTTCTTGTATATTCTTCACAGATTATATGGAGATTTTTCTTTTCATCTCCTTCTCATTGAGATTCTTCAGTGTTTTTATACATTTCTCAGTTCTTTCACTTCTGAATCTCCAACATATTCCCAAATTACTCCTGATTTTTTAATGAATTATATATTTTTCCTTTAGCGAAATAATCTCAAATCCTGACTGCTGTTAATGGAGTAGGAAGCATAGATAAATTTCTCACCCACCTGAGAAAATAATCCAAAAGGTGTTTGCTCAGTTCGCATTACTTGACCTCGTCCACCACAAGTTGAGCATATTCTCATCTTGGAGCCAATCTTTGATCCAGTGCCAGCACAGACATCACATGTCTCCAAATGAGACAACATGATTTCCTTTTCTGAGCCAAAAATAGCCTCTGAGAACTCCAAAATTATGTCATATCTGAAGATACAATCTGGGGTTAGTTGACAACTCTATACTTAACAAAAAGAAGCAGACATCATTTTCATAATAAAAGTAAACAGAGAGAAGCTGCTGAGCAGAATCATGTTGAAAGACAGATAAGTAGCCCATCTGCAAGACTGGAAAGAAAACAATTAGTAATGCAAGCTAATTGGCATGCACCCGTCTGCTTAACTTGATAGCAGAGCATATGGTGTTTAGGACTCAAAAACATCATTTAAACAATTTGTAGTAGAACTACCATGTCTTGCCTGCCCATCAATCTGCACAAAAGTTAAAATAAGCAGCATGGCAATGAAGCACCAGTAATGGGCATATAGTGATCAAGCCTGAACTTTTTTTATTGATACATCAGATTTGGCATTTTTCACTTTAAAAAACTATCAGAAGGAATGAGAAAAAGCAATATCATTCAAGAACTGCTACCTAAGAGTTTCAAGCAACAGAACTGGCTAAAATCCACAAGGATAAATACTTCAATTTCATCATTGTGGAAATTTTCTTCTTGTTACATGTACAGATGCCAAAGCTTGTCAATGCCAGTAAGGAGCTCAATAAAGTAGGAAAGTATCAAGCAGGTCAACAGTTCTTGACTCTTAACAGGCTCCAGTAAAGGAGAAACATGTCCAACTGGTAAACAGCTCTCCACATTGTGCCAAATTTATTTTAAAAAAATTTATAACATTTTTCCATTGTAAATAGTTCCTCAATGGTGACAAAACAAAAATTTTGTGGTTGAGCAAATTGGCCAAAATATTTGAAACCACATTCTAGGAGATTCTTTCGACTCATATCAACTTTTTCAGTTGACACTACCTTTCTTCCCTTGAACCTCAAATCATAAATTTTGCTCCATACAAATCCCTTCAACATATGTCTATGGAAAAAGAGGGGCTGTAAGATTGCTGCAGATCATAAGTTAGCTTCAGGCTTTAACTCTCAAGATGCATTTGGTATGGGGTTGAAGGAGGTGAAAAGTTACTTCTGTAATTTTTCGCCTCTTTTGAGGGTATTTGGCATGGGATTAATTTTCTTTAAGGGATAATTTTTCTTCCTTTACCCCCAAATTGTTAACCTAAAAGGGGCAGGTTAATAGGATTAAAGACAAAAACTTTTCAGAGGATAAAAAGAGACTGAAACATTGAGACTAATAAAATATTAAATAATACTACCGCACATGTAATATATAAATAATGTATATGACATATTATATATGATATATGATATATGTAATATGTATTATAATATGAAGTATACTTGGCTACATTCGAATGTAGCCAAGTTCAGAATCAGGTCACCTTCTTCATCCTTATATCCACACGGATCCTACAGCCACCCCACTTTTTTCACTGTTTCCATCTTTGCAATTTGTGAACTATATGGATCTAAGGGTGAAAAAATAACCGGATCCAAACTTGACTGCATTCGAATATAGCCAAATCTATCTCATTATAATATTATATATATTATACATAGATTATATTATAATATATATTATGTATTATATTATTATAATATATATATTATACATCATATGTGTTATATAATATAATATATATTATAATATCACACACACATAGAGGTGGGCACTGGGCCGTGCCACCCATGGCACGGCACGGCCCAGGCCCTGATGGGCTGTGCCGGGCCCAGAAAATTTTTTCTGTTGGCTCAGCACGGCACGGCCCATGACGGGCCTGAGCCGGCCCGTCGTGCTGGGCCGGCACGGCCCACTTGGGGCCTGGCCCATGCACAGCTCAAATAAAAAAAATTATAAAAAATATTTTTTTTTGATAAATTAAAAAATTATTAGGAATAAAGAAATTTTATTAATATAAAGCCACCATAATGGTGGGGGTTTGGCATAGACCCCTACCAGTTTATTAATTTAAAATTAAAATGGTACAGAAGGGAGGGGGGCTAGGCCTGACCTCTAGAATATAATGCAATAAGTAAGAAGAAAAAAATAGAAAGATCGCAACCGTCGGATCATCGCCGATCGGATGGATTGCAACCGTCGGATCGATCATCGCCGATCGGGATCATGGCTTGGATCGATCGCAACTGTCGGATCGTCTCCAATGGGATAGATCGCAACCGTTGGATCGATCATCCCTGATCGGGATCATGGCTTGGATCGATCGCAACCATCGGATCGTCTCCGATTGGATTGATCGCAACGGTTCGATCGATCATCACCGATCGGGATCATGGCTTGGATTGATCGCAACCGTCGGATCGATCATCGCCGATCGGGATCATGGCTTGGATCGATCACAACCGTCGGATCGATCATCACCGATCGGGATCATGGCTTGGATCGATCGAAGACGTCGGATCGTCTCCGATCGGATTGATCACAATGGTTCGATCGATCATCGCCGATCGGGATCATAGCTTGGATCGATCGCAATCGTCGGATCGTCTCCGATTGGATAGATCACAACCGTTCGATCGATAATAGCAGATCAGGATCATGGCATGGATCGATCGCAACCGTCGGATCATCTCCAATCAGATCGATCATCGCCGATCGGGATCATGGCTTGGATCGATCGCAAACCGTCGGATCGTCGCCGATTGAATGGATCGCAACCGTCGGATCGATCATCGCCGATCAGGATCATAGCATGGATCGATCGCAACTGTCGGATCGTCTCCGATCGGATCGATCGCAACCATCGGATCGATCATTCCTGATTGGGATCATGGCTTGGATCGATCGCAGACGTCGGATCATCTTCGATCAGATGGATCGCAACAGTCCGATCAATCATTGCCGATCGAGATCATGGCTTGGATCGGTCGCAACCATCGGATCGTCTCCGATCGGATGGATCGCAATTGTTGGATTGATCATCGCCGATCGAGATCATGGCTTGGATCGATCGCAATCGTCGGATCATCGCCGATCGGATGGATCGCAACTGTCGGATCGATCATCCCCGATCGGGATCATGACTTAGATCGATCGCAACCGTTGGATCGTCTCCGATCGAATTGATCGCAACGGTCCGATCGATCATCGCCGATCGGGATCATGACTTGGATCGATCGCAACCATCGGATCATCGCCGATCGGATGGATCGCAACCGTCGGATTGATCATCGCCGATCAGGATTATGGCATGGATCGATCGCAACCGTCGGATCATCTCCGATCAGATCGATCGCAATCGTCGGATCCATCATCGCCGATCAGGATCATGGCTTGGATCAGCTGGCTGGTGCCTAAGCGCACAGTGTGCTCCTGGCACCAACCGTGCCATGGCACGGCCCGTGGCCCATTTCTTGATGGGTCACGGGTCGTGCCGAATTTGAAATTTTTTTAGTGGGTCGTGCCTGGCACAGCCCATTTGTTAATGGGCCGTGTTAGGCACGGCACGGTAATTTTTCTGGCACGATGGGCCTGGGCCGTGCCTGGCACGGCCGGCCCAGTGCCCATGCCTACACACACACACACACACATATATATATATATATATATATATATATATATATATATATATATATCATAATATTACATAGTGAGTTAGTGACATTTTCACCTCTTTTATATTAACCTTGTTCCAAATGTAGTTAACAATTACACCAATAACATTTAACCCTCTATTCACAAACACAATCAAGCATAGTTATTAGGAACACTTTTACACCTTATAACTTTTCATCATAAAATGTTACTCTTATAACTTTTCACCCTTATTTTTTTAAACCCATACCAAACACTCCTCAAAGTTAATGGTGGTAATAAAAATACCAAATATTGGTCAACTAGGACTTGCTCTAATGGTCACACCCCTATTCTTAGCAACCAAAGGTTCTACGTTCAAGTCATGGATGTTGGAACCCAAGCATTTAAATGTAGGTATTTAAAGTGCAAGTGAGTGGGTCTCCCTCCTCTCAAAAAGAGTACTGAATATTGCAATGTCACAAATAATGCAAAATTTTCAGTATAGAGGATTGTAGAAAATTAAGAAGGATAACAATGTGCAGTGCAGAAATGAAAGGAAAGATGTTGAACTGTGATGCCCCCTATACATGAAGCTCAGTATATCTCACTGAAAAGAGTTTTACAGTACAGATAGCACAAAAGCAGAAAAATCTCCTACTGTAAAAGGAATTTGTAAAATTTGAGCAAATAAAAGAAATATGTTCAACAAATTAATAAATCTATCAAGTAACATGTATGCATGACTAGTCAAGTGAATTGGAAGATAGAGATTTGGCATTGATGATCCAAGCCACTGGATATGATCTACTACCTCCATAATACTTATCAACCAAAAATCATGCATCTTGGAGAAGAAAAACACATCATATTGCTTAAACAGTCCATTATTATGAATAGGCTAGGGTCTCCAAGATCACATTTAACAGTTTAGATCCCCCCCCCCCCTGGCACACACCCAATTTCACTTGAATATATACATAATTGTATCTTTCATAGCTTTGGCATCGTAACTGTGATCTGTGCATGTTCAAAGATTTATCACAGACTAATTCTCAAATTAGACTGAAATAGGACAGCAACTTTTTCTAGACAATTGGGTGGTGGTTATTTATGTCACCTTATATCTTCACCCTTGAGAACAGCACCACGCCTGCGTGTTCTAAATGCACTCTGGTCCATACCAGAGAAATTACCCATGCTTGCACCAAAGAAAGTCTCAAAAAGGTCAAAAGGATTAGCCTGCAGAAAGGATAGAAGAAAATATAATTAAAAATGTCATTCACCTTGTTGCTGGTATGTTTAAAAACATTTCCAAGTGCAACTAACAGGACACAATCTCAACATTAAATAATTAACACTTCCACATCCATTCAGTAAGACATGCACATGAAATCCTATCTTATTACCGTATATGCTCCAGCTGATCCACCTACTGAACTCTTAACCCCAGCTTCACCATACTGATCATATAGAGCCCTCTTTTTATCATCTGACAGCACCTGATGGTGAAGAAATTCAGTAATATGGAATACTGGTTTCTCAAAAGAAACTAGTACTGGAAACCTATGATAAAAAAAATCAGATTCCAGAGACTGAAGATGACAAAAATAATATAAATTCAATGTAGCCTAACAAAGAGATTGGTGTGAAGTCCTGTAAACCTACATCCTCAGGAGCTTTACAATTCATACAAGAGTAAAAGGTAAGGCTATGCAAGTAAGATATTCTTAATCCTTGTAATTTTTGATATATTACCCACAATTTTTGTTTATGCTATACTAACAGAACAATAGAAGTGTCAAAACAGTTATGCTGAATGTTATAGGTACAGCTATGTATTCAAATATGGTGGAACCTTCACAAAAGCCAGCTTTTCAAACACCAGTTTGATCAGGGAGCAATTCAAGAAATCATAGATTTATATAAATGTAGAACATGGAAGAATCTGGAAATCGAAAAGGAGAAAATACTAAAAAAAGATTAAGATTGTAAGGTAATAAACTTATCTATATAACAATCACATAAAATCAATAAGCACATGCAGGGTAGACAGGTAGAAACAACCAATATATATTCAGGTAAATACATTATGAACAGAAATCTATGACTCTAAACTGAGTGGAATGAAGAAAAAAACACTCATACAGCCAACCCCAGCTAGTTTGGGATTAAGGCTTTGCTATTGTCGTTGTCATTCTATTATGAATAGAAATCCATCATATATAATCTATTTGTGAATAGTTCCAATGATTGAAATACTGGTGTATGCTAGTACCATACCAATATCAAATTACCAACACCTATGCACCTTGCTTTTGCTTTGTTGGCACTAACACACAAAATGTGCCAATACAGTACCATACCATATTAGTAAGATACTAGTATGGATATCAGTATCGCTACTTCAATTTCTGGGTAAATATTATAATTGTTCAGGTTATATTTGAAGCATAATTTAGGTAATGAAATTTTTATATAATTGAAGACATTCCAATAATTTAGATATCAGTTTTCTACATGTAGGCCCTTTAGTATATCTCCTTTATCAGGTAAATATCAACACAGGACATGACTGTAAAGAAAAATCAGTAAGTTCCCCTATGCTTAGCAAACAAGATGATCACATGCAAGGTTCCTCACATGATCACATCCAAGGTCCCCATGATGGAGCTCTCTGACATAAAACAGAATCAATCATGAAATGAATGCTCTCATGTTTTCAAAATTTTAGTTAACATATGGCAACACTGCTTTAGCGAACATCACAGTCTTGTTCTGCTTAGATCTTCATGACACATACCTCTACGGTATTGCCACATTATGATAATAACCTTACCATAACTATCAAACCCTGTCCCAACTAAGATTTTACCAACAATTCTGTTTTCATGAGCATGCTGCACATATTCAGATTACAAACAATTCTGTAGTCAGCTTTCAGATGAATGGACCTCACATATAGATTTTAACATGAAATATTAGAGCAAAGGTGGTTTGATTATAGATGATGCTATGAGAAGTTTATGATTCACACTTCCCATGTGTAACACAGATTCTCAGGATCTCTATTAAAGAGCTAAAGCAGTATTCATATGCTATTATTCGATCTATATCGAATGAACCTATGCAGATCTAGGTGTACCTTGCCAATCTACAAGAATACAACTAGCAGTACGTTAAATATATGAGCATATGCTTTAATCTTTACAGAGGTTGACCCATGTCATGTAGACAATGGGTCTCTAGTAATCTTACCATATTTAAATAACAGCACTCATAAACAACATGTCTGCAAACTGCATGTTGAATGATGAAAATTAAGTAAAGATGGCATTGGACTTGAAGCCTTGCTCAGTTCAATATACCAAATATTCATTTTGCCCTAAGTTCAGGGCATAGTTGTTTAAATCTCTAAACAGCTTCTAAGATAGGCTTGTACAGCATAGTGCTGATGATCACAATATTAGGAGATCAGACGAATGTGGAATATCAAGCAAATGAAGAGTATAAAGAATCAGTATTTAGGTAGAAGAAGAAAAATCTTAGTTTGGATGCAAGAGCAAACAACTGTAACAGGAATGATTTTAAAAATCCCTCCAATCAATAAAATAGAAAAGAAAAGAAAAAGGAAAAAAATTGCATACCTCATATGCAGTGCTTATCTCCTTGAATTTTTCAGTCGCTCCAGCTTGCTTATTGACATCAGGGTGATACTTGATAGATAAAACATAAAGTCAGCATATTGCTGCAGATGCAACATAAAAGAATGTGCATATTTAATATCATCTAATAAGTTGGACTCCAAACCTGGATATGTTCTAGAAATTTCATTTTAACTATTTTACAGAACAGGCAACACAAGGTTTGGACTCAGCTAGCCAAGTGTTACTGAACAGTAATTAAGCACACAATTATTTAACAGTCAAACGATTTCTATCAACTAAGACTAACATACCATAAAAATGAGGCATGAATTGCCAATAGCATTGAATGCATGAGCGAACCCTCATGATCGCCTCCTATCTAGGTTGCATCCTTTTGACTCAGTTTTTTTATAGAACAGGTAACACAAGGTTTGGACTCAGCTAGCCAAGTGTTACTGAACAGTAATTAAGCGCACAATTATTTAGAAGTCAAACAATTTCTATCAAGTAAGACTAACATACCATAAAAATGAGGCATGAATTGCCAATAGCATTGAATGCATTAACGAACCATCATGATCGCATTAACGAACCATCATGATCGCCTCCTATCTAGGTTGCATCTTTTATCATAGAGACTTTCATTAGAACATCCATGTCTACTTCAACTTGAATCCACACCAACATTACTTACACAGGATTCCTCTAATGCTTAAAAGACATGACCAAGCCACTCAGTCAATGGTATACTTTTCTTTATAACAGAGCCACGATTTTAGAACTATAAAAAGGTCCAGAGACAAATGCTGATGTAAATTTTTACTTTAGCATTCTTGTTATCCTTTGCCAAATTGGATATGGATAAGGATCTCAAATCCACATGTTCAGATTCCAGCATAACTTTACCTCCTGATGTACCGATTAAAACAAGAAAAAGAACAAAAAACTTGCTATAATTACCTTAATTTCCACATATCCTACACTCACATGTGCATGACACCATCTTTATTGCTCAAACAACCCAACAGCATAACCACTTTCAACACTTCATCAAGATTCTTCTGTAGCCTCACTGACGTAATATCATCACAAGCCAAGAATAGTTAGCAACTCCATCCACCACAATGATTTGATTCTCATATGAAATTAAATTAATACCTAGGACTTGTTACACATGACTGATTTAAGATGAGGGACTATTAGATGGATGGTTGTGATACCTCCAGCAATGAGGTACATGTAGTTAGGTTCCTTTACCATGGCTGTTTTCTTCGATTTAATACAGCTAATGAATGCAAGACCACTTTTTCCTAACATAATTCTTTTGATCTCATTTAAAATTATTACCTTGAGAGAGAATTATTAGGCATGTGTTTATTGTTCAAGGATGTGTACTTGTACAGGCTTTGAAAATACAAGGCACATCTGGTAGAATTTCTAGCAGGATCTCGCACAAGCCTCATCACCTTAAGCAATCTTCCATCCATGCTGAGGCATCTGTGTTATACCCTGCAGCCAATAGCATAGATGTCCCAGAGATCTCGCACAAGCCTCATCACCTTAAGCAATCTTCCATCCATGCTGAGGCATCTGTGTTATACCCTGCAGCCAATAGCATAGATGTCCCAGAGATAACAGTTGCAACTTCAATCTAACATTCTAAACTATTAAAAGAAAGCATAGTTGTACCGACTATCTGTTTCTGGCCAGGTCTACCCACTTACATTTATCTTGCGCTTATTAGTACCCCTTTTCTTATCTCTGGTATATGAGCAACTTGGTAATCATCCAAGTTTTCCAGCAGTACACATCAACAAAGGTAAAAAAGGATATAATTGTCCCAAAATGAAAAAAAAAGCTCCTGAGCAATATAAATCAAAACTTGGATGTTCCTCTTCTTGTCCTTGATCTCTAAAATGGAGATGCCGTCAAGACTTAATACAATAGCTTTGTATTTTGTTCTTCTCTTCCATCATTTTTCATACTTTTCCCATAACAACAAGACTTTTATCCGTTACCTGAACAATGACATGTTTTGCACCTTTGCAGCAGTGTTGCTTCCATTGAGATCTTTAATGTCAATATCAAAGCTTTTTCCATTAACCGGACAGCATCAGTCAGAGTTGCAATTAATAATTTGAAACAACTCTCATAGTGTTAAATAAGCCCCTAAAGGTTGGGTGCACTTCTTTCCATCGTGTTGTTGCCTATTTGGAAGCAAAGTAACTACAAGGCATTCTAACGTAAGTCTAATGATCTAAACGTTGTCAAAATTGTCTCCCTTCCCCTTCCACCCCCATCAACAAGAAATTGCACCAGAACACATGGACTACATGTGTTGGCTTTTTTAGTTTTCTTCCCCTTCTGCGTTGTTATATTTCTCGTTTTGGCAGAAACAATACAATCTGAGAAAAATCTAGTTCTTGTTTGGTGCTTTCTCTACGGCCAATCAATCAAATCTACCAAAATCCCTGAAATATTATGAAGTAACGACGACAACATTCTAATCCAATATCTTGATTACAAGAGAAGGCAGAATAAAAGGACATCGAAACCAAAAAAGGGCTCGAGAACACCAGCAACGAGTACCTGACGAGCTAATCTCCGGTAGGCGGCCTTGATCTCCTTGTTGCTGGCAGACCGCGGAACTCCGAGAGTCGAGTAGTAGTCCGCCGACGCCGTGATAACGTTCGCGAGCCCATCAATGCCGCCAGCCGTGCTGCCCCCGGTTCTCCTCCGGCTCTTCCTCTTCTTGAAGTGGCGGAGCGAGAGGGAAGGGTCGGCGAGGAGACAGTGGTCGAGTGAGGAGGGGTGGAGGCGGACGCGGTAGGAGAGGTCGGGGCCGAATCCCCTGAGCGATGGGTTGGGAGGGGCGAAGGAGAGATAGGAGACGGAGAGCGCCATTGCTGGACGCAGGTAGAGGATGGGGATGGAAAGGCGTCTTGCTTTTATGGACCAGACGCGGAGCGAGCACAGCTGACCAGGGCCTGCCCGACCGTCGAGGTACGAGCTCCGGATTGGTATCAACGGGCTAGCACTGGGCGCGTGCGATGCAGGGAGATTGATGGCTGAGATTCATCTATTTTTAAATATATACACACATTCACGTCCACGCACACAGTAGGCATGCACCCTTGCGATGGACGAGGCTGACATGACTAATAAAATAAATAAATAATATAAATTTTTTTTTTACAATATTAAATTTCAATCCTAAAATTTTTATTTAAAAGTAAACATTAAAGATAAGATAAAAAGAGAATTTCGACTCAACTAAACTCATCTAAGCCTTTTTTTTTTCCAACTATGGGGTCGGCTGCATGAATATACTTCCTCCACTCTCTCTATTCAGGACTAAGTCTGCACTATTATGACTAAATCGATATTTAAATTATAAATAGTTATATTTTTTTAATTATTTATTAATATTAGTTTAGGTCTACCTCTATTTTATTCTTACCATAGATTGTTAAAAGATCATTTTTCTAATTTAAGTATCTAAAGGTCTTTATTGTATATGTCCATGAAATATATATATATATATATACATGTATGCACATACATTTTTAGATTTAAAAAAAATAAATTGATTTGAAACTATGAACTAAATATATATATATATATTTTTGAGTTTTAAAAAATTAAAAATATAATTGAAATGAAATAAAATTATGATTATTATGAAAATTACTCAATATTCTTTATGGCTAACGTTTTGATATTGCAATTAAATAATATGCATGGACATCGATATAATTAATATCAAAATAATAATAAAATCTTAATTTCAAACTAGTTGAAATTAGCTGTGCATATCATTTTTCTCTATTTAAATTAATTTTTAATCTTTTTTATAAAATAAAAAAATATTAAATTTTTTTTATTTTTTCCTATATATATATTTTTTTTTGCTTATCACTACTCTTTTTTCTTTTATAAGTATCAAATTACCATTTGTATAGATGTATCTATAGGTTGATATATATGCATGTCATTCAAGTCATCCTTTCCTTACTGATATAATTAATAATATTAAAAATATATAAATTTATTTTTTTTATTTTATATATTAAATTTAAATTATAAAAAATAATTTTAAATTAAAAATAAGATAAGTTAAATAAAGTATATGTATTAGATTGAATTATTTTTAAATTTTAAAAAAATTAATTGATTTGAAACTGTAGATTAAAAAATAGATAAATATTTTAAGTTTCTAAAAAAATAAAAATAATCAAAATAAAATAAAATTATTTATAATAAAGTGTAGTTATTATGAAAATTAAATCTAAAAAGGTTCTCACTACCATATTTTCCTTGGCCAATAATTAGATTTCATAATTAAATAATATTTAAAAGTTATTTAATTTAACTTTACGTATGGTATAAGAAAAAAAGAAATTAATTTTTGAACAATTTCATTGTTTACCATTTATCACGTTTGCCTATACTATTATTTTTATATGGTATTAAAAAAATTCATTTAATTGTCACCTAATTGGACCATCCATCAGGGAAAGAACAACTTTATATTTGGATAGTTATACTTTTCTAAGAATCTACTTTTACTCTTTTTCTTATCAAATCAGAAAAAAATTGATTTTAGGCATCTTCTTTTTCTTCCCCATTGGAAAAAGAAAAAAAAGCAAGAGTCAAAGTAAAAAAGAAAAATTATGAATTATAAAATAGAAGCCAAACAAAGAGTGAACATGAGTTAAGAAAGTGGGAAAAAATCTTGTTCCAAGGTTCTATCATTGATTCTTCCTCATTAGAAAAAAGAAAAAAATCAAAGATAAGATAAAAATGAAAAAAATTTATGACCCGTTATAAAATAAAAGTAGGAAAAAGAGAAATAATTTGATTCTAAGGATCTATTTGATTCTTCTCCACTGGAAGAAGAAAAGAAAAAAAGAAAAAGCCAAACATGAGTTGAAATAAAAAAAAAAAAAAGAAGAAAAATTATGACATGCTATAAAATGAAAGCAAAATAAGAAAAAAAAGCCAAATGGGATAAAAAATTAAAACCCATGTACATTCAAGAAATCGATACAAAAAACATTGGCATAACAAAAATAAGTAGGCAGGGTCTTTGTTGTTTTTGCGTCTTATAAGACCTAGTCTTTTAAGTTAGCTCATTTTAAATTAAGATTCAATTTAATTAAATTAAGTTAAAAATATTAAAAAATATATAATTAGAATTTTATTTTAAATCTATATTCATAATGTTCAGTATTGAGTTAGCTTTCTAATACATTTGAATCACTTAAATTAGAGTTCAATTGAGAAAGTTATAATCGATTTTATGAATATCTTGATGTTGATAAACTTATGATAAATTATGACATACCATTAATGATTATTAAGAATAATTTTTGATGTTTTTATTGAATTTTTATATTATAAAATTATATTGAATGAGTTAAAAGTTAGTTTTGAGTCCAAAAGCTATTCTAGATATTTAATAGATATTTATGTCTTTGGTCTTCTTAAAGAAAACATTATTCTACAAAAATTAAGAAGTCTATTAATTTTATGATATTAGAATATTGTAAATAATAGGAAACTTATTTGCTTTAGAAAAATTTTTTATAAATAAGATTTAATAGAGATCTTTTGATATTAAATCAATAGTTCAAAAGGATGAAGAAGTGAAAGTTGAAGGATAAAGAAGTTGATGAACCATCGAATGTAAAAATTAATTTTTATTGACTTTATTAGTTCTTATCAATTTTATATGAATCATGTAAGTAATACAATCATAATAATTTAGAATATTTTATAAATTATTCATGATACTCAAAAATTTCAAACTTTGATAAGTAGTCTGACCATAAATTAAAATTTTTATAAGATTGTATGATTATCAAAATTTATTTTATAATTGGTAAATAAATATATGAATTAAAATAATGGCTATGTTTTTTACATAATTAGTTATTTTTTGAAATGCTAAGATTTGACAATTATTTTTGAAATGCTATTAGCAGTTTAAATTTTACATGACATGTTTATTACAATATTTGGATTAAGTGAGTGAAATATATTATATATTATTATTGCTAATTGCTACAAATTATTATTATGTAAAGAATGATTTATAATCTTTTGATGTTGTTCACTACCAATAATATTTTTTGTAAGTATTATTATGAGAAATCTTTATCTTTTAATATGAAGTGATATGATGAATCAATTCAACTCAACTCATCTAAGCCTTTTTCCAACTGCATAAGGCCAGCTACATGAATCTACTTCCTCCACTCTACTATACTCAGGACTAAGTCGATACTCAAATTATAAATAGTTATATCTTTTTAATTATTTTTGTTTATATTAGCTTAGGTTTACCTCTATCTCTATCGTTATCCTAAATTGTTAAAAGATCGCTCTTTCTAATTGAAGCATCTAAAGGTTTCATTGTATATGTCCAAACCAATGTAATCGATTTTCTCTCATTTTATCTTTAATTATATGATGAATAATTTTATGAAATAATGATAATAAAAATAGAGAATGAAAATTACAATTATTGAAAATGAATGGTTAGATTATTGATAAATAAAATATGATTGACACTATAGTATACATAAACTCTCAGCCACTATGGATGATTGATGATTGATATTAAGAGCCATCTCCCCACAAGAGATATAAGTGAAGATCTAACTCTCATCTACAAGGTTAAATATGATGTATTGGCTCTACCATAGGTATAACATAGCCATGAATTTGAAATTAAATTATTATTATTGTTAAAACAATAATTTTAGATATTACATGATATAATACAAGAACTTTTATAATGTAATGTTTACTTGATCCACTGATTTATAGTTAGTGCTACTTATTAAGTGAAAGCTTATATATTATTATCTTTTATTTCATATATATATAAATAAAATAGGAACTTAGGTTAGAAGTAGCCAAGTACTCATTAAACTCTTAGCCAACTCATTAGTTTAGATTGTTAATTAGCACATTTGTTCTAGTTTATTGGTTTTGGTGATAATCTCTATATGTTTCTTAATTGTAGTGACATTGTAGTAAATGTTCATGAACATATTGTAGATTAAGTCATTGAATAAATTTTAATTTTTATTTAGTTCAATAAATGATAATTTGTAGTGATAAATGCCTTGCATGCTATAGGGCATGGGATCGATTATTGTGATTTGGATCCACCCTAGGTCTAAGGCTTGACAGACCTACAAAAGGCCAATAGAATCAGCACAAGGATAGAGGTTTTCTTTAATATATGGATACTCTTCTGAAATAAGAAAATATAGGATAAAGTTCTTCATAGAAAAATAGGGGATGACTAATTAAGAAAATAGAAGTTGCATTTAGTGGAAGTTGCCAGCTAGAAATATCATGCATTGAACTTACAAAACCAATCAATATACCATGAGTTTTCATGAGATGCTAGATATTTCATTATAAATGATAATGGAAAGAGAACTTGAACCAACCACAATCATAAACACAAGAGCATTATTTGGCTTAATTACTTTTGATTACTTCTAGATAAATAAAAATTTAGAAGCCCCCTCTTGTATCATTCACTTAAAAATTGGAAGTAAGCAATATATGCACCTGATATATTATTATAGATAACAAAATAACACTACCAAAAGTTTAATCATCCACAAAAAAATACAAAGCTTTCTAAATTCCTATAATGAGATGGACCATAGCCTTTGGTTGCAACCTTTTATAACTTATTCGTAACTATGTAATCCAAGTTTTTGAAAAGGAAGAAAAATAGTCCATATGGGAATATAGCATCATAACTTCAATCAATCAAATCTAAAGCCTTTTCTTGTGTTGTGGGCAGGTTTAAGTGAAGTCGTACTGATATAATTAAAGATATTGGTTGTTATAATATGAAAGTCTAATTTAGTTATTTCTTGTATCAACTATAGTATTGATATATAATTGCAAACTTAAAAATTATTTATGCATCCTATGTGTATCCTCTGCTGATATCATAACTAATGATCGACTATATAACCATAAAAATTTTAAAAGGCATTAGCATTACATTCTTTCACACAAATTGATAAAGAAAATCAATGTTCCATATAGCTTACAAGAATTTATTTTGAGCACCAAACAATGACAAAAAGTGATTCTTAATAAAGAACTAAAGTAATAAAAAAGAAATCATCAGTAGTAAATGGGCAAAGAAGATAATCTACTCACAAGGAATTTAACGGCCTCTGAAACCAATCCTTTGTACAATCTAAAATTTTGGTGCATTTATTGTTTAAGCAATAGGGGAGAAGCGAATATAGAGCCTTTGTTATTTTAGGCCTATGAGGGCAAATAGGATTAGTATGAATAAGAAAGAGGATAAGTTTTTCTTTAAGATATGAATACTCTTTTACAAAAAGAAAATAGAGGATAAAGTTCTTCACGAGAAAATAAGGGACAATCAAATAAGAATGCAATAATTGCATCTAATAGAAGCTATTATTTAGAATAATGCCCGGACATTGGTTATCATTGGCCATTACGTTTGATAGACAACCAAGTGACTTTGATGGCCCAAGCAATGTTGGGTATGGCAGGAAATGTATCCCAAGATAGGTTGAACAGGGATAAACAAAGAGCCCAAATTGAATCCAAATCTTCCATAGCCATTAGCAGCTTATTGGCATACATTGTAATAAGAAAGAGGGAGAAGAAAGGATGAAGAGGAAGGGAACTTACTAGAATCAATTCGGTTGCCAAATCAAAGGAAGAAGAAGATGATCCTCTAACAATTCCAAGTCTAATTTGTTGTTGAACTATTAATAAAAAAAAGGGGTAGGTGCCCTCAATCATTGAATTAAAGGAAAAAGATGAATTCAAAGCCCAATTCATCATTGCTGTTAATTTCTCAATTAGATTGTAAAATGGGCAATGAGAAATAGGTTGCATAGAACAAATGCGAGAATAGCACGACCGGATTAGTTTTAGGAAAAGGAATAATTTTTTCATTTATGGTAAAAGGGTGTAGAAGAGTAGTTATGAAGCTTCTTTGGCTGCTTTTCCAATGAACTCCTCTAGGCTATTTATGGTTGAGCTCCACTACCTCGAAGGAAGCCTCAAATATTTTAGAGTTTTTCTATAATCACTATTTTGAAGTCTTCTATGCTCTGACATAGCTTTCCTTTTGATTATGAAAGATTTTCAACACATTTGAGAAAGTCAAAACATTCTAAAAAGTGCATTATCTTTCAATACTCCTCCTTAATGTGCTTTCTCTAATATTCTAAGCATAATACATAATAAAATAATTTTGCTCATGGTAGTGCTTTAATAAAGAAGTATGTTGTTTGCTCCTCTATCTTTCAATACTTTTCTTAATGTGTTTTCTCTAACATTTCAAACATGGCATGCAACAAAATGAAATTTGCTTGTGGTAGTGCTTTTATGAAGAGCCTATTTTTACTCATTTATCTTGTATCATTTGAGTTAAATCTCTTTGTTAGTTGTAGCCATTCTTATTCAATAATATTTGATTGCAATATATTTTATTTAATAGGACTCTTTGTCGTTGTGATTGTTGATTGTTGTCACCCATTATCTCTATTGATTCTTGTTGTTGCTCCCCCATATCTTCGAGTATCTTTCTTAATCATATAGCTTGATATCTAGAACTTGCAGCTACTACATGCTCAACTCCTACTGATTATTGTATTATTGAGTTTTATTCTTTAATATCCAAGAGAAAATGCAGAATTCAACGTAAATGCATAACCTAAAGTACTTTTTATGTCATCCATAGATTTGATTCAATCACAATCAATGTATCCAAGTAGTCTTAAGTCTATAGTGGGCTTCTACCAAATACCAAATTTTTTTTGTGCTTTACAAGTACCTAAGTATTCTCCTTGCTGCACCATAATGATTTTGACTTAGATTCTACATGAATCTTAATAATAAGTTTGTTACGTACATTATATCTGACTTTAGAGTTATGAGATATAATAAGCTTCCAATAAAGCTTTTATAATGGAAGGGATCCACTTGTTTTGGTTGTGTATCTTTTATATAGTTTTATATTTATGGTTAAAGGAGTAGCCATGGATTTGTACTCCATTTTGAACTCACATTTCTTTTGGGATACTAAGATTATTGCTTTTTCTTAGTTTATTCCAATACCAAAAAGTAGAGCATCAAGCCCAAGTCAATCATCTCGAACATTTTCATCGTACCTTCCTCGAATTGCCCAATCATATTCTCATTACTTCCTGCATAGATAAGATCGTGCATACATAAAGAGACAATGAGAGTGTTAGTATTGTCTTAGGTGTTGTTATATAGTGTTGGCTCATTTTTTATTCTCTTGAATCCTTGATCAATGAAGTATCTATCAATTCTATTGTACCAAACTCATGATGCTTGCTTTAACTCATATAAAGCTTTCTTCAGTTTTAAAACTTATCTTCTCCTCTTATTATAACCCTAATGGCTACTCGATGTAAATTCCCTTCTTAGAATCTATTCAAAAATGTGGATTTTACATCCGCTTATCGATTTTTCAGCTTTTTCTAAGCTATCAGATACTTTTATTATGTCCAAATAAGCTAGTGAAGCAAAGGTTTCATTGTAGTCTAGCTATCGGATACTTTTATTATGTCCAAATAAGCTAGTAAGCAAAGGTTTCATTGTAGTCTACTTTAAATTGTAGAGAGCATCCATTGCTTACAAATCTTACCTTGTGCTTTTTAATCAAGCCATCAAAGTTAAGCTTGGTTTTGTAAACACATTTAACTATAACAATCTTGTTGTTTTCTGGATGATTTACTAGCTCCCATGTTTTATTTTCTTTAATCATCTTTATTTCTTCTTTCATAGCACCGATCCATACCTAGCATTTTGATGTGGCTTCAAAACTTTCTGGCTTCATAATCATAAAATAGCTTGTCTCATATATTTCACTAAGTGATCTTATCCTCCTTAGTGGTGATTTTGGTGAAGAGTCCTCTAACTTTGATGATGAGGACGAGTGATTGGAAGTTTTTGAAGTAGCTTCTTTTAGTTCTACTTGTTCCTTCCTAAGAATATTTCATGATGGTGTGATCAGAATGATCACCAGTTAAATCTTGACCTCTTCATACTATAATTTAATAGCCTTTGTACTGCATATTATAGCCCATAAACATGCCTCATTTTGTTTTGTCATCTAGTTTACTCTTTTTTTAGTAGACATTTGCACATAGCATATGCTTTTGAAGATCGAGATATCGCACAAATGGCTCCTAACCACTTCATGCTTCAATAAAAGTCTTGTTTGGTACTACTTTAGTTGGGCATTTATTTGGTAGATAAACTGTTTCAATTCAAAATTTCTTACGTAGGCTTTTCTCCTTCAACATTGATCTTTCCATCTTCATAATAGTTTTATTATTGCTTTTAGATACTCTATTTTTCTTTAGGTATACCTAACAATTAGTTGACACTACATTCCATCTTCACAAAATTTATCAAACTTGTTGAAAGTGTATTCCTTACCTCTATCACATTTTAGCACCTTGATATCCTGGTCACTTTCTTTTTTTATTAGATTTTTGAATTTCTCAAAAATATTAAAAACTTGTATCTTTATCGCACGAAATTTATCCAAATATTCTTAAGTAGTTATTAGTAAAAAGGATAAAGTATCTTTTTTTATTAAGAGATGGAGACCTTATTGGACTACAAAAGTTGGTGTGCACCAACTCCAATAACACTTTGGCTCTCTAGGCTTTGCTGGAAGGAAATGGTTACTTGTCTCACCTAAAAGGCAACCTTCACAAATGTCATCTTTAGCTTATACAAGAAGCAAATATCTCATCATATTTTTCTAATGGAGGATCAATCCATTGAAGTGGAAGTGACCAAATCTTGAGTGCTAAAACTATGAGTCATGTACCATGTTTTTATTATTACATTCTACCAATAGATTAGAAAAATTCTACTACTTCACATCTTAACTTTAGAAATCTTTGCTTTTTGTCTTTCTTATCGGTATGGTGCAAAAGTCCCTCTCAATGTAGAGAAATTATTAGTGCTCCATCATTTGGTTGATGCTTAGAATATTTTGTTCTAACTAAGGAACTAAGAGGACATCGGTAATAAATTTTGTATCTCATCTTGTTTGGATCATAAGTGTACCTTTGTTGCTCGCTTACATCAACTTACCATTCTCAAGTAGACTTTTTTTTTAGTGGATGCATCTAGATCACTAAAAATATTGGTGTCTTTAGCCATGTGGTTGCTGCATGTAAGGTCCAAATGCCATATATTCTTTTCTTCTATTATAGAACTTTCATTGGCATAAAAGAGATAATCATTTTCTTATTCTTCAAAATTAGCTTGATGATTGTTCTTGAAGCTACAATTCTTTTTAGAGTGGCTGAATCTTTACAATTTTGGCATCGAGACTTATGGTGGAACTAGCAATCTCTTTCCAAATTATTTGTTTTTTCATATATGCCATAAGAAGAGAATTTTGTATTTTTTCTCTTTGATTGTTTTTGCCTCCTCCTTTGAGTTACCTTCTCTTCTATTTTATTTCTCTCGCCTCTATCCTTTTGTTAGAGACTGCAAACTCTTAAATTAAAAGGCATTCTCCAAAGAATTTTCATTACATTTGTGTAATCTATTTTCATATACTTCTATAGAGCCCATTTATTCTCATGATATAGCTGATATATCTTTTGTCTCTTTAATGGCGTTCACTATTGAATCATATATTTAGTGATACTAACTAATACTATTTATACAACCTTTTTGTCTTGAATATCTTTCCTATAAGGTCTCAATTGATTAACTAATTCTTTTATTCTAGCATAGTAATCTTTAGCAGTATTAAATCCTTCATTTTAATATTCTCAATTTTTTTTAAAAGTTTAGATTTTTGGCAACTCGTACCATTTTTTAGCTATTTTTATTTTCTCTTTAGCAGTTATATCGTATGGCAAAGAGTGCTTTAATCCTCTATCTCAATCAAGCACAAGTTTTCATTTTCCCTTATGTCTTATGGTAGATTTAAGCTACTTAGTCAATCAATCAGAATGACCTAGTAGAAAGTAACATAGGGCTTGGGTAAGAGTATTAGTCAATCAATTAGAATGACCTAGCAAAAAGTAACATAGGGCTCAGTGAGAATACCACCATCTATCAATATGTCTAAAAGTAAGATCCCTGTCGTATTGCCCAATTGAGATTTTATTAAAAAATAATTTTTAATAAAAAGAATAGATCAAAGAAAAAGCAAAAGGAAAGTGTTCGTAATTCATTAAGACCCATTTGGTTTGGCATCATAATCAAAATCAAAGTCAAAATTGAATGCCATTAAAGTTGGAATCGAAGTTACTTATTCTCTCTATCCGTTTGGTTGACATGGAAATTAAAATTATAATCAAAAGCTTTTAGATCGGTATGCTGAAAATGAATCAAAAATTATAAAAAGATGTCTATAAAATCAAACTCACCATGAAAAAAATATATATTTGATAAAAATAAAGAGCAATCATGCAATAACTTGTCATAATCTAGTAAGAAGTAGCCCAAAATATTAGTAAAAGGATAAGTGCACCTTTGTTGATAGTATGGTTGAAGAGTTCAAGAGGGCATTAGATGATAAGATGGAGAGAAAGGTAATGGATGAGAAAGAGATGGAAGGAGGTGCATTAAGTTATAGTTGACTTAAATAGATTTGTAATTTTAAAAAATGTTATGTATTTCAAATTTCCTTAATACATGATTCAGATTTCATGTAAAATTGAAACCAGATTCTAATTATATCTAAATAAATACTAAGAATTGGGATTAGTTATTCCAATTCTGATTCTAGAGGTCTTTTCTGATAGATCAAATGGGCCCTAAAAAGACTATTATGTTTCTCACTCATGACATATCTCAATGTTATTAGTTAAATAATTAATTAAAGATAAATGTATTATTTAAGTAATCAACTATCTTTCTAAATTTTCTTTCCAAAATTTTTTAGAAACTTTGAATTTTAATTACCAACACTAATTTTCATTTTTCATCTTCACAAAATGGTTAAGATATATTGAGCAAAACATAAATGATATTTTGAAATTATCAACATTAGAATAATATCCCATTAGAAATGAACAAAACATTTTATATAATAAAAGTATTATTCTTATTGATTACCACTTTTTGTTTAATCATGATATATTAGTATATATAATTGTACTTTTTTGACTCATCTATAATAAAAAGCATATGTCTTTTTTTTTCTATCATGATTTTTTTGCAATAAAAGTGATTAAATAAAAGAGAGAGATTCAATGGGTCCAAGGAAAGAAAAATCTATAAAGAGTTTAGTATAAGAAGACTTGAAAATTCTTAACATTAGATAAGTGAAAAAAAAAAAAGGGGGAGCCATGCCACAGTTTCCTACACTGTATAATTAGCCAACTCTAGCATAAAAAGTGGGATATTTAGAAAGAGGGATATTTTGAAAGGGAACCATTACTTTTAGTATTTTTGATGTAAATTGTTAATTTTTAAATATACCCACATCTTCTTTGGTTATTAGTTAACCTTTCGCCTAAGTTTCCATCATGATCCCCTCTTTCATGGCCCTTATTTCCTTCTCTTTTGCCTTCTTTTTATCTATCTTGCTTTGATGAATTGAAGTCTCCATTCCAACTAGATTTCATGGTCCCTTCACTTCTATTATTTCGTATTGTGAACTCATAGCCTCTTTCTTATCTCTTTATAAAATATGTTTTTGTATCTAGGAATATCAAATTATATCTTGAGATCTCTCTTCCTTAAAATTCACCCAAGATGTTTCTTGATCACAAAAAGTTCAAGATGAAGTAAGTTTAAGCTATGTGAGATGAATAATCAAAGGGTACAAAGTGAAAATTAGAATGAACAGGGAATGAAAAAGGGGAATGGAGTCAGAGGGAAAAGGGAGAGTAGGAGTAAGTTATAATGTGAGCTGGATTGGATTAAACATTTATTAACACCTAAAATTAAGCATTGTCAAATTATTTTTATCAAATTTATTTTTAGTCACTGAGTAAATTAATTATAAAATATTATGTATTTGAAATTACTTATATTCACTATGAAAATATCTATTACAAAGTACAAATCTTCTAAAGAGAGAAGTAGGTTTAAATGATTTTTTTAAAAAAAATTTGTGTTAAGGATACATGGTGATAATGAAATAGGGGACTATTAGAATAGGTATGACTTAAGAAAGATATTATTGGAGAGTCTTAGTGAGATGAAGAAATCCAATGTGAGTTGAGATACGAAAAACCTAGTTTATTTTTGGAATTGTAGAATATTTTCTTAGAAAATCGTATAGTCTAGTTTTCATGGACATGAGATATAGTTTGTGAGAAAGCTAGGTATAGCTCCCTAGCTTTCCTTAAAAAGAGAAATGATTTGAAAAATAAAGTAAAGAACTGAATTATAAAAAAAAATAAAGAAAGAGAAACGAAGATGATAAAGTTTCTTAAATATAGGGATGCTATTAAATTGGGTTGGGTCTAGGTTTTACTAAACCTAAGGTAGTAATTATTGAGAACTCAAATTTATTATGTGCTTTGTCCATTGAAAGATTTGATCAGTTTTAGATTGGGCAATGAAAATATGTATTAGGTTTAGGCTAAGTGGAGGTCGAGTTTGATTACTTATCAAGTTTTCAATATTATATCTTGAAGAGTTAATCAAGTTAAGCAATTTATAATTTGAGAATTCATCAATAAAAAATCAAATACATACTACAAAAATTAAATCATGAATAATAGACACTTTATGGTAAACCACATAATAATAATAGACTAAAAACTAAAAATATATGTTTCATTCAAAGTTAAATATAAATAATTAAATATATTTAAACATGTCATTATTCTTTTTAAATTAAAGAAAAACATATAAAATTAATATTATATATGTAACATGCATGTATGTTGCATACATGTGTGTATGTATATATAATAAACAAGATACTTTATCTAAGTTTGGGTGTTTGAGCAAAGTTTGAGTAAGTTGGAATAATAATGTCAAATCTAAACTCAACCTAAAAGTTCAATAAGTTTGTCTTTGATTATACATTTACTTCTTTATCATTTAGTTCAAATCATTTGCAAGTTAAAATGACAATAATATGTAGGAGACCATGATTAGAGAAAAAAATAATACCGTGATAAGGATCCATTAACAAGAAGGGCATTTGGTCACTAGAAAAATATGCACACATAATTTCTCTTACATTGAAACTAGTAGAGATATTTAGAAAATATTTATTTAAATTCTTAAGCAAGCCATAATTCTCTCCCATCTCTTTATTATAGTTATACAAAAAAAATATCAACCCTTTGTTTTCTTTTATCTCCCATCATACATGATAATGCTGAGACATTAATTATGGCCAATATATTATGCTTCTTTTTATTAGGATCACCAATCTACATTTTATGGGACTAAATACTTTCATATCCAATCTTGATATTCCCATCCAAATGGCTTGAAGACTTAACTATTAAATTTAATTGATTCTCTAATCTATCAAACTGTAATGATATCTTAAGACAAAATAACCTAATTGTTATTATTTAGACAAGGCATGACATATCCTTGCTAGGTGATGAAGAGTCTCCATTTAGATTGAGCTCATATTAATAATACTTGTATTTAACCTATTTTAAAGCTGCGTACTAATTTAATCCTATATCTAACAAGTTCAAAACCTATTGGATAGGGTTAAATTCTGTATTTTTTATATTATATTTTATTTTTAAAATGTACTTTATCTATTTATAAACTTGTTTGCTTTTTTTTTTTTTAAGGTTAGCATGCGAAGTCTTAATAGTTATTTTGTTATTCTTATTAACTATGTTCATTTTTATAATATCTCATATATATATATAAATATATATATCTTTCTTGAAACTAAGATTTCAATTTATTTATTGAGAACCTAATTTATTATTTTAAATCTTATTTTAACTACTAGAACAGTTAGTACTATTGTTGCAATGCTGTTTTTGTATTTTTTTTTTTTATTTAATAATATTTTTATATGTCAACTATTCATTATTCATTTTTATTCAATCTAAATTTTATTTTTAAGTAGTACTTTAGTTTTTCTGCCCTTTTGCATTCTAGGTGGTTTTAAGAATGTAAATTTATTTGCTCAATCTCATTAGAAGTACATTTTTCGTTCCTTGCTTCCTTATATGAGATGTTTAAAACCGAAAAATTAAAGTTAAGCGAATGAGGGCGGCCAAGTAGTGTGTACACTTTGCTTAGAGCAATTTAATTTTATTAAGGGCACATTTGGATCATTAGTGGGATGAATCCAATCCAATATTTGTGGGCTCTATCATACGTTAGGAACCTAGGATAGGTAAATTAAAGGCTTTCCATAGTTTCAAACTTGAGTGAAGGAAGTTAATTGAGAGCTAGTCATCTGCTAGTCTAATTATTATCCAATTAACCAATTAGTAAATTGAATCCATATGGTCTTAGTAATTTGAGTAGAAATTATTTATAGTAGTTGAATTTGAGTTTAAGTTTTTTTTTTCCATTCAATATGAGATTTTTTTTTTTTAAGATATTGGTGTTGGTGGTTCACAATAAAGTTAATAAATGGTATAAATAAAATTAACTAATCTCTGCACGTCACTTGCCGGATCATGTTTTCATGGTGCAAAATGTGGTAATTAAGTCCGTATTTAAAAGTGAACGACCCGGCAGGCCGGGTGCCGAGACTGGGTCATTCTTATCCATACCTGGCGTACTTAAATAGCATATGGAGCACGAGGAGGACTCTGTTCTGAAGTTAAAGTTCCTACTTTTTACCAAGTGAAAGGAAAACTTAACAAAGGTCCCTCGGTGGTCATTTAATTACCTTTTCACCTCCATGTGGAGAGTTGAAGTCTAAAACCCTAACTCCTTTTCCCTCGCTTCTGCTCCTTTTCTCTCCCCTTCACCATCGTCTCAACCAGCGCTCCACCGCCGTCTCTAGCACCGGCGCCACCAACAACTCCAGGACCGTCGCCAACAACAAATCCAAGACCGCCGCCGTTTGAGGGATGCCCTCCCTCCAACTCCGCCGATCTCTCTTTCTCCTCCCATTCCCTTTCCTTTTCTTATTTCACTCTCTTCCTCACTGCTGATCAATTATAGTTGAAGGAAACCCTAGAAACCTCTTGTTGTCTTCGTAGCCTTCGTCGCATCCAAAACCACCTCCTTCTCATCCCCAAATCGAGCATAGAGCCATGGGGATATTCGAACCATATCGAGCTATCGGTTACATCACCAGTGGTGTCCCCTTCTCCGTCCAGAGACTGGGGACTGAGACCTTCGTCACCGTCAGCGTTGGAAAAGCATGGCAGATCTATGATGTAAGCTTTCTATCTTGTGAAGTTAGTTTTTTTTTCGGTTGATTGTTGAGTTCTCGTAAGCGTGGAGAAAATTCATTAAAGAAAATCGTAACTGAAAGTTTCATAAGCTTGGCCCTGAAATTTTGCAAGCTGAATTTTGGAGCTCGTAGTAACGGCCGCCCGCTATCATTAGTTTGCACATTGGCTGAATTGGTGTGCCCACTATGTTTAATAGGAGCCTACTTAAAATTTACTGTTAAAGAACTCAAATTTGTTCCCTATGAGTCTGTTCTATTTCTGCAGTGTACTTGATTTTAGTTCCATGATATTTTGATAATGATGGTGCATGGATTCTTCAATGATTGAGAATCGAGTTAATATAAGAATTACAGATAGACATCACATGTTTCTAATGGAGAGTGGTGATCATATGAAGTTGCTGATGTAGATGATACAGTAGTGCAATCATCTACTAATGGGGGCTATCTACAACTGTTTCATATTTATGATGGACTAGCCATTTCAGATACAATAATCATGCAAGATATATGAATCCTTAGTGGAAATAAGCCTTCTCTGACACAAATATTGTCTGTATTTAGATATATTGGGAGCTTAAGCTTTAAACCCAAAAACACACGAATGGCAGTGGTTTTCATGAACTTATTTTTGTGCCAGATGTCAATTATTCAGAATGCTTTTGATAGGCAATAGAGTAAACAGATAATTTATATTTTGATGTTTTTGCATGTCACCCTCTGAATATTGCTTATTTGCATCCATATCCCCCACAAATTGGAAACATCACATATAACCTTGTGAAATTCTGAATATTGTAGTTGTAATTCTCTTGTTCTAAGACTTATCACTACATTAAAAATACAAATTTATGTCCCATAAAACCAGTTGTTCTTTCGTTCTCTTTTACTCTTCCCTTTTCTATGGTTAGTGTTCTCATGTTGGATTGCAAGTTGGGACAAGTAGGTGCTCCTTTTACTGTTTAAGCTACATAAATTTAGATATGAATAAGTCTCTTATGTGCACAGAATTAAATTTGGCTAGTCGAGCTTCAGTTTTTCTTTGTGTGAAAACTGAACAAATGTTTCCTTTTTTTTTTTTGCAGTGTGCTAAGCTGACATTGGTGCTTGCTGGTAAGTTTAAGAAAACTAAGCTTGAGTAAAGTACATGAACCAAAGGCTCCTCCTACCATTGGGTGGGTTGTAATGCCACTCAGGATGGAGGATCCTTCCATTACAGTAGTTGACTCTGGTTAAGTTAATATTCCTTTCTATTCTGTTAATTCTTCATGTGGACATCTAGAATATAATCCTTTTATGCTTATCGAATGTTCATCTTGTCCTTCAAGTCTTCAACCTATCTGCACTGCTTCTATTAAAATCCTTATCCATGTAAACATTGTTGCTGAAATGTATTCTATGTTATTCATTTTAATTCATCATATGACTTCAACTGTAGAAACAGGATAAAAATATAGATTTTTATTCATAATATGGAAGAAAGAACATTCATACATTATTAGAAAGCACTTCTTTTTCCATAGTCGAGAGCTCTCACTAAGATCTCCTCTCTCCTCTCTCCTCTCTCTTCCAGTTGATCTTCCAGCTGCGCTTCCCTCTTAGTTTGAAAGCAATCTACTGCTTTCCTCACCATTGAGTGCTCCAAACTGGTCCCTGCAAACAAAGTCTTATATTGGGCTTTTTTACCTTTTTTTTGTTGATACCACTTTTTGAATGAATCTCCCACTTCTCTAGCTATGCCTTCTGCTTTCTTGTGCTGGCCAGCTTTCTGAAGCTCTTTTTGAACTATTGTGTAATGGTTTTCACACACAGCGCTCAGGGAGTTTTTGGTTTCATTGATCAATTTCTTGTGTTGGCTTTGATCCAACTAGTAACAGGAAAAAGAGAGACATAGAATCGGGTGGGCAGAGTTGGTTTGTTTCCCACTTTTTGAATGAATCTCCCACTTCTCTAGCTATGCCTTCTGCTTTCTTGTGCTGGCCAGCTTTCTGAAGCTCCTTTTGAACTACTGTGTAATGGTTTTCGCACACAGCGCTCAGGGAGTTTTTGGCTTCATTGATCAATTTCTTGTGTTGGCTTTGATCCAACTAGTAACAGGAAAACGAGAGAGATAGAATCGGGTGGCCAGAGTTGGTTTGTTTCCCATGGGAAGAAGATAAGAAAAGGCGAAGCATTCTCTTGGTTTCCTAACCTGTTGCTTCTAAAGGCTGCCATCTCTCTGCTGGGTTTTGGTCCAGCCTGGCTGGCATCAGAGGAAGGGGTGGGAGAGGTAGCGGATGCATCGAATTAGTGAGCTCAGTCCTTTGCCCACTATGCTTCCTAGTAGGCACCTAACAATGCATCTTCACAGACCAAGAACTTATTTATTTCAAATAGTAGGCATCGGTGATTTTGGCTCTAGTTATGATAGTCATGATTGATTAATAATAAAAAGAAATTGAAAAATAGAAGACTAGCAACAAAATCATCATACGTCAATTTAGATTTTATTTTATTATTTGAGACACTTTGCTTTACTGTTTGGTGGTTTAGGCTAAAATTTACTCGCCCTCCCTTCCAAAAAAAAAAGCATGTGCCTGTTGATGATAATTTAATAGTTGTCAGTTTTATTAAATTTGGGCTCAATCTGCACTCAGACCCTATAAAGCCACTCCTTTTGTACTCTCTTCTTCCCCTTAAAACTTTCTTACAAAAACCACAAAATCTATTTAATCTACAGAAGTTGTACCTTTATGAAGAAGTTTTGGAACTGGACATGCGAGCGTGTACACATGCATTTCTAAACTTTCAAATTTTGAAGCAAATTTTGGGAAATTGATTTTCAAAGGCTAGAGTCATCACCTGTGAGTTAGGACCATCCTTTAAACTTGAAACAAAGCAGGGAATTATGTAAGATGACAAGAAGCACTGAAAAGATCCTTGAAGTGAAGAATGACCTGAAAATGATAATAGATGCTCCATTTCATTAAATTTAGCTTGCACGATCAGTTTTAGTGGGTTTTTTCAAATGAAGCTGGTTGCATTTCTCAGAGTTGCCAACTCATGTAATGCTTGACTAATCAAGGTCCAAAACACTTCAGATTTGGCAGGAACTTCAAACCCTAGTTAATATGTGAAATGCTATCTTGATCCATTTTCATGTATCTTGAATATCAACACTTACTGTGGAGTGAAATTTCAAAGTGAAAATTACTTGCACATGTGGATTACACATGTTTATCTTTATTTCCAGTTGAATAATAGTATTATCCCGGAAAGCGTCAACAAGGGTAACCATTTCCCTTTAGCAAACCATTATCTGATATTTGATAGAAGTCTTTGTAATATATTGTTTTCGACATGTGATGAGCAATGCTACAAAGGACTGAGATCAAATAATGTTTCACTGCTTGAGGTACTTGACTACTGGACAAGCTGAACCATTTATATTGGGTTCTATGGAGTATGGACTAATATGAATAATAAGCGACATGCAATTGCTCTAACTTGGAATCTACCATGATAATCTGTATACAATGCTTCGGATGCTTCTCAGATGATCCAGTTTGGTACAGAATGAAAACCTTGGGATGAAACTACAACCTGCAGGAGTCCCGTGCCCCTTCCACTGAATAGAGATCATTTATTTCTGATTTAATGAAGTTACACATTTAATTTAAGGCATTAAAGAAGATATGGAAACACGATGATTTAACTGCCATGTCATATATTATTTTGTTTTATTACAGAGTGAAAATCTACAATACTATCAATAGTATTTGGCCCTAAATAATGTCTATGAAAAAACATTAACATTCCTTTCAAAGTGAAAGTCCACTCTGCTGATCATGATCTACAATGTTTAAATTGCCTAGAAAATAGAAACCAAAATCAAGTGTTTTGGAGGTTTCTTACCTATGCATCAAGTGTACACACAATGAATGGTGGCAATATATACAGCAAGATAAATTTCATCACAGGCCATATGATTTGAGAATCTAGCTGTGGAGTTTGATCAGCATATCTTTTAAAAAAAACCAAATTTCAATTGATTTGCATGTTTCTTAACTGTCATTGGTTCAATCACCTTGTTACCTGCCCTATCAGTTAATCAATTTGTCAAATTGATCCTTACTGCATCCTGTTGCTAAGATACTGCTATTATTCTCTCATTGTTCTTAACCATGTGCATAAAATATCTGCCAGGACCTCAATTACCGAAGAAGATCCGAGCTCTTGCATCCCACAAGGATTATACATTTGCTGCTTTTGGAACTGACATTGGAGTTTTCAAACGTGCTCAGCAGGTGTACATAGCAGAGAATCACCTTTTGCCATGATTTGATGTATTTTTTAGTTATAGTTACACGAATACGTTTTATTAATTATGTTGGTTACTTTATCAAGAGTTAAACTCCGCCAAGGCCAGTCCCAAGCCCGGATAAAGGAGGAGGGTTGTATTAGGTAGCTCACAGCCAGCGTAAAACTTTGTCAGATCTCTTAAAACATGAATCTACTAAATCAAACTATGCAAAGGGTTAGGACATCCCGTTGAATGTCGACTTAGTCCTGAATAAAGCAGAGTGAAGGAAGTAGATTCATGTAGCTAACCCCATGTAGTTGAGAAAAGGCTTAGATGAGTTGAATTGAGTTGAGTGCTTTATCAAGAGGTAGATTTGGCTACATTTGGATGTAACTAAACTTGAATCTTGTCACCTCTCTCACCTTTGGATCCACATAGTTACAAATCCTAAAGATAGAAAAAATAAAAAAGATAGGGTGGCTCCGAGATCCGTGTGGATTCAAGGGTGGGGAAGGTGACTAGATCTTGAACTTGACTATATTCGAATGTAGCTAACTCTACTCCTTTATCAACGTTATTATGGAATTTATGTAGACCTTTATGGAAGTATTAACATCCTTTGTCAATATATGAAGATATGGTACTGATTGAAGGGTCATATGATTTGGTCAACAAGTTTAATTCCAAACCACTAATGAGTGTTATAAAGATTTATCAAGGAAGGAGTTGTCAAAATGAATATACCTAATTTTTTTTTAAAAAAATAAAGCAACAGAATAGAAACTTGCATGAAAAAGAAGAAAGACATCAGATATCGAAATAAAATTTAGAACAGATTGTGGTTGCAGCCTTTTACCCTTTTAAAAGGATTTCCTATTGCATATTTTATTTACTTTATATTGATTCCAACATTTTACAAAAAAGCTATTAGTATTCTATGTTCACATTTTACTAACCACAATACCATAAATATGTGCTTTGCGCCAGAGCATGCATGCACATGCACACAAAGAAAGAAAAAAGAAAAAGATAAAAAGATCAAAGAGAAAAAAAGCATGGTAGGGTGGTTTAACATCACTTTCTGTTGAGTTTGTAATAAAAACCATAGATGGTTGTCATCTGTCACCATTCAGGACAGGAATGTCAGCCAAAAATGTTCTAGAGTACTGGCCTATGTTTTAGCATTCTCTGTCATTCTTTCGGTTGAACATGCAGTGGCATTGTATCTTAGCTACATGTCATTTATTTTTTTTGGTGTTTTGCAGAATATATTTATTCTTGTTAACATGTAAAATTTCCCATGTATGAACCAAAAATGCTGCAAAATGAATTATAAGCAACTTCCTTTGTATGGTTTCTTCCCTTTACACAATTTCTTAATCCTTTACATTCTTGAACTCTGCTTCAATTTTCAGGAAAATAGACATTTTCATTCTCTCATGAGATATTCTTCTTTTAGAATTTTACAAAATGCTGTATATTGGCATTGTAACAATTAATCAAAATATGCTCCTTTGGAAACTTGGCAACTTAGGCATGGAACAGCCTTTCAAAATAGATTATGGTGGAATAAGGTTAATAGCTATGGAAAATCTGTTACTGTCCTCTCTTTTAAGTATTCGTTGCATTCAATTCTATTTTTTCTTAGACTATGTGGCTTATTGTGGGCATCTTTTCCTCGATTGACTAATTTTGATGCTTGCTTGTTAAGTATACCTCCATTCCTAGTGTGCACGTGCCCTCCAAGATCCATAATCATCGTCATCATTGAGCCTTGCCCTTATGTGGTTTGGCTTTTGCTTTGTGTATCATCAGTTCACCAAGCATCCTATTTAAGGTTGGCTATGATGTTATTTTAATTTTTAAGCTTTTCAATGTTATTCGTTATCACTTTTGTCCATGTTATCTTAGGTCTTATCCTCCTTTTCCTACGTCATCAACAAAGATTAGTGATACCTTTCCTTGCTGGAGACCCATTAGTTCTTCCATGTGCATGCTCATGCTGTTTCAATTGGATCTCCATCATTTTATCCTTAATTTGTGCAACTCCAAAAGGTCCTCTAGCATACTAATTTTTTTCACTTTATCCTTTTTGGTTTTACTTTACTTCCTCTAGATGTTAAGCCATTACTTAATTAATTTTCTGTGCCAGTTTTTGCTGCAGTCACTTAACTCGAATTTCGTTTTTTTCAATCAGGTAGCCACATGGAGCAGACATGAAGAAAAAATTAATTCATTACTTTTGTTTGGAGACCATATTTTAAGCCTTGATATTAAAGGTAATATACTCATATGGGCATTTAAAGGAGTGGAACTGAGCCTTGAACCAGTCGGACATATTCAATTAGAAAACAATTTCTCTCCAAGCTGTGTAATGCATCCTGATACTTACTTAAACAAGGTAGCTGCCACCTCAGTTTTAATTCATGATATACATGTAATGCCATCTTGGAATTTTGACTTTTGACTCTTATTACAAAGACTTGCTACATAAAGAACTGAAGCCTGTGCTTCAATCAGGTGATTATTGGTAGCCAAGAAGGTCCATTACAATTATGGAACATCAGCACCAAAAAAAAAATTTACGAATTCAAAGGCTGGAATTCATCTGTATGTTGCTGTGTTGGATCGCCTGCATTGGATGTGGTTGCGGTTGGATGTTCTGATGGAATGATTCACATTCACAATGTGTGTTATGATGAAGAGTTAGTTTCATTCACCCATTCCACACGTGGCGCTGTGACTGCTTTATCGTTCAGAACTGGTAATTATTTCAGTTTAAAGGACAAGTTACAGTTAATGTGGCACCATATATTTCTAGCATTCTCTTTAATCATATAATAATCATATCCCTTTAAAGTATGAATCACAACATGTGTTTATTTCAATATATTTAAACCTTTTGGTTGTCATCTTATAATTTCTTGTGTTGTTTTCATACATATGAAGAGCTACATGTAGCTTATACCCACTGGTAATATGTAAATGTTTGGGTTGTGTTCTTGCACCTGAATTCATCTCCATCACCTCTCCTTCAGTTTGGGAATTTATAAGTATGCTCATTTTGTATATAGCACTACTTTGTTTCTTAGTCTTACCAAAATGCTGCAAGGGGAGGAGAATCATAACAGAGGCAGCATGGTTTGACTGTGGCATGAGGGCTTGCTTGCTATTGTGATTCCACCATCTTTATTCATAGACCTGTCTTTCTTGTCTTTCTATGTTCTGTAAAGCAACAAAGGAGAAGCATATTAACCAAAAGTTGGAGTTTGTGTGTATTAATTCATGTAAATAAAAAATTGTTCAACGCATAAAGGTCTAATTGTGAACATTTCGCTAATTTATGGCTTCTTCTGTAGTGGCTTGTGTGTTGCATGTGCTGATCTTTAGTCATATTTGTGAACCCGCATATTATATCAATTAGTTGCTTCCTACTTTGAGACACGTGTTTGTCAAGTAAATTTATCAAGTTTAAATCTGGCATTTTGGGTTAGACATGTTATATAATGACAGGACTAGATGAATTTCCACTTATGAAAGAAAGTGTAAGATCTGAGTTAAGTAACTAAAATGGGACATCAGAATTTTAGTGGATATTTTGTTGGATCTAATTAGGTTGCTAACACCATTTGGAACTAGTTAAAGGTCATATTATGCTCATATTTTACTTGTTCATAGTGTGAAGTGAAGATTTTACTTGTTCATAGTGTGAAGTGAAGATATTCTTACTAGCTTTATGACAACTAATTGGGATTACTCTTTGTTGCTCTTATTCTTCCATTGTGTTAGATGGACAACCTCTTCTGGCTTCTGGGGGTTCATCAGGCGTTATAAGCATATGGAATCTGGAGAAGAGGAGACTACAATCAGTAATTAGGGAAGCTCATGATGGTTCAATAATATCACTCCACTTTTTTGCGAATGAGCCTGTTCTTATGAGTTCTGCTGCAGATAATTCAATAAAAGTAAGATGCCTGCATATTGTTGTACTTTTTCATATTTTGAACTTTTTTCCATAAATATTGCAAATGCTAGCTGTGGTTTAGCTTATGCAATGCCATGCTTGGAGGTATATATTCAAATAACTGAAGCATATATGCATTGGAGGTTCAGGTGTGGTCTGAATAGGTTATTGTGGCATGCTAAAATCCCTTGTTTTTTTTTGAGGCTTCCAGGGGGATCAGTTTTTGTTTCCATTCTTGATTGCATTGCTTTAGATCAGTAAGAGTATTCTTTTTTTCCCCTTGAATAAAAGGATTGGAAGTGGTTGTTGGGTAGTGATTCATTTAATCAGATGCAGGCTTTTTATCTAGGCTGGTTATTTGGTTGTTGGGGCGTTTATTCATTTTGGGACTTATTGCTGTTGGATGATGAATATTATTCTTGTTTCTTAGAATTGGCAGGGCTTAGATTCTCGGATCAAATTAAAGCTTTGACACGCTCAAATTTCTACTTCCATATGAAATTTCTTGTTTTCTTTGCTTGAGTCGAGTACTAAAACCTTTTCTTTCCCTTTTTGAAAGGCAATGATAGTCTTTCATTCAACTATGATATAATTCCAGTGAATAAAAGGTGTCAGTATTTTAGCGAACCATGCTGAACACCTGGTTTGGGTGTAGAATGGCTTAAGGGGGTGGGGTGGGCTCTTTGAGCTGACTTAAATAAAGGGGGGCTGAGAGCTTCTCGTGAACTCTCACCCTCTCTCTTATTTGCAGTTAGAATTATTTAAGTAAATGTTATAAACCTTTCCCTTTCATTTATCTAAGATTTTTTATGCAAATAAGGGAAATGCCCTTCATTTGAATTTAACAAAAATATCAAAAAAAAAAAAGAATAAAAAGTCAATTCTTCCGCTCAAGAACAAATTCAGAGAATTTAAGGAAATCTTGGTTTAGCAAATATCAAGTTAATGTACTTCCACTTTAGATAAAAATCTTAAAAATCAATTGAAGTTATAAATGACAAGAAAACAAAAACAAAAAAAATTATCTTAAAATACAATTTGTAAGGCTTTGGTCAACACTTGGTTAAACTTTTAGGGTTTTGATACTTAGACAGGATCTAGTAATAGTGAACCTTACATTGAACATTGTTTTGACTTGCTATTGTAATCTTAAGTCTGAAAACCCTATAGATATGATCAAGCATTGACCAAAGCTTTATTAATTGTATTTTAAGATAATTTTTTTAGTATTATGTTCTCTTGTCATTTCTAAGTTACATTGATTTTATGGGATTCTTATCTGAAATGGAAGTGCCTAACTTGGTATTTGCTAAATTGGTATTTTGTTCTTGAAGAGTTTATTTTTTATTCTTAAGGAATTTGATTTTTCTGATATTTTTGTTGAATTCAAATGGGGTATTTCCTTATTTGCATAATAAATCTTAAATAAATATCAAATATTTACTCAAATGATCTTGAATTTAAATAAGAGAGAGAGGGAGGCCGAGAGCCTCACCCCATCCTTGAATTGACCTGAACCACATAAAAAAGAAAAAAAATTAAGAAACTATGGAAAATTTAAAAAAAGGAAAAAGAGGGTGCACCGGCCCAAACCATAGGTATGCTGTCAGTTTGGTCCGGTTTAGTATTGGTACCTAGTTCAGTATACCTTAGATGGAAGTGTTAGCATAGGACCAAAGATACCCAAAGATCCATGTTGCTTGTCCTTTCTCACCCATTCCTATAATGTGCCTTTTTATTTTTCCAATTAATCTGATATTGTCAGACCAAAAAGACTAAATATCAGCAAAAGTGTATCCACCCATTTTTTAAATTTTACCTTTATGTGTAACTTATTTTTTCCTAGTTATTAGTTGTATATGTAGCTTCAATCTCATCCCCCACACCAAAGCATTAATTTCCTAGTTCTTACAACATTTGTTGCTTATTCTAAGTGGAGTTACTTAAACCATCTGTCCTTTCTAATAGATGTGGATATTTGATACAACTGATGGTGATGCTCGTCTTTTACGCTTTCGAAGTGGTCATTGTGCTCCACCTCTATGCATAAGGTGAAAGAATTAGTCCCATGACTTGCTCATTATATTTTATATCAGTTACTAACTTATTATCTTGTTTCATAATTGTATGCTTTCTAGATATTGAGTGAGTTTGCCTATAAAAATTATTTCCTACATTTTTTGTTGGAGCTATTCATTATTCCCTACATTTTCAATCAAAAAATATATTGGTGGTTTGGTTTACTGCATTGGTGGTTTGATTTACTTTACTTCTCTTGTGTCTCACAACTAGATGAGAATTGGATTGTTTTTAGATCTCTATGATTCTGTCTTCTGCTTCTTGTTTTCACCTTTTATGAACTCCCTTACTTTTAGGCCCTCTTGGCAAAATTCACTGCAATTTAGGGCTGAAGTGCAGCTTAGCAAGTTAATCCTGAGTTTTAATTTTTACAATATCTAGTTGAAAGCTTTAGGAGTAGTTAATGGTTTCAAATTGCTATTTATGAAGAAATTTTGTCCGCATGTTGTATTCTTGTCAGATATTTTTGAAAAGAGTATCCTTTGTGCCATGGTTTCAAATCCCAATAGGATGCCCAATGTAATATTAGGACACCTTGCTTTATCAAGTGTTGGGAGGAACCATCTTGTCGTGAGGCTTTGAGCATCCTAGTCGGCGAGTCTTGGACATTCCCTCTCCCAAGCATCGGGACACTGATGTATCCCATTCTATAGAAACAGAATGGTCCTGTCACAGGATTTAAAACTTTTCTTTATACTCACTTGAGGATACTTGACAGTGAAGACGCTTGAACATTCTCAAATGTTTACTTGATTGCTATGTCTTTGTATGTTTCATCTATCTTGATCTGCTTAGTTGGTTTCATGCTATTCTCAATTGATTAATAAGTTTGTAATTTGTTTTGTTCTACCAAATTTGAATATCTGAATTTATTTGGAGTGTCTCAAGAAACTCTAAGACCTCATTTGGTTGTCTTGAATTTCCTAAAAAAGAAACACTTTTCCTGGGAAGCCTTGAATTACGTGTTGTTTGGTTACTGCATTCAATGCAGTCAATTGAAAACAACATTGCAGAAAAAGGGGCGACTTCCCAGGCCGTATAAGAAGTCGGAACCCAAGTGCTGGATGGGAGATTCTCTTCCCATGCCAGGAACTGAGTCCTGATTGCCCAACGTAGCCTAAGCACTTCTTTTTTAAGGGTAATTGATGATTTCTGTCCAAATGGTTAACTAAACTGATTTATTGGATCTATGATGATATCAGATTCTATGGAAATGGAAGATACATTTTATCAGCTGGTCAGGATCGTGCTTTTCGCCTTTTCTCTGTCGTTCAGGTTTGCCACTCATTTGTTTTCTTCTTATTGTTGCCCTTCCTACTACTTCTCTGCTCAAATTATGATAATTTTATGTAACCAATATCTAATTTATAATATCTGTGTATTTTAGTCCTTAAAAAGAGTCTACTTGCCTAGTTGTATACAAATCCCTCTAACAGCTATGGCAACCCAACTTTGATATCTGTTTTGCACTGTGTATTCTGTGTCCTCCTTATTACTGAAGCTAATACAATTCTATTTTATGTGTTCATGGATCCTTCTTGCTTTTCCATTTTGTCTCTCATAGCAGTCCACATAATGCATCAACAACTAGAGTATCCAAATGGCCTTGTTTGACTTCACCAGCCTGGTTTTACAAAAATAATTTTTGGGGAAATCTAGAAGTTTGGTGTGACTACTGTATATAAAAGACCAGGCTGGAGAAATAGAACATTGAATGTGATGATTTTTATTTTGTTAAAAAGGCACTAACAGTTCATTGCAAATCAGCTGCGCCTGAAGTAAGTGCACAAATTGTTGTTAGGTTCATTCAGTTTATGTGGGAGGAGTATAATTATTGTACTTTTATTTTTACATAACATTGCTAACATCCCTAACAAAGATGTCAATTTGTTCTTGTCTAAATGTCATTGTATTAATTGTTGTTGAGCAGGATCAACAAAGTAGGGAGCTTTCTCAGCGTCATATAACTAAGAGAGCCAAGAAACTCAGAGCAAAGGTATCTTAGGAATAACAAACTGTTCATTATTTGTTAATACATCTGCTTTGTGCTTGTGATTAAGTGAACTTTTTATGTACCTCTTCATTTCTTTTTTGTTCACTCTATGTAAGATCATCAAGTGTAAAATCTCCACTCATCAATATCTATTTGCCACTCAGGAAGAAGAGATCAAACTGAAGCCTGTCATTGCATTTGATTTTGGTATGGATTTCCCTCTGAAAGCTGTCTCGCATATCAGATAATGTTGCCCAACTTCAATTTCTCATAGATATAATGTTGCAACTATTTTTATCAGACACTATCATTGACCCATCGTGATGTTTGCACTATAGGATAATCTCCTACATGACAGTAATTTCTGACATCCATGATAGAATTTGAGCTCGTAAAACTGTGAGAAGGGCTGAAAATTGGGTATATATGATAGTTCTAACTAGCTAAGGACTTCTAGCCTCGTTGGTACAGTTGGCAGGACAGATATGTAATTCAGATCAGCATGTTTTATTTAAGCCTTTAAAGAACGTTCATATTACTTTATTTCTCAATGGAAAGCAAAACCATATGGCACTATTATTTTCTAGGCTGCCCATTTCCAATTCTAGCTAGAGCACAATGTTTACTGCCTATGCCAGAGTAGATCCTCTATTTTTTGTCACCACACTTCTTTCAGCATCTTGAAATGGATGTTTATTTCTCAAAACTTCCAGAAAGATGCATTACCTCTTGAGAATGGGATTCATTTGCTACTTGTCACCAAAGCCCCTAGCCCTTCTCTTTTATTTTGTTGCTCTTGCTGCACCAATTTTCCCTAACCTTCTGAAACTTTCTTCCTTGCTATTTGCTAATTAGCCACCTCCCTTTCCTCTCTTGTTTGGCATGTTGATGACTCCATGGCTAGGGGAGCTTCACGTAACATATCTGGACTGCTGATATAAATCACTATTTTTCCTGTTGACATGACAACCTAATGGCTGATCTCTCTCGCTATAGCTCTTGCTTGCGCTCACTAATTTCAAAGGTTGCTGCATGGAACTCACCCACTGCCATCCCTATCTGTTCGGCATTTGTGTGGAATACAATTTGATGCCCCGATTCAAGATCAATGTCCATTTTCATGATGAGTAAATTAAGTTTATTTAAGGTTACACAATCAATAGATACCAAATTGTGCAGCTTATTTTTAAAAAATGCACTTAAAGGTGCTGCGAAGTTAAAATCTATCAACCAGTTTGGAAACAAAAGATGCATTGCTCGAGGAAGCTTTGCCCCTTTTTCCCTGGCATGCCACACTAGGTAGGGTAAACCATCTTGATTCTTTAGGGTCACATGCATAATGAGTGTGGCAGTGTCAATTCTTGGTCAATTCCTTCATATTTCACTACCAATGAAACACCGAACCATTGTATTTATCAAGATGACCGTGTATACCTTCATGTTGTGGGTCCTCTCTCTTTGAGATTGTACCACTACAAGGCATCTTTAGGTTGAAACATCGTCTTGTCCCACAACTTGAAGAATTCATGCCACACCACCTCACCTCATTACATCAATCAAGTTGCCCTTGATGCCAGTGAAATGAAATCCACATCTTATAATTATTTAACGCCAATGCAGTATCGTTGACTCTTTGAGCAATTTAATGACTTATGAGCTTGACTAGCTAAGACATGAAACGAAGGTTAACAATCTACAGTACCATGTACTGGCCATATGATATATATATATATATATATATATATATATATTATTTGAACTTGGGCTTATGTTTGGATAGCCATAATCATGTCCAAATTTGAACAGATTACTGTCAAAAAATAACAAGTAACAAGCACATTATCAAACATGCTACCAATTTTTTAAATTTTTGAATAATATTTATTATTATTATTTTTTAAACAAAATATTTTTAATCTAAAAAATGGTATGATCAATGAAAAATCATAATTTCTTCTTTAATGCATAGGTCACCCTTAAATCCACAACATATCATAAAATCATTCTAAAATACTAAGTCTGGCATAATTTTCCTTTATTTTACCATTTTTTGGTCTGTGTTAGGAATAAAAGGAAAAAAGAGAAGAAACAAAGAGAAGAGAGAGGACTATTACTTGATCTTGACTTGGACTGGAGCTCAACCACAAAACATTCCTTCTCTCCAATGCCTTTTTTTCCTTTTAATTAATGGGAGGGTTCAAAGCCAACTAAAATTGAATTGTATTGAGCAAAATTGTGCATTTCTGCTCTGTTCGGACAAGTTCCAATCGAGTCTCGGACCAAACCTCCAAGCTAACTCAATTCCTCATTGGTCTGTATGTTAGGTCTTGAACTGGGTGGATTGGGTCAGTTTTACAGATCTTGCATGGAACATTATGGAACATCCATGCTCCCATGTGATCATTTATGTCTATGCTCACCATTTTTTGGCCTTATAATCATTCTCATTTCTCTATCATTTCTATTTTTGTGTCTGTAATGTGCCTTCTTAAGATCTTACAAATCCTGCCAATTGTTCCAACATTATCACCCAAAACCCAATAGTTTGCAACATTCTTGTATTTTTGTGGTTTCCCATTTGCAAGAGCACCCACTCTACTAAATTCAAATTTCAATGGAATACCATGCATGTTGTAAACCTCTGGCTGTCCAGTTCCTTGGTTAAGCCTCTAGGTACAGACAGTCTTGAAAAAGATTTCTTTTGAGCCTACAACAACAACTAAAATCTAACCAGCTCTGAAGGATTTCTATGAGGCTCCACTGTGTTGAATCTAGCTTTACAGTCCATGAAGTCCTAATGTGCATATTGTGGTGCTTAGGAAATATACTTGCAAAACCTTAAAGCCATACCCCTTTGCATGATGTTTGTTGAGACTTGTCCTGTCAGTTTTTGGTCTAAGCTGTCCTTAATGCACGATCTTCTGGACATTATGTCTGCTTTGTGCATTTGCAAGGTCATGGGAAAGTCAGGAGTCGTCCACCCCACAAGTCATATGGAGATCAAAAGTTTTGTGCAAGCATAAAAAATCCCACATCAGAAAATGAATGGTGGATACTAATCTGCTAAAACCAGCAGGTGTTCATGTTTGCTGACATGCTTGCCCATGCCAGGTCTAGCCTCATGCCAACCATGTGTTGCATGATAGAATTTTATGCTGGTAGCTGTGATCTGCCACGGTCAAAGTCTATTGGGCCGCAGTTGTTTACATTATTTTAGGGCTTCTCTTTATGTCAAGTTGCTTATATAATTGCATCTCAGCTATTTGAGGGCTTTTGTTTGATATACTCCTTCACCATTTATGGTATTTGTTTAGGCATGTGCACTGCACATTTGAGTGATCTGGAATTTTATTGGGGTGCATAGAGAGGGTTTGATGAAGAGCTGCAGATGTTTCATGAAGGGTTACTGGTGCTTTTTGGGTGTTTCAATGAAACTAAATATTAGAACCCTATGATTTGATTGTAGAGAAGATATTTGATTGACAATTGTGACAATTATGGAACCACTGAGCCCAGATGATGACGATGAAGCAATAGTTTTTCTCTAACATGTAGTGGGTGATATCTGCTGAGGCAAGAAATGTACTTACCAGTTCCTCTCAGATGACATGACTTATAGGGTCTTTTCAGTAAGCAGCTCATTTCCCTGCTATTAGATTTTCATTTATAAAGCAGGACCCATTCCTGTATGTCTTTTATTAGGACATGTTGACAATCACATAATATATGTTGTACATCTGTTGAAGTATTTGTTGTCTAAACCCAAATTTGTGTGTCATTATTATGCTCTGAAGAAGTTTATTGGTTAAACACCCTACTGCTTTGTCAGATCCTTCCTCATGTCTCTCATCAGTTTATTTTATGATTAATTCATTGTTATGCAAGAATATTGTAAGTTAGAAATTAGTGGGATATGAAATTGTTTTTTGAAAATTGGATTGCCATGAAAGAGTGTCAATCCCCGTCTCCTTTAAAGTTAGACAGCTAAAATTTAACTGCAGCAGCTGTTAAGGCATACCTGATCATTACCTACCAACCTCCTGACAATGTTTGTAGAGATTGTGCCAGCAGTTCTGGCTTGAACCAGTTCAGAGTTTTCTTTTTGGATGTGCGGGCATGTAGGTTCATGTCAAACCTAAGGTTCTCCAATGGTTTGATGATATGATACGCTAGTTCAACAATTATAACTTAGTATTATGTTTCAGATCTCTGTTATTTCATGATCTATTTATTAATTTTCTAGTTTATGGTTGCTTTGCATTTCTTCTGAGAGATCCTATGAATTTCAAAATAATAATTTGCAAGATGGTCCAAGTTCTGTTTAGTAACTTGTTTGTAAACAAATCTATTTTAGCTGAGATTCGTGAACGTGATTGGTGTAATGTTGTCACTTGTCATATGGATACTCCACGGGCATACGTATGGCGACTTCAGAACTTTGTTCTTGGTGAGCATATTCTGACACCATCTACAGACAGCCAGACACCAATTAAGGTATACTATTTTATTATTTTTTACAGATCCATAAGCTTCCTGTTTGATTCAGACTAAAAATTTGTCAATCTTGAAAATATGGCAACAATGGCAACTGCTTGGGGTTGTTTAGCACCTTCATAGTGGAGGAAGCATCAACATTTGTTTCATAGTTGTGTGGATACTGTGGTTTAATGTGTTGATGAAGTTAATTTATTTATATTTTTTATGTTGTGTGACAGGCCTGTGCAATAAGTGCATGTGGTAATTTTGCCATCCTGGGGACTGAAAGGGGTTGGATTGAAAGATTTAACCTTCAATCAGGAATTAGCCGTGGCAGTTACATTGATATTTCTGGGGCAAGACAGTGTGCGCATGATGGGGAAGTCATTGGAGTAGCTTGTGATGCTACAAACAGCACTATGATAAGTGCAGGGTACCAGGGTGATATCAAGGTCTATTTCCCAAGTAGTGCTCCTTTTTTTAAAAAAAGAAAATATCATTACATATTTCTATCTTGCTGATAGTTGCTATATATATATATATATATATATAGTCTAATTTTCTTCTAATGTTTGGAGTTCATTTGAAAATATTTCTCCAACAGAAATTCACATGATATTCAGTCTGGCATTGAGACTTGTTCCAACTTTGAGCCAATATCTCATAATGTGTGGTTTGTGATAACATAAGACTTTTGAATGCTGGAGGGAATATGCTATATGCCAAATATAAGGTTCAAAACAAATTAGCTCGTCATTCTACTAGGAGTGAATATGTACAAATTATACCTATGCATTGAGGCTTTTAGTGTATGCATCGTCTCCTACAAGAAATAAAAACTAAAGCTAGGATCCATGTGTATGCTTTGACCTACATTTGCTTAGTAGTAGGCTACTACACCATTTATGACCAATATATCCAAGTCTCTTTATTTGGTATAAGGTATTATAATGTTGACAAGGTTTTAAATCCTATGGGATAAGGATGTTTTGGTTTTTCCATGAAACTACATGCCTTGCTGCCTGTCTTATCTCTATCTCCTTTACTTTTTTTTCCTCCATCACTTTGTTTATTTCTTTTCGCTTTTTTCCTTTCTTTTTTTTTTCCCCTCATTCTCTTTATTTTTAACAATATAACTATTGTTAAAACAACAATAGAAGAAACTAGTGAGTTTTCAATTACTGTAGGTTTACATCAAGGACTGCCTTAAGTCCATATCTTTTTATTAATTATGATGAATTAACTAAACATATTCAAAATTATATCCCATGGTGTATGTTATTTGCAGATGATAGTGTTGATTGATAAAACTTAATCTAGAGTAAATGCTAAGCTAGAGATTTAGAGAGGCTTTAGAATCTAAAGTTTTAAGATTAGTAGAACTAAAATGAATACATGAAATGTAATTTTAGTAGGAGTAGAAATACAAATGAAGAAACAGTGAATATTGCAAGCCAAAAGATATCAAGGAGTAAAAATTTAGGTATTTGAGATTCATTATCCAGCAAGAAGGTGAAATAGGTGAATATGTGAATCATAGAGTTAAAGCAGGATAGATTAAGTGAAGGAGTGCTTCGGGAGTATTGTATGATCGATGCATCCTATTAAAATTTTTAAAAAAATTCTATAAAACCGCTATTAGGCTAGTTATGCTATATGGAATAAGGTTGTGTTTGGTAGCCAGTAATCTAGATAGATTACTGGTAATTTAAATTGGGTTCACCAGATAACTATGTTTGGTATATATTTGTAATGACAATTTATTTTGTACTGGTAATCTGGATTACCTCTGCTTCTCTTTCGTGAAAATAAAATCATCTCCTTTTTCTCTCTTTCTCTGGTCTCGCCATCGTTCTTTCCTTCGAATGAATTGTTTCAGCTTTATTTTCGATGGTCTTCCCTTCTTCCACCGTAGTATTATTCGTTGTGCTTTGTCAATTCGGACCTCTCACCATGCCCTCTCTTGCCTTCTTTTAGCTTAAGCATGTGAGCATGGACCTCTGCTCTTTCCATGCGCCTCCTTTGATTGTAGCCATATATCGAATAGAAAAAGAAAAAAAAAAAAAACAAAAGCAAAAGCAAAAAACAAAAACAAAAAAGTGGCGTTCTTAGCAACGCCCCCTTGACAATGTAGTAATTTAAAATTGACGCCTAATTACATTACCATTTAAAATTAAAAAAAAAAACTCACATTTTGCTATAAACTAATCGATACATTCATATTATCATAATGTATCAATTATTCTATTAATCTTAATTAATTTTATATAACAAAATATTAAAAAATAAATTATTTTTAAAATACAATAAATAAATTATGGTAATTGAAAGTTTAAGAATAAAAAAAATGAGTAAATGTTTGAAGATTAAAAGTATATTTTAATCTTTAACAAATTTAAATCTAGTATCTTCTAGCTATATATAAATACTTTACATTTTATGATGATACAATTTATCTAAAAAAGCCGACCCCATATAGTTGGGAAAAGGCTTAGATGAGTTGAGTTGAGACAATTTATCTAAAAAAAATATACATCTTTCAAGTTGATAAACTAAAGAACATGAAATATTTTAAAGATAATTACTCTGAACATTCACCTTCTTCAACTAGCATCCTTTCAATTCATTTTTTTGTCATTAATTATTTCTTTTGTAAATGATTGAAATATTTTTTTATGGCATCTATGTGTCTAACCTAAACTATTTATATATCTCTTTGGTGTTTATAATATAAGATCTTGAAATATATTATGAATAATTTTCTTGGCATCAACTCATTAATTTGTATTTAATAATTTTCTTCTATGACCCTTAAATGATATAGACTTTTTTTTACCGGCATGCATTAATATATTTTTTATCATTGTCAATCAATCGTATGAGAAATAAAAGAGATGATGATTAAAGGGTATTTATTATGTTACTATAAATTTTTTTAGTTTTATTTCTATGCTTGTTGCCTAATCTCGATGCCAAGGAGTCCGACAAGGTTGAGCTTTCAGTAGAATTTCTTTGTATGCAAAGCACATATAAGATTCTACTTAAAAGAATTGTTTGTTTAGACGTATATGTAGTGATTAAAAATGCACATATTTGCATTTACTGTATTATACATAAGAGCTATAATCGAAAATTATATCATAGAAAAAATAATATAAAGAAGCCGACATAGTGGATCATTAAATTTATGCGTTGTCATTTATAAATGCAAGTTTTTTCAAACTAAATATATAATAGTATATGAATTTTCAATAGATTTGATTTAGGGGTATTTTGAAAATTTGATGTTATATGGCTAGTAATCTGTTTGTGATACCAAACGCAATAATCAATATTACTGTGTATACCAAATACATTAATCAACATTACTGACAATCTATCTTTTGGTAATCTATATTGCAAGCAATCCACATTACTATTCAGGATTGCCTAGCGATTCACCAAACGCAACTGGAGTGTTGACAATATTGAAATAACATGTGAATAAATTAAGTGTAACAAAAATGCGTATGTTAAGATGGATATGTGGTAAAACTTTAAAAGATAGAATTAGAAATAAACATATAAGAGAAATGATAGGAATGGCCCCAATTGAAGATAAAATGAGAGAAAATCGATTAGGTGGTTTGGATATATACAACATAGACCTTTAGATGCTTCAGTTAGAAAGAGTGATCTTTTAACAATCCATGGTAAGGATAGGGGTAGAGGTAGACCTAAACTAACATGAAGAAAAATAATTAAAAAAAAAACTATTTGTAATTTTAATGTCGACTTGGTCCTGAATAGAGCAGAGTGAAGGAAGTAGATTCATGTAGCCGACCTCATGTAGTTGGGAAAAGGCTTAGATGAGTTGAGTTGAGTTGAGTATTCTCTTTATTTTTGTTCTTCCTTCTATTCTTCCTTTTATTCTCCTCCCTTCCTTCCTTTCTTTTGTACTTCTTTTTTCCTTCCTTTCTTTCTTCTTTCCCTCTTTCTTTCTTCTTTCCTGCATAGATGGGTTTTGGAGTCCTACCCCTGTTTTGGTCTTGTTTTCCCACTGAAATAAGATGGGATGTGTGGGATGCCCCTTACTCTGCTGGGATCTAAAACCCTGCCTGCTAGAAGAATGTGAAAATATGAGTAGATTTTATCAAGAAATGATGATTTAAAGCTGTTATCCTGCCTTTCCTGACCATGTTACCCTCTCTTTGATTCTCTCTTTCTAGCTGAACCATGACCAATGCTGGTTGTTGCTAGAACCATATGGTTCCATCACATGCAATGGGTCAGCTAAGTGAAGCTTCTCTAAATATGGACCCAATTATAGGGTCTAACTAGACTTGGTTCTGGCAAATTTGGACAAATCTGTGTAGTTTAGGAATCTGGGTCTTGGACAAAATATATTGGTCCTACTAGATATCTCTCATTTCTGCTATCAGATTTTTGGAATATTGCACACATTTATTTATCTCCTAGGTGATTTGGAAAACTCTTATTTTGTTAATTACTAAAACATTGCAGTTAGTTTATTGTTCTAGATTTGGTTGCTGTGGGAATGCCTTTTGAATTGATAATTCAATTTTGGCATGCTCTCTCTCTCAGCCTCGGCTTTTCTTGAATTTTTTAATCTGTAAATTATATTAGTCTGGATCTGTGGTTTTTCAAACCTATTTTCATTTGCATACATGCACTTGGTTTATGCCAGAGTAACATGAGTCATTTATTGTTTGCAGGTGTGGGATTTCAAAAGTCGTGAACTAAGATCTAGATGGGAAGTTGGATGTGGTGTTACAAAAATTGTTTATCACCGAACAAATGGTGCTATCCTAAGTTCCTAACTCTTTCATATCCGGTATTCAAGAGAAGCATGCGATTTGATATAAGTTTTTATTTTTGCTTCAGGTCTTCTGGCAACTGTAGCAGATGATATGGTTCTCCGGCTGTTTGATATTGTGGCACTACGGCTGGTTCGTAAATTTGAAGGTCATGCAGATCGTGTCACTGATTTGTGCTTTAGTGAGGATGGGAAATGGCTACTGTCTTCCAGTATGGATGGGAGTCTAAGAATTTGGGATGTCATATTCGCTAGACAAATAGATGCATTACGTGTTGATGTGCCTATAACAGCAGTATCTCTATCTCCTTCCATGGATATTATGGCAACTTCACATGTTGATCAAAATGGTGTCTATCTTGGTGAGTTTATGTTTAAATTTTTGGTTAGATCAACTTCCTTTGCAACATCAGCATGAGCTTTTACCTAGGAATACAACCTATCAGCTGGCATTGCAGTTAGCAGCACTAGTTGTGTATGCTATTTATAAAATGTAGCTCTCAAATATATTGAGAATGCAGCCAGAAAATATATTAAGAATAATGTTATAAAAAATGGCTATCAACTGGCCTTTAATGGTGGCAGCATATGTTATGAGATGTCACCATCCTCTTAAAAGAGCGTATTCAAATCTTCTTTGGTCTGCTGATTCTTATTGTTGCATTCTTATTCAATATGAATCCTGTTTGTTTCTTTTTGCTGTTTTATGTAACAAACTGCGAGTAAATTTTGTTATTTCTCACCGTCCAAGTGAATTTTGTTTCGACATCTGCTATGTTTTTTAAGTCTCAGGATCTTTTTCTTCTGGGTGTCAGGGTCAATCAGACAATGTTCTCTGGATCCTCCAATATCAATTTCTGTGGAAGTGGGAAAGAAGTTCGGAATGTCCAAATGCCATCTGCTTCTTTGAAAGAAGGATCTGAAGAAGAAGAATCCATTCATGCTTCGGGGGATCAATATCAAATAGAAAAAGCTCACCCTGTGCCTCATTTTAAACTTCAAATGCCTAATCTGATTACACTTTCCTTGCTTCCTAGGAGCCAGTGGCAAAGTTTGACTAACTTAGACATTATAAAGGTTTGTATTGGCTCATTTTGTCAAATTTTGGATAGTTAATTTTACATTTTTAGTTGACATGGTCTTTCCAGTTAACTAAAATCTTTTCCCCTTGACGTATTATTTTTACAATTATTTTAAATTGCTTCATGCTTAGCAAAACATGACGTGTTTTTATTGCTAACGGTATCCGCCTTTGAATTAAGTCTTTATTCGTGTTTTCTTTGTATAAATTTCAGCTGCGTAACAAGCCAGTTGAGCCACCAAAGAAGCCAGAAAAAGCACCTTTCTTCTTGCCCTCAATTCCGTCTCTTTCAGGAGAGATATTGTTTCAACCTAATGTGGATGGTACCAATGAAGAAAAAAGTAACAAAAATAATGAGCTGATGCATGGTAACAAAAAAAATGATTTATCTTCACAGTTTATTCTGCTGCTACAGTCCTGTGCGGACACAAGAAATTGTAAGCATGTCTTTGATTCTGTTTGGATTTACTTGTTTGTGAACTATGTACTTGAGAATGCAATATCTGGAAGTATGCGAACAGAATGTCTTTCATCGCAAGTATCATAATTCCAAAGTTGTGTTCCCACCGTCTTTGTTGATTTCTTTCAGTTGTCATCGGTTGGTTTGTGCTAGTTTTTGGAAGAGTGCTAGAATAAACAATGCTTAAAACACCTTAGTTTTAGGGAAGATACGTACGAAAGTTAATTTATTCAACATATTATATTTGAAAAAGAAAAATTAGCCTTTCATCTTTAAGAAATATATACCATAACTCCATAAGTCTAATCAATGATGGTCTTGACTTTGCTAAGAACTGTAGCTGTTTTCAACTTACTGTTATTTCAATTATGCACTTTCCAAACATGCCTCACATCTTTAGAGGACAGATTCGAGAAAAAAGTTTATAGCCTCTTAGAAACAAATTGATGGGACATTTGAATCCTTGCTACCTTGTTTGTATCATGTCACATAACTTGAACTTATCGAATCATCCTATATAATGAAATGGATGAAAGGAGAACACAGTTTTAAAGTGCCCACTGATTTGCAATGTCATAGATTTTTGCGATACCTTAAACCATCATTTAAATGAATTGCAGTATCCTGCGTTATATGGATGCCATTCCTAGTTTATCCAAGATATTTAATGGTCATATTTGTGAAGTATCTGAACATCCCCTCAAGTGTCATCAGTCTGTTTTTTTCATTTGTGTTTTCTCTACATCTATTATGTTCATTCTGTTGTTTCCGTAATTCTTACTCTCTTTTTTCCTTTATTTCTGCAGTTTCTGCATTCACAGACTATATTAAAAGTTTATCTCCCTCAACTCTAGACGTGGAGCTTCGTATGCTGCAGATAATAGATGATGAGGATTTACAAAATAGATCAGAGGCCAGAGTTGCATTCTATTGGACTGCTTTTGGATTATTTTATTCATGAGCTTTCTTCCAGAAACAACTTTGAATTTATTCAAGCAGTTGTTAGATTGTTTCTTAAGGTATGTATTCATGTTGCTTTCCTTCTTTCCCAACGATGGCTACACATTTTTATTTAGATATAAAATTCAGAAACTTGCATGGAGTAGTTTCTTTTTTTCCCCTTTTTTCTTCTTCTCTGTTATGTGAAGGCCTTAATGAAGAGGCTGTTTCTACCATGCTAATGTTGTGGTTATTTTCATTCAGTGCATGGTGTTTGGAATGGGGTGTTGTATCTTAAGGCAAGATTTAATAATATATTGAAGATTGGTGGTGATGAGTATCAACATTTTGGTTCATTCAGTGAGAATATTTAAGATATGTAAATGGGCACAGAGCTTTCAGTTTTAATTTTTTTGAGAACAGTGAAATCCACATCAACAATTTGTATGCCAATTTTGTTTATCAACCTCATTTGGAACTTCTGAGTTGTATGATCAAAATGGTCCAACTCTATCAATACTAGCACTGCATTTGGCACCACTATATTCACGAAGCATAGAGTTTGAGGTGGAAATTTAATTTCTTGAAGGAACATTTTGTTTTGGCATTTGGGGCTTGCAAAAGCTGTCATGTTCATGTGGAACTGTCATTAGAACTTCTATTTATAACTGAAATTTTAGGAGTTTCTAACATGAAGACCATGTTGTAAGAGTTTCAGGGTGTTACTGTTAACATGATATTATCTATATTAAAACAAGAGAAGCTCAACAATAAAAAAAACAAGAATTTGCTAGAAAGGATATGAGGATGCTCATTTGGAGAATATGCTATCAGAAACTGTGGGAGGAAAAGATTTAAAAAGCCAAACTCCAGGTGTGGTTTGTTGGTTGTGTTTATGGTTATATGTTCATATGCATAAAGTTTTTTGGTTTTGTGAAACTTACAAATCATTCTATATGCACAAAAATTGAAACCAATCTCAAAAATTGTATGACCATCTTTTGAAATGATCATGGATTTGTTTTGGTTTTTTTACTAGTAAGATGAGTTTTAGAAGTGACTAAGCTTTTCATCCACTGAGTTTTCTGAATTATAATGATGCTCTCTCTCTCTCTCTCTCTCTCTCTGTGATGGTGATCTGTAGAACAGAATGTTCAAAGTAAGTGCTTTTGAGGAATTGTTTATCCTCTGAATTTTTAAAATTTTTATGTAAGATTTCTCTTAATGAGTCATCTTTACTTTTTCTGTAAACAGATACATGGTGAAACAGTGCGGCGTCATTCAACCCTACAGGACAAGGCAAAGAGGCTTCTGGAAGTTCAAAGCTTGGTTTGGCAGAGGATAGATAAGATGTTTCAAAGTGCTAGATGCCTGGTTACATTCCTCAGCAATTCACAATTCTAAGATACAAGGTGGGTTTTTTTTTTTTTAATAATCCTCATTGATATTCTATGATGCGTCTTTATTAGGCTGGGTTAAATCTTTCCCTGCTTTATAACCAATCCATGCATAGCTTATAAGATTTCTGGTGAGTTGTGTCATTGGGCTACTTGGTAGTGTTGCAGAGAGTAGCCACCTTTGTATATTACTAGTCAATTAGGATTATAAACGTGTGCTTGTGACATCTTTTGGTGCAACTAGCACTCCATTTGTTATCACTTCTGGTTTCCAGTTTTCAGTTCCCCCCCCCCCCCCAAAAAAAAAGTGAAAATTAGTTTTTTTTTAAGAAATCAGTTTTAGTTTTTAATAAAACTGAAAATTGAAAACATGAAATGACAACTAAAATCATTTGTTATAATCCTGACAACTAATTTTATAAACATTTGATGTTATAAGAAAAGCACTGGGATGGTTCTAATACTGACAACTAAAATCATTTGTTAATGTAATATTTTAAGTTTTGACATTGCAAGATAGTGATAGGCTTCCTAAACTTGTACCGAGGACCAATTTATGGTTGCTATCACTTGATCCTGTTATGTTTTCATTCCGGGACTACTTCATATGGGCAGCTTAGAGCTATGTAATGTTCAGACTCCTGCATGTAGCAATAGATTTTTCGACAGCTTTTTAAAGTTTGCTTCGCGTTGGCTGTATTCCTTGATAGATCCTTTGGTGGGCGATGCATGGTCAGCTGGATATTGGATATTTGGGATAAACTAACAAGAGATCATGTACTTAACCGGGAAGATCCGTATCCAAATTTTGTCGTACATCCCTATAATTTGGAAACGAGGGATGGCTTGATATTCCTTTACAAAGAGCAAGAGCATTTTTACGAAGGAAAGAGTTGCCTTTAAGTTGCCCCAGGCATGCTTGTGGAGCCTTCTAGGGGGTACAGATGTCTGAACGAGGGACTGCAAGTTTTGGGTGCAACCAGGATGAGCTTGCTGCTTTCCTTCTAGCCTTACTCTTTTCACCAAAATTTTCAGTATGCATCAATTAATGTATAATGAGCACATTACACCTGTTTTGTCCATTCTTTCTTTCCCCCTTCTCTTGATTCTTTTGGCTACCTGGATTTTATTATAACCCTTTGAATCTTAAGATGAGTATTTAAGCAAGTGGCAGTGAGTATTTGTTGTGTCATGGGCTTGCTATTCCTCGAGCACCAGTGTGGCACTTGGAAACTTTTCTTTCCTATGATTGCCTCTAAATTAGCCTATCGAGAAGTAAGAATGCTTCGATGCTAGGACATGCAAGAGAGAGGTTGTGCGAATGGAGAATCGAATTGTTCAAAGAGGATTCTTTAGGAGGCTAGTTTGCTTGTATACTTTTTTTTTTTTTTTTGTCGAAATTGTTTGCTTGGATACTTGCTTAGATGGTTTCGTCAAATGAAATATCTGTTCCTCTTATGGGCACTTCTAGTTGCAATGAATAGCTTATATCATATAATGAAATGTGCATGAAAGGGCGGGTGTGATTTTGCCAAACTTTTCCATTGTTATAGGCTCAATTTAGTTCAATAGGTGCATGACATGCATGTGGCAAGAATTTATCTTAAAAATGAGATCTGACACGAGGTAGGCTTAATTAGTTCATTATGTGCCTGACACGCATGTGGCAATAATTATCTTAAAATGAGATCTGACACGACTCACGAGGCAGGTGCATGGTTAATATTCATTACCAAATAAGCATTTCAGAGTGGTTTGAGACCTCCATCAAGTTAAAATACTTTGTTGTAATATTTTTTTTCAAGACACCATTACCAAGTAGGGTGGAGCAAAGGTTCATCACCTGTAAAAGGTGATGTTTTGAGAGGGCAAGTCATTATGGTATAAATCTAAGCTGACAGGTTGACTTTATGATGACACCTGGCAAACAACTAAGTCAATTTGTTAGACGATTAAAGATGGTATAATGCGGTCAAATAGTTTGCCACATGTATTCTCTTGAGCGGAAAAGTCCCGATGAAAAAAGCCTTTCATCAAGACCATTAAATTGTTTGAAAAACTTTCTACCAAAGATATTAACCAACTTAAGTAAAAGTTCATCATTCTATTTTGAAAGGGTTCTACATTTTTATTTAGAAAAGTTTTACTAAAGATGCCACCTTATCCGATGATTTAAAGTCATTCGAATTGTCCATTAATGAGCGAAGTCATTCGAATTGTCCATTAATGAGCGGACCGTTACAAGAACTCTTTCAAAATATATAAAAGTAGATTCAAATTTCTTAGAAAAATCAAATTCAAGCTTAAGATTTTCAACTTAGAGCGTCGTCCTGAAAAACTATGGCCTCCTTTGGTTGCAATGTGGCCTCCTTTGGTTGCAATGCGTCTTCCTAAGAAGATGCTTTTTGAGGAATTCAACACAGTTGAAAGAAATTTTTTTTAATTAAAAATATGCTATCTTTTTATAATAAGTCATGCCCCATGGTTAGGATGGGAAGGCACTTCTTAAAGGAACATAAGTTTCTAGAAACAATCTTATTATTTTTCAAATGAGGCTTATAGGGGAAACTCTTCCTAGAGGGTCCCTTCGAGATAATCTCTGAATTTTTTTCTCTCTTTTTCTCTTACAACACATGCATAGATAAGTTGGAGAAGTATTTTGCTATCAAATGACTCACCTTAGTTGGCATACGAAGATCAATTTCATACGTCAATAAATTTATGCCATTTATGGGAAATGAGCAGGAGCATCTAGCCATACTATCTAAAAGAAAGATCAAAGAGCAAGCAATTTTCAAGCAGGAACAAGCTATGCTTAGACTAGCTCCTAACATTTTGTGGGAGATTTGATCAATTTAGCTGGATCAATTCGAGTTGTGGGGCATTGGAGCCCTTGAGCTTGGAGGAGGGCTCATTGAAGGAGCCAAAGAAGATGCTAGCTGAGAGGAGTTAACTAGTGAAGGTTAAGCTAGGCAACCTTAACCTTAGCCTAGTCATTACCACATTATCCTTTCTTAATTCAGTGGGATAAGCCACCTCTGGAGATAACCTTCTTTCTTTTTAGTTGGCCATGGGGTTGATGAGCTTTCTAGAGCTAATCTCTTGGTCTTGGCCACCCTACTTCGAGCTTTGACATTCTCCATCTCTACAAAAGGAAAAAAGACAAAGTTAGTTAGGTCAGCTAAGAGATAAAGAAAATGGATCGGAGCTAAAGGAAATAAGAAATATTTAAAGGAGCTGGGCCCAAACTAGTTCTGATCAAAGTCACTTTAATCAATAGCTCAAAGATTTTAGGAGGTTTGAGTTGGACAAGCCGAGCAAATACTTCTTCATCATGGCAAAGATTAGGAAAATATTTGGTCTCTTGCTCGATTGCAAAATCCTTTAGTTAAGAAAATAAAAAAGAACCTATTTTTCTAACCATAAATAAAGGTCGAACTGTTAGAAAAAAGTTTTTTATCCTTCTAAGCTAAAATATATCGTCATCCTAGCTTAGTCAACTGCTCTTTGATGATTAAGAGAGCATGAGAAGCATTGAGAGAGAGAGAGAGAAATTCTGAACTAAGACATATAGGTCATAAAACCTATAATCAATTTCCAAGAATTCAGGACAAGTTGGATAAAAGTTATACGATATGAAGAAAGAAAGTTGACAATGAATCGATGGATGGGTAATCTAACCCTTACCTTCAAATTATCCTTATAAAGATGGAGCTAACCTAAGAGATGGTTGGAAGTTTTATCTTCCTAACCTAAAATAGCTATATAGAAGGACTCAAGAATGAAGAGTGATTAAACGGACTTTCTTATAAAGATGGAGCAAACTATGCTCCTTGGCTCTAAGGATAAGAGTCTCTTCCTTTGAAGAAGAAGAAGATGATGGCAAGGCTAAAGCTACTAACTTGAGAGGGAGTTTGGAGACTTGCCTAAGAGTTAAGGAGGTTAAAGGAAAAATAGAAGAAGTCAAGGAAAGAATGAGAGGAGATAAGGAGCTTCCAAAGTGAGCTAAGCTGAGAAATCTTAAAAAGGATGAATCAAATGAGTTTCCCCTTGCTTATATAAATCATAAAGGTAGAGCATGTAAAGTGATCTGTTGTGCATCTTTTCGAGGTCCATAAACTACAAAGAGATGCTTCATGACATCCACCTATATGTCAAGCCAATAGTGGCATACGACAAAGCTAGCATACTATAGCATATAGCAAGTACTCAAGTAATACACTATAGTATCGAGCCTTGAATTAAAATCAGTAATACCACTTCGAGATCAATCAAACTTTAGGATTGACTAATGCCCATAAAAATCATTGAGTTCAATCTAAGCCAACCTACACCTAATGCTGAATAATTGCTTCGCTTAAGCAAATAAAGTCCAAGACAAGCTAATTATACTCTAACTAAGCTACTTTCATGACTTAAATACAGACATGAACTTGACCCCAATTATAAGGGATAAGTGATGTAGTATAAGTTGAGCTGGCAAATAATGTGGTATAAGTTGAGTTGGTAGGTTATTTTTTTTAAAGAAATCAGAAGGTGGGTGACGGACCAGATTATGACATGTTCTCTTAAATAGAGAAGTGTTAAATAGGAGAGACTTTAACTAAGGTTGGCAATTTAAGAAACCCTCCATTAAAAGCATTGACTAGTAGGAGTCAGATGACCTATTTAGAAGAGATTCTATGGTCTTACTCGAAAAGGACTTCACCAAAACCACTGCTCTATCTAGAGATCCAAACCATTTGAGCCATCCATAATGAATGAATCAATTCAAGAAGAACTCTTCCAAAATGCCTACGCATACAGCTCCAAAACTCTCAAATAAATCAGATCCAAGCCTAAGCTCTTAAACTCAGAGTGCTAACTTAAAAAATTCTAGGTCTTCTTCTTCTTGCCTTGGTTGACTTAAGCATTAGAGATTTCATGAATACAATTTCATACAATTTCCTGTCCTTTTCTATTCTTCATCTTTCTCTTTTGGAAGCGTGTGCATAAATCAGCTAGAGAAGTACTTTGTCATTTAGGCTATGCCTTCTTTCTTTGATTGGTATGCAAAGACTAATTCAATATAAAAAAAAAAAAAGTAAGCTTTCAAACTTATATGATTTACCTTATGAACTAATGAGATTATTTTGTTGGTATTCTATAGTTTAATTGCAAGCAACGACAGAGCCAATAATTTTCGCTTGGAAAAGCCAAGTTATACTACATTTTTTTTTGCTTATATAATAATATAAGTATAAAAAAAAATTATGAAAAAAATAAAAAAATATCTCAAAAAAACTTCTAATATATTCACCGGCACACATTTAGAGCAAAAAAATATAATGCTTAACATAAATATATTTTATTTATAATAAAATAAAACACAAGGAATTGAATTCTAGTTTTTACCATATTATTTTTATTATATATTATAGTACTTGAATTATTTTGGAGGGCCACTTTAAAAAAATAAAAGAACTCTTTGGGTTTTTGCTTAGGTGGTCCATCTCGTGACTCTGGAACCAAAGTGCCAAATGCATCAAATTGCATGGACTCTGTAGTACCCGGTTCCTACGAACCAAGTTTAGGTTAATTCTAATCCGGTTCATACGAACCAGGTCTGGGTTAATTCTAACCCGGTTCATGTGAACCAGGTCTGTGTTGATTTAATGTATTGAGTAACGCTTTGCTCGCAGTGATGACGCTTTGGTTCTCCAGATCTCATAATCGAAGCGTCTCGCTGTGACATTAAAAAGGCAGGGGGTGCCCTCCCTCCTGGTGCTCAGAGTCCGCGTCCCCTCCAGGTAATCCCCTGCCTCTCAGAGAGCATGAGAGAAAGAAAGAGAACCAGAGAGAGAGAGAGCCTAAGAGAGAGAGAAAGAGAACCAGAGAGAGAGAGAGAGCCTGAGAGAGAGAGAAAGAGAACCAGAGAGATACAGAGTGAGCGCGGGAGACTGTGTAGCAGAAAACCCGGTCGTCCCCCTTGGTTCAGGCCCGGCGGTGTGCTCGCCGCCGCGCCGGGCCTGATACTTGGCCGACGACTCCGCCGGCGCCGGAGGAGGCATCCGGCGGGGTGGTGGGGGAGAGAGAGAGAGAGGGAGGGCCAATTGGCCCTCCTCTCGCGCGGTGGCGGAAGCCGAACGTCGGTTGGTTCGGGCCCGGCGGCGTGCTCGCCGCCTCGCCGGGCCCGAGGTTTGGCCTGTCGCCTCCACCGGCACCGGGTGTGCGTCCGGTGGAGGTCCGGCCGGCCATGGTGGCCGACCGTGTCGCCGGCACAGTTCTGTGCCGCGCGGAGGAGTTAGGGAAGATGAAAGAAATTGAGGGGAGAGAGGAGGTTTGGCGGCTGGCCGCGGCGGCAGCCGGCTCTGGCCCGGCCACCGGCGACCGGGCCGCCCTCAATTTGGCCGGCGGTGGCCCCGGCCGCCTGCCATATTCCCGTCTCCTGTTCGGTGAAACAGGGGATCGGGCGGATCTAAGGCTGAACCGAGCCGGCTGGGCCGGCCGGTTCAGGCCTTTTGGGCCGTGCAGCATAGGAAGTTTGGGCTAGTTTTTGGGCCCTGTTGCGGGCCGGGATTAGAAAAATAATTATATGGCTAGAATCTTGGTGAATTCTAGTTTCATGGGGTATTTTAATTCCCCAATTGGGTGTGTGTAGTGGGAGATATTCGAGCCCAAAGTAGGGCCCGTGAACTAGTCTGAGTAAAAATTCTAAGGGTCATTTTAATATTCCTTGCTAATCAATTAATTGTGTAAATGATCATGTAGGTGCTCAGACATCTGACTAGCTTATTTATACCTGTTGGATTGCATACTGAGGTAAGTAGGCCAGTTATCAGTATTTAATAATTGATTCATGAATGTTTAAATTGCGAATTGTGATGTGAAGAATTGTAATTGGCTAAATTGTAAGTAGATGTATATTATGAATACATGGCTGTTTATGTGCTATGATTTCATATGAGGATGCTATGCATGAGAGATGCAGTTATTATGACATTGATGTGATATATTACATGCAATTGTTCAGTAGGTATAATCCACTGTTTATGCAATATTGAGTTGTTATTGACATGATGAGTGCATGTGATGTGAGGTACTGTTATGTGTCGCCGCGGTCCTCCTTTATCCTGTCATACCACACACACGTCCAGAGGACATGTTCGGGTGGATTTCGACATGGCGTGACCCTAGTATCTCGACCTTTCAGTAGGGGGTGCTTTAAGGGAATGCTTGTTGGTACATTATTGGCGTGACCCTGGTATCTCGACCTTTCGGTAGGGGGGATGCTTTAAGGGAATGCTTGTTGGTACATTATTGGCGTGACCCTGGTATCTCGACCTTTCGGTAGGGGGGTGCTTTAAGGGAATGCTTGTTGGTACGTTATTGGCGTGACCCTAGTATCTTGACCTTTCAGTAGGGGGGTGCTTTAAGGGAATGCTTGTTGGTACGTTATTGGCGTGACCCTGGTATCTTGACCTTTCAGTAGGGGATGCTTTAAGGGGATGCTGGCTGGTACACTATTGAGATATTGCAGGGCCGTGGGTCACATTTACAGTTACCATTGAGAGTATAAACAGTGGGTTTACTTATATAGTACAATTGAGCGATTATGGATGCAAATGATTGGTATTATATTCATAAGTGCCGCCGCGGTTCTCCTTTGCTATGGCCATACACATCTAGAGGATGTGCTCAGATGAGGCATTGCAGGGCCATGGGACACGCATGATATAATACTTACATTGCATAATGGAGTGATTGTGAATGCAAAAGAATGAATTATATTGATATGTGCCGCCGCGGTTCTCCTTTGTTAGGGCATGTAGAGGCCACACATCTAGAGGATGTGCTCAGATGAGGCATTGCAGGGCCGTGGGACACATATAATATAATATGACAATGAATTGTTTATATGCACTGATAATTTGCTATGATATAATACAACAATGATGAGTGCAAATGATTTGAATTATATTTATATGTGCCGCCGCGGCTCTCCTTTGTTATGGGGCATTGCAGGGCCGTGGGACACATATGATATAATATAACAATGATGGGTTTACTTACATTGCATGTTTGAGTATTTGTGAAATGTTTATGCATGCAGATCATTTATATGCTTATTGATTGCTATGCTATGATTTGACTGTATAACGTGGTTTACTTACTGAGTGTAATCTCATAAAAATATTATAATGTTTTTGCTACAGGACCATGAGATTTGAGAATAACATGTTGGAGTGATGGACCTCAACTCAAATAAAATATAGATTTTGTTTTATTGCTATACCAGTGTATTTATGTGTAGGGCTTGATGCCCAGACTATATTATGGTGGTGTGTAAGGAACCATAGGTTCGTTGGAGCTTCTATTTAAAATAAAGTGGATTCATATATTGATGTAACCCCTGTAATGCTTATGTGTAGGGCTTGTAGCCCAAATCTTTAGTTATGGATTATATTAAAGACATGGACTTGAATGATATATAGGTTGTTGCTTTTCTTGAATTCAGTGTCATGTTTCGGGACGCCTTGCGTGCCCGGCACGCGGCGGGTTGTCATCCTAGCTCAAAATTTTTGGGTCTGGGGCGTGATAGCTTTTATGGTATCAGAGCACTAGGTTATGACCTTAGGGACACAGACATATTGACATGATACAGTTATGACCCTAGGGACACAGACATATGGACATGATAACACGGAGAGAACATATTTTGATGACATTATATTTAGAGACACCTGACATATTAGTTTATGATGATATTAACCACATCCAAATTAACAAAAAATAGTTATGGCTCGTCGTACTAGGAGCCAACTGTATGAGGAGGACTCTCTGGCCGGTAATGCTGATCAGCCGGTGGGTCAAGGAACTACTGGAGGTGCGGCCCCTGCCAACCCAGTTGGAGCTGAGCACCAGCGATTCCAGTCCGAGATGCTTCAAGCTCTCTCGGGTATGGCGCAGTCTATGCATGACATGTAGCATCAGAGTGCGCAGCGAAAGCGTGGTGGGCCCATAACCCACAGGACCCAGGTTATGATCTTAGGGACATATGCATAATGACACTCTAGGAAAAAGGAGGGAGATGAAATTTTAATTGGATATGCAATAAAAGATAGATGAATATATGGAATAAACATAGTAGTGAAAAATTTCAATTGATGACTAATATAACTAAACACCATTATGTCCATATTGCAATTGAGTTGATATATGGATCTTGAGGTATTAAATCTGAATTTGAATGTGGATGAATATAATGAATCTTAATTGTAGAACTTACATTATTGATATTGTAAGATTATGAACTCATCTGCTGGTTATAGGGATGATTAATATTGATAATATTTTGGGAATGGAATAGTTAATTACATGTTTTTGATTAATCACAATTGAGTACTTTCTGAATTCGAGTCTGGATGGATAAATTATCAATCAACCATGAGTGGCATATCTATTTTCAAGGAAAAAGGAGGGAGATGGTTTTATCAATTATGGATTATGGTTAAGGATACATGTTATATCACTTTCAAGTCATGATGAGATCACTATAATTTTCTAATTATGTCTTTTGGATGGTAAGTGCATTTTCATTCTTAATTGATCTTATAAGTCATGTATCCATCTGAGCTAGATCAGTGAGGTCACTTTGAGTTATTCGAAGGGTTTGAATTAGTTGGTCATGTTATGGAATGAGACATTACATAATCTATAGATAAATTTGATAGTCATTGGTAACAAAATAATCAACTCATGGATTTGAATCATTTAAATTATAATATTCATTGAGAATAAACTGACCTATTTAAAGAGAAATTGATTGGTTATGGTGGTATTATTGATAAATATGAAGGAGATAAATTAATTATACTGATGATTAGTGATGACACCATTATTCAAAGAAAATGAATTTTAATTACGATAATTATGAAAGATATCTTAAATGATTGGCATAATGTTCATTGATGTTAGCTTGAAGTATTCAAGAGTGAAACCAAGTATATTATGATGATTGATATAAGTGTCGTAATGATTAATGGTACATTCAACTATTCAAGAGTTGAGAGAGCATTGAAAGAAAATTATCTTATATCTAATTCATAAGAATTTCGAACTGTCTTATCAAGGAATCGAGAGTACCTGATATGTTGCTAACCTTAAGTATGGAAGACATTATACATGTAATAGACAACTCAGAAACCAATAAGATTTTAGATGTTATACTGTGAGCCTGTGTAATGGATTTAAGAGGTGCTTGGTATTGTTCTTACCCTTAATGAAATTACTTAATTATTGATTACCAAGCCAATATTCAAATGGATTCATTTCAATTGTCTACGATATAAGGTATAGATTTCCTTCATATTGAGATGATGTGAAAGCGACAATTTTGGACTGAGCTTGTTTAGCAGCTATGAAAAGTATCATTAATTAAAGCAGTTTTTGTAGCTCAAAGTTAATAGAAAAGTTATGTTAATGATCAAAAGAAAGATTTGAAATTTCAGGTTAAAGATCATTGGGAAGTTTTGCTAACCAATGATGTTATGAGGTCTGTGTTAGAGGTGACTTGAGCCACAAAACATTGGGTCATTTGAAACTTTGATCAAGATAAAGGAAGTGTCTTATAGCTTAACACTGCTTTCATTACTCTTTGTAGTGTTCAATGTGTTTCATATCTTTATGACAGAGGAAGTATATTTCAAACCCCGTTATGTGTTATAACTTGAACCAATTTAGCTTAAGAAAGAATTGACCTATGAAGATCATCTTGTGCACATTATGGACCGTAAGAATCAAGTTCTGAAATAGTGTAGTATTCCTTATGTCAAAGATTAGTAGAATAATCATTCTGAGAGAGAGACTATTGGGAGCCTAAGGAGGAAATGGGAAAGAAAAATCCATAATTATTTGTATCTTATGACAGATCAATGATGTATCAATGACCGTGACTTTTAATGAAATTTAATTGATTATGAGAGGGAAAATTTGGATTCTATATTCTATTGGATGTATATCAATTTCGAGGACGAAATTCTTATAAGGAGGGAGGATGTAGTACCCGGTTCCTACGAACCAGGTTTAGGTTAATTCTAACCCGGTTCATGCGAACCAGGTCTGGGTTAATTCTAACCCGGTTCATGTGAACCAGGTCTGGGTTGATTTAATGTATTGAGTAACGCTTCGCTCGCAGTGATGACGCTTTGGTTCTCTAGATCTCATAACCGAAGCATCTCGCTGTGACATTAAAAAGGCAGGGGGTGCCCTCCCTCCTGGTGCTCAGAGTCCGCATCCCCTCCAGGTAATCCCCTGCCTCTCAGAGAGCATGAGAGAGAGAAAGAGAACCAGAGAGAGAGAGCCTAAGAGAGAGAGAAGAGAACCAGAGAGAGAGAGAGCCTGAGAGAGAGAGAAGAGAACCATAGAGAGATACAGAGTGAGCGCGGGAGACTGTGTAGCAGGAAACCCGGTCGTCCCCCTTGGTTCAGGCCCGGCGGCGTGCTCGCCACCGCGCTGGGCCTGATACTTGGCCGACGACTCCGCCGGCGCTGGGGGAGGCGTCCGGCGGGGTGGTGGGGGAGAGAGAGAGGAGAGGGAGGGCCAATTGGCCCTCCTCTCGCGCGGTGGCGGAAGCCGAACGCCGGTTGGTTTGGGCCCGGCGGCTGCTCGCCGCCTCGCCGGGCCCGAGGTTTGGCCTATCGCCTCCATCGGCGCCGGGCGTGCGTCCGGTGGAGGTCCGGCCGGCCATGGTGGCCGGCCGTGCCGCCGGCACAGTTCTGTGCCGCGCGGAGGAGTTAGGGAAGATGAAAGAAATTGAGGGGGAGAGAGGAGGTTTGGCGGCCAGCCGCGGCGGCGGCCGGCTCTGGCTCGGCCACCGGCAGCCGGGCCGCCCTCAATTTGGCCGGCGGTGGCCCCGGCCGCCGGCCATGTTCCCGTCCCCTGTTCGGTGAAACAGGGGATCGGGCGGATCTAAGGCTGAACCGGGCCGGCTGGGCCGGCCGGTTCAGGCCTTTTGGGCCATACAGCATAGGAAGTTTGGGCTAGTTTTTGGGTCCTGTTGCGGGCTGGGATTAGAAAAATAATTATATGGCTAGAATCTTGGTGAATTCTAGTTTCATGGGGTATTTTTAATTCCCCAATCGGGTGTGTGTAGTGGGAGATATTCGAGCCCAAAGTAGGGCCCGTGAACTAGTCTGAGTAGAAATTTTAAGGGTCATTTTAATATTCCTTGCTAATCAATTAATTGTGTAAATGATCCTGTAGGTGCTCAAACATCTGACTAGCTTATTTATACCTGTTGGATTGCGTACTGAGGTAAGTAGGCCAGTTATCAGTATTTAATAATTGATTCATGAATGTTTAAATTGCGAATTGTGATGTGAAGAATTGTAATTGGCTAAATTGTAAGTAGATGTATATTATGAATACATGGCTGTTTATGTGCTATGATTTCATATGAGGATGCTATGCATGAGAGATGCAGTTATTATGACATTGATATGATATATTACATGCAATTGTTCAGTAGGTATAATCCACTGTTTATGCAATATTGAGTTGTTATTGACATGATGAGTGCATGTGATGTGAGGTACTGTTATGTGTCGCCGCGGTCCTCCTTTATCCTGTCATACCACACACACGTCCAGGGGACGTGTTCGGGTGGATTTCGACATGTCGTGACCCTAGTATCTCGACCTTTCAGTAGGGGGTGCTTTAAGGGAATGCTTGTTGGTACATTATTGGCGTGACCCTGGTATCTCGACCTTTCGGTAGGGGGGATGCTTTAAGGGAATGCTTGTTGGTACATTATTGGCGTGACCCTGGTATCTCGACCTTTCGGTAGGGGGGATGCTTTAAGGGAATGCTTGTTGGTACATTATTGGCGTGACCCTGGTATCTCGACCTTTCAGTAGGGGGGTGCTTTAAGGGAATGCTTGTTGGTACGTTATTGGCGTGACCCTGGTATCTTGACCTTTCAGTAGGGGGATGCTTTAAGGGGATGCTGGCTGGTACACTATTGAGATATTGCAGGGCCGTGGGTCACATTTACAGTTACCATTGAGAGTATAAACAGTGGGTTTACTTATATAGTACAATTGAGCGGTTATGGATGCAAATGATTGGTATTATATTCATAAGTGCCGCCGCGGTTCTCCTTTGCTATGGCCATACACATCTAGAGGATGTGCTCAGATGAGGCATTGCAGGGCCATGGGACACGCAAGATATAATACTTACATTGCATAATGGAGTGATTGTGAATGCAAAAGAATGAATTATATTGATATGTGCCGCCGCGGTTCTCCTTTGTTAGGGCATGTAGAGGCCACACATCTAGAGGATGTGCTCAGATGAGGCATTGCAGGGCCGTGGGACACATATAATATAATATGACAATGAATTGTTTATATGCACTGATAATTTGCTATGATATAATACAACAACGATGAGTGCAAATGATTTGAATTATATTTATATGTGCCGCCGCAGCTCTCCTTTGTTATGGGGCATTGCAGGGCCGTGGGACACATATGATATAATATAACAATGATGGGTTTACTTACATTGCATGTTTGAGTATTTGTGAAATGTTTATGCATGCAGATCATTTATATGCTTATTGATTGCTATGCTATGATTTGACCGTATAACGTGGTTTACTTACTGAGTGTAATCTCATAAAAATATTATAATGTTTTTGCTACAGGACCATGAGATTTGAGAATAATATGTTGGAGTGATGGACCTCAACTCAAATAAAATATAGATTTTGTTTTATTGCTATACCAGTGTATTTATGTGTAGGGCTTGATGCCCAGACTATATTATGGTGGTGTGTAAGGAACCATAGGTTCGTTGGAGCTTCTATTTAAAATAAAGTGTATTCATATGTTGATGTAACCCCTGTAATGCTTATGTGTAGGGCTTGTAGCCCAAATCTTTAGTTATGGATTGTATTAAAGACATGGACTTGAATGATATATAGGTTGTTGCTTTTCTTGAATTCAGTGTCATGTTTCGGGACACCTTACGTGCCCGACATGCGGCGAGTTGTCACTCTAGCTTAAAATTTTTGGATCTGGGACGTGACACTCTCATATGCCACTCGACCTTCCTACGTATGCCTGCATCAATTTTGCCCTGGATTTGAGCTGTGAATCCTACGCCGACACCAATTGAAGCTTGGATTCATCTCAGAGGAGATTCCAAATGACTTACTCCGATGGTTGACATGAACCAACTTTGACTCTCATACACGCTATAATTTATGAGATCAATCTACATACATAAAGATGGAAATATTCTGCAAGATCTGACGAGTGCACGAGAACCTCGAGAGTAAGCGAGGCGCAGGGAAAAGATATATTCTCGTAGAAGGGACGAATGTGCAAGCACCTCAACATGGATGCTAGATGTGGCAACTGAGCATTCCTAGCATGACCCCCGAGTATTATTGGCCTACGGCTAACCAAAGAAAAGACTTAACTCCCTGCAGGGGCTGCAAATTATTGGCCTAACTTATACCAAAAGAAGACATAATCACACTTTTCCAACCTGATCACAGCCGGACAAGTATCAATCTATAGGTGGACCCTTCAATATTCTTTTTTATTTATATCACTTGGACCATGGCATGTGCCTTGCCCAGGCTGGAACATACAAGGCCAAAAGAAGGTTTGATATGGCCACCAAACCAAACAGGAACAAATCAAGAACCACATTTTGTGCCCCGCCAAACGTTTGGATAACGCCAGTCTCCCCTGTAAAATAAAAGCAGTCACCTTTATCCCCCTGGATTGAATTTAAGGTAGGGTTTGATTCTCAAAATATTATTTTTGAATAAATATACATAATAAAATTTATCCAAAGAATAACTAAGGTAGTGTTTGATAGAAAAAATATTATTCATAGATAAGTGTACGGGATATAGTTTATTCCCTAGCTATTCCTGGGGATATCCCTTGACTATTCCATTGATCATATCAAATGCAAAATGGTAAATCCATATGATAACTTTTTTTTACTCTTATTTGAAGGAATAACCAACAGTTCCTGCATTTTCTAACCCATGGTTAACCATGATTAACCATGGATTATCCCTCTAGTTAATTTTATTCCCTATTTCAAACACTACCTAAGGGGAAATTCTATTTGGACCGCGCTTTTTCCTCAGGAGGCCCACCCCCCCCCCCCCCCCCATTTTGCTTTTTTTTTTTTACTCAGTAGCCCCTAAAATTACTCACTAGCCCCCTAAAATTATGAAATACCTAAACTACCCCTTCCCCCTTCACCCCTCCGTGCCGCCCCTCCCTCTCCCCCCCAAAATTACTCAGTGTCCCCCTTCTGCGCTCTCCCGATCACTCTTGCTCACGGTATTCCTCGGCGGCGGCTTCTCTGGTGGCGGCTTCCCCGGCAAGTAAGGTCTCCCTCCCTTCTTCCCTTCCTCACTCGATCCACCTCCCTCAATAGGTTTTTTTTAGCCAAGCTCCCTCCCTCCTCGGTCCGCATCCTCCCAGGCTTCGCCCCCTCTCCACCACCTCTCCCCCTCCCTTCCACCCTTCGCGATCTCTGTTCGGCCCAGCAGGCCGAACAGAGTTGAATTCTGTTCGACCAACAGGGCCGAACAAAATTCAATTGTTCGGTCCAGCAGGCCGAACAAAATTAAATCTGTTTGGCCCAGTCTGAGCCAAACATATTATTAAATCTGTTCGACCAACCAGGCCGAATAGAATTAAATCTTGAATAAACTACAAAAGAAATCAAAGATCGAAGCCTTGTTAGCAGAAAAAAAGCAGATCTTTCAACTAATTCAGAACAATCAAAGAAAATAACAAATTTATTTGTAGGAAAAAAATCTGACCTTCAAAGAATCAGATTGAACTCCATAGCAAACCGCCGAATCGAAGATGTAAAAATAAGAAACAAAAATCTAGAGACACGAAAAAGAATCGAACTTCTCGACACTTAAAGTTGAAAAAGCAAAAATTTAGTAAAAAAAATCGGTTTGAAATTGGACAATTTCGATCTACGAAAAAAAGGGGATAGATATTGAACAAAATCCTGAAAAAAATAGAGGCTGAATAATAGGGATAAGTAGATAAAGAAAATACCTAAAAATAGATTTTTATCCTGCCAATGTTGGAACTTGAAAAGAGCGGAGGACGACAATATAGAAGGGGCGAGAGAGAAGAATTTTTGGAAGAAAAATAAAAGATAAGGACAAAAAAACGCTAGCCAAAGAAATCTTCTGTTCGGCCACTCAGGGCCGAACAGAAGAAAGCTGTTCGGCCACCAGGGCCGAACATGTTTATGTTGTTCGGCCCTGTGTGGCCAAACAGAGCTTACCTGTTGGGCCACACAGGGCCGAACAACGCACGAACTGGGAAAAAAAAATGACGATGGGAATATAAACTAACATTTGCGACTGTAGAACCTTCAAAAATTATAGTTGCTTGTCCATTGCTCGATTTAAGGTTGAAATCGCTTCAATCAACCTTCAAACGATGATCCAAAGATGATCCGGAGTGTGGGAGGCGGGAGGAGGGGCAAGGGAGCGGCTGGCAAGGGGGTGTGGGGGGCTATTTGGAGGGGGGGGGGGCTATTGAGTAAGGAGGGGTATTTTGGTCCAAAAATTTTAGGGGCAAATGTGCCATTTTTTTAAAATTGGCGTGGGGGGCTCCTCAGCAAAATAGACGGGTCAAATAGAATTTCCCCTACCTAAGGGAATAACCATCTTTTTTAATAACAATTTTGCCATCAAGGGATAGCTCCAGCTATTCCTAGATTCCCTAAGGCAGTGTTTAAAATAGGAATAAGAAGGATATTCCCCAAAAGCTATAACTAGAAGGAATATTTCTGAAAAAGTTTAACTAGGGTTATCCCCTGAACTTATTCCCTAGAAAACCCAGGAATAACTAGAGCTATCCCTTGATGGTAAAGTTGTAATTTTAAAAAGGTACTTATTCCCTCAGCTATTCTTTGGATAAATGCTAGCCTGTACACTTATCTAGGGATAGCTTTTGGAAGTCAAACACTACCTAAGGAATAAGTCCAGGGAATAACCCATGGTTAAACAAGGGTTATCTCCTCTGGTAAACCTTTTTAGACTTATCTTTTAGGGAGTGTTTGAAATAGGGGATAAGGAGGATATCCAAGGGATATCCTCCTTATCCCCAAAAGCTATAACTAGAAGGAATATGTCAGAAAAAGTTTAACTAGAGGGGATAACCCATATTTAATCATGGGTTATCCCCTGAACTTATTTCCTAGGAAACCTAATAATAACTAAAGTTATCCTTTGATGGTAGAGTTATAATTTTAAAAGGTGCTTTTCCCTCAGCTATCTCCTAAATAAATGCTATCTTGTACATTTATCTAGGAATAACTTTTGGAGAAGTCAAACACTACCTTATAGTTTTAACTTTTAGGAATAAGAGGGATATCCGATATCTCCTTTATCTCCTATTTCAAACACAACCTAATAGAAATAAAAAATATATTTTATAGTTCTTAATTCTATATAAGTATTTAGAATTTTTAAATATATATAACTGGCATAAAACTCAATAATGCTCACCAATATAAAATCCAATAATTCCTCTACATTGCATATGTTGAACACCAGTTATTTCATTAAATTAATAAGAGATCTATTCTAGATATTTTGATATGAAAAATAATAAAATATTATGATTTATAGGATTTCTCTGAACTATCGGAGATAAATATGACATTTCAACCTCTAATAAATAATTTATATATCATGTTTGGCATTAAAAACATAGATTTATACCAATATAAGTATTTAGAATTTCTCAGTATATGGCCTAGAGGCTTAACACTTGCTGGCATGAACTTTCATAATTTCTCTATATTCAATATTCCAAACTTTGTTTATTTTATTAAACAAAGGACCTATTCCATATATTTGACACTATCTCATGAAAAACAATAGAACAATTAATGCTTCATCACTCTTAAAATCTTTCTATTTAATTTATAAGATTTTTATAAGCTATTAAAGGTAAATATGTTATTTCAACCTCTAATTAATAATTCATCTATCAACTTGATTTCCAAGTGTTGTTATGGATCATTACGATAAAAAATAATATAAAATGATGAAAGAGCAATGATTTACTTTTTAATAATATTAATTTAAAAATATAATTTAATTCAAAATATGTTAGTAAGTATTGAAGATATAAAATAATTGCTATTATTCTTAAGGAACCATTTGATTCATGATAATTTACCTTGGTAATATGAGATTATCATATAGATCGTCATATTTCTAATTAACATAATAATCAAAATGGTAATGCTTGAGGTCTGGTAATCCAAAATTATCAATGATAATCTATTTTATATTGATAAGTAAGTATCTGATATTACAAAAGTCTATTAATATTAAATTAGACTTTTACTTTCTATATAAATATTTAATAATATTTAATCTGATTATAAATTTAATTTGCACAAACAATATTTAATATTATATTTATATTTAATAATAAATAAAATAAAATATTTTTATTAATTTTTTATTAATATTAATATAATTTTAATATTATAAACATTATTATATGTTTATATATAATATATAGATATTAAATTGTTAATATTTATGACCTTACATACTAAATTATTATATAATATATTAACAATATTAATCAGATATTTAATGATATTTTAATATTTAAATATATAGTATCTCTTAAAAAGTTTACAAAAATCTTAATTTTTATCAAAATATTTTACATTTTAGTAAAAGGAAAAGAAAATCATTTAAAAAATAAACGATAAAACATAAATAAATTTAAAAAAAATGATGAATTGATCATTACATTTTATTACTATAAACTAATCATAATAACTTTTTTATTTAAAAAAAATCTAAATTTGAAATATAAAATTATTGATAATATTATAGTTTCATGAATCAAACGCCTCATGGGTCCTTGCAACATTATTTTTGAAAGCTTGTTTTTCTTACGTGTATCATGCATGCATGTGTATAAAAGATAACGGACTCTTAAGGAAAAAAAAGAAGAGCCGTTATTTTTGTTTTTATGAAACTTAGCTATCAGAGATGGTCCCCAAAGATCCTCAAGATCTCGGGGGCGTGGAGGAAAGAGAGAAATTGCACTTCTTTTCAGTGGCGCTGCAACACCCGGAATAAGGAAAAAGCTAGCGACGTTGACTCGCGTACCGGCAAACGCGAAAACCAAAAGCCAATAAGACTTCTCAATAACCAAGGCCGGCCCGCCGGGGCCGATCTCCGTCGTCCCCCGGGGCCCGCCGACGAGCGGAAAGACGGCGAGAGCTCCCGATGGCCGAAGCCTGCAGGGCCGATCTCTGTCGTCCGGTGGCCATCGGACGGCCGAGGATCCGCTCCGGGGCCCTCCCGACGACCGGCGGTCGCGCATGCGCGGTGAGGCCCGCGGAGGAGGAGGAGGGTGGCAGTGATCACGTGACGTGCTTCGATTGTCGTTTACCTATTGGCGATGGGGCCCATGGGTGGGGGGGCGAGGGACCTCAGGCTCTGGGCTCGGGTCCGGTGGGGAAGGGGTTTGGGCTCGGCCTAGCGGCCTGTTCCCGATCTATTATTGTAGCGTAGGTGCTAACTCCATCGAAATTAATTGAGAAGAATTATAAACCTAAGAGCGAGCTGTCCCAACTTTAAAATAATGCAGTTTCCAAGGCCTTTCAAGTGTATAGAAATCTAAAATCTCAATCCACACATGATATGGTAGTTGCCAGTTGTAACAACTCCATGATATATTTTATGTCACCCTTTTGCTATTTTAGCTGGCATTTTTTTTATTAAATTCTGATAATTTTTTGCAACAGCAACGTTCTCATATATAATTTTCTTTTTTATTTTTTTTTTTTTAAAAAAAAACTCTTCTAACACTGGCTGATTGGTGAGCATCTCTAGCTGGCATCATTTCAACTACTTTTTCCCAATCAATTATGGTATTCAATCATGGTGGGGTTTCATCCAATCCCACAAACCTGCTTCTCACGCACCCATTGACATGGCTTGTCATCTCATGGATGTTCTGTTATACTGATCCGCATGATGTAACCCCTTATTAATTTGTTGTAGAGTTCCAATATTCTTTTATTTTTTTTCACTCGTTCGACGCAAATTATTCTTTCGTTGGATTCATTTATTTTACAATATAACGTTAGAGAAATCCGAGATAAGAAGACATAAGGTTCCCACCATGCAGTGGACCAGGGAGTAAAATTCCAGAAATCGCCACATCTCGAGGCCGGCCGGGGTTGATCCCACGGCATGCAAAGATCTCTGTGGGTCTCGTGCCTCTGGATATCTTTCGCTTTCTCTCCCCTCTTTTCTAAATTAGTATTCACAACCAGCTTCGTATTTGGTAAAGTGGCGATGATAAGTACAAGCACTAAGCACACACATTAGTTTACGGCTCCTTGGATTTTTTTGCTGCTAGATTTTGTTCTTTATACATGCTGTCATGGCTGCTCCATGCAACCAGACAAGGTGGCCTGCATGCCATAATCTCTCCCAAAATAAAATATTCCAATGGGATCGTGTCGGGTTCCCGTTGGAAGTGAATGGCGTGTGCTACGTGATGCGAATCAGTAGATCGAGCCCTCCTCCCTCTCGGTCAAATCTGGCAAGGTGATAGTGTGTGTCACCCGACTGCTGCATCGAAGACAAACATCCCTCCATTAAACTAAGGTAATATTTATCCTCCCGACGAGATACAGTGCCGTTGTTCTTGGATACGCCCTTCCCAACTCCCACACCTACTGTACTAAACCCCCCTCCCCACCGGAGCCATTAATTAAAACCCCTCCCCCACTTCCTTCCCGGCATTAAAACCATGGGCCTGGGGGGCAGGCGTTACAGCACACGCCCGAGGTGGGCCCACAGCAAGATCTCTGAGGGATCTCACTGCCTCCTCTTCCTCGAACTCGATCCTCTGCCCGGATCGTCTGCGGCCGAAACGTCGATTCGCATCTCTCGTTCTTCGATCAATCCCAAGTCCCGAAAAAAAGAAGCAGAAAGATTTTAAGAGAGAGATAGAGGGGGGAGTGATAATAATACAATAGTAAAGAGATAGAGAGAGAAAAAGATGGCAGAGACCGGAGGCAGCACCAGCGAGTGGTAAGCAGCTCCTGCGTGTAAAATTACGAGACGGACCTTCCTCTGAAGGGCACTAAATGTTGCCTTCATTACCAAATTGGTTTTTATTTGGGTTTATTGGGAGTAGATAGTATTGTTTGTTCAAATCATTTTTTATCCCGTATTTTTTATTGGAGAAATTATTGCAGCACCCTTCAAATTTAGCCTGTCTAAACATTGACCTCAAATTTTTTAAAAATTCTAAAACTCTTATTTTGGCAGATATAGGACCATCCAATTAATCCACCTATATTTTAACACTTTTTAGTTACTGGGTGGAATGTCATATTTTTCTCTTATAAAAATTTAAGCTTCAAGAATAATCTTAGTCGCATGATGGGTGAAGGAGTCCTCCATGTGTCAAAATAAAAGTTTTGATTTATTTCTTTAATAAATGCATAAAGTCAAACCGAAGAAGCTGTACTTTTTGTAAATTTTCTAAATTTATATTTAAATTTTATTACAGCCTCCGAAGCATTATAGTGGCTGCTTAGAATTCTCCTTCGTGGAGTTTAATGATTGTTGCAATGACTATTATTAGTCATCGAGAAGAAAAGCAGTGCAGAAAATAAGTTTGTCTTGTCAAATCATCTTTCACCACATAAAATCTCAAATTTTCAACTAACTTAATGGAAATTTTTTTTTTAAAAAAATGATTTTAGTTACTTAAACAGTGAAAAATATCGGAAAATCACTGAGGCATCAGTAGCAACTGCTGCAAAGTGATCATTGAAACGAGATAAGGATCAAATGGCATGTATTTTTCTTTTGAAAACAAGTAATCTTTTATTACACCTGTTATAATGTGATGCCGAGCCTTATTTTAAAGCTGGCCCTCATTAAGAGAGCAGGTAGGGGAGAGGTGGTCCTGTTTGGTGTTTGTTTCGGGAATAACGATAGCTAAGCTAAGCTTCTTCTGTGGGCAATACGACGCATATATATATATATATATATATATATATATATATATATATATACACACGCACACAGCCACCCTTCTTCACACCCATCATCAGTGCTCAGTGGAAAAAAAGAAAGCAAGCAAAGCTAATAGAGACAGGGGAAATAGAGACAACGGGGGTGAGAGCGAGATAGAGGAGGAGAAGAAAGGAGGAGGAGATGTTGGAAGAAGAGAACGGGGTAGACCCAAGGCTGCAGGCCATCTCGGCCGCCATCCGGGTAGTTCCCCACTTCCCCAAGCCAGGTAGCTTCCTTCTCCTTTGCTCTCTTTCTCTCTCGCGTTTGGATTTGGTCCAGTATTTGTTTCTCTTGGAGACTCTCTCTCCATTTTCTCTCTGCTTTGTGTTTTTTTTTTTTTTTTTTTGGGGGGGGGGGGGGGGGGGGGGGGGGGGGGGTGTTTGCTTGGGGCATGTTTGTCGGGGAGAACAGGGATCATGTTCAACGACATCACCACGCTGCTGCTCCATCCAAAAGTCTTCAAAGACGCCGTCGAGATCTTCGTCGACCGCTACCGGGACATGGGGATCTCTGCCGTCGCCGGTATCATACCCTCTCCCTCTCCTCTGTTGTCGTTCCTTTTATCTTACTTTTTTTTTTTTTCTCCTCCTCCCACCCTTTTTTAGGATGGGTGGATGAATTTTATGGACAGTTCTTGACTTTGTGGAGCATGCCCCTACTATGGCCAAGGTGGGATTTTTACTGGGGTTAATGTCTTGGGGTCGATATATTTAAGTGCGTTGGGGGGAAAAAACAAATATTGTTGTTTTCTTTGAATAATTTATTGTCTTCCTATAGTTGGATTATGATCTTTGGAATAATTTTGCCTGGCTGGTGGGGTGGTGGCCTGGAATCTTAGTTCACAAGCAAGAACAGATTAATTTGGCAGCTGAGTCGACTCAGTGGGTTGGATATAACTCGTTGGAAGCTGCCGGGTGTATCTAAAGCTTTCCATTTTCTCAAGTGATTTGGATGATATGGTTGTGCCCCCTCCATCTTTGTTAATTTGTTTTCTTTGGATAATAGTTTTGGGAATGGTAGAAAGTTGGGGCAAGCTGGCATTAGTAGAAGATTGGAAGTTGTTTTTAAATGTAGTGATCCTGTGTGACTTCTGTACCCTGTGATCAAACAAATGGCTGTTGGATTTCTTAAAAGAAGCATTTTGTTGATTTAGTGGATTTTTCAATGGCCTAATTACTGTAAATAATGAAATTTCTGAGGATTACTAGAGTAGGGTTGCAAAAGATTGTGAGTGACTTAATAAATAAATCTAGCACTCTTCAGATGACATAATAAATACATTTCAGTAAAGGCATATGACACTTCATGCAAAAGTTGAATGCTTGTATATTTATTTATCACTTGTTTCTATATAATTGTCGGCTGCTGCTGCTGTTGTTAAAACCCTCTTGACCTCAGAACTAGGGGAAGGGTCATCATGGTGTGACTCCATGGCAGTTCTTGTTCATGCGTGCTTGATTGCCTTGACCTAATACAAGGAAATTCTCTATCTTCTTTGTCTTTTAGCTTAATTATCGAACTTTCAAGGATTTTGTGTCAACTAGGTTTTCTAGCAGAATTTTCAACTTTTTTTTAAAGGTGAGAATTGTTACTTAGAGGTTCTTTTTACTTTCTTCTGGGTATTGATCGTTCCAAACAAACTGAGCAAGAACTCATAGTGGATATATGGGATATGGGTCAGTCATGTCTGAGTCGGTACCTTTATTTCTTACTGATTCTGCGAGCTGAGGGCTCATTTTGTATTGCTTTTAATTTCTGTTTTTGTTTTCAAGATCTGAGAAGAAAAATGAACTAACATGTATGATGAAACCGTTTTGTTTTTCAAATGATTTATAAAATATTCAAAACTTTTAGTAGCAAATAGCAAAGATTAATCACCTTTAAAAAAGAGTGAAAATAGAAGCAAGGAATAGAAGAAGTTTTGTGTGAGTGCTATGTTCAACATCAGTCTCCATGTGTATGCATGACGGTTCACTAGTTTCTAGAGAAACCATAATAGAAAGACAACATTACAAATCAGACCCTTAATTAAAGATCTTGAAGGGTAGAAGGGTTCCTTGGGTCTACATTGGTGGTGCCTTGTGAAAATTATCCTTTGTAATCGGTCTAGTATGCACTCTTTCTAGGGATAGAGCATAGGGCAGCTTGAATTGGCCTTATAAAATCCTTTGTTCTTTCAGGATATTTTTATGGCTACCATTGTTTAGTAATGGGAAAATTCTTTGTTCCTAATATTCATCTCTTTTGCCTGTATATATTGCAGTGGGTATATAAATTGATCAGTCGATATGATTAGAATCAATCAAGTTCCTTTTCCTTCTCTTACATGATTTGTTCAAAGAAGAATTATTTTATGCGCATTGCATGAGTCCAAAATTTCAGTTATGAATTTTAGTCCTATCATTTATATACGATTGTTAATGCAAAAGTTATTATAAGCTACTCAATCAATTGTCACACTTACAATAGGAATTGAAGCTAGAGGATTCTTATTTGGCCCCTCGATTGCCTTAGCTATTGGTGCAAAGTTTATACCGTTGCGTAAGCCTAAGAAATTGCCAGGTATTCATCGTCCCTTTTCCTTAAATGCTCTATTTGTTTTGACTTTGCTGTTGTTTATTAAAATTAAGAGTTTGTGGTCTTTCTTGTGAATGTAGTTCATAAAATTATGAATATACTTTTTTATTATATTGCTCGGAATCATCTAGTTAGTTTAGCTCTATGTTACAGATAATTAAGCTGTGTATGTACGGTAAATAATTTCATATGAATCACAACTGTTCTGGCTAAACATTTGGAAACATGCTATTTACTTTTATAAAACTTTCGCTAGAATATTCGTGTAGTATTTTATCTCAAACATTTTATCTTGAAATAGATATTTTTGATTGATATGTTGAAATCAAATCCTCTGAACTTATCCTTTACCATATTATGGTAAATTCTCATTCTGCAAACCTATTAATTAAAGCAGTCTACTACTGTAGCATGCCTTAAATTATGTGAGGCATTTAGGTGATGGGAATGCAATTGTAAATCTGTGCATGTACAAATTAGATGGTAGGTGGAAGCACGGAACTTAAGATTAAAACTTTTAGCACAAGTCCATTCAAAGCATATCTCTACTATATAAGTTGACTGGATCAAACACTGCTTTAATGGAAATATAAAATACTCTTAATTTAGTAAGACTTTCAGTGCAAACATACTCCAAAATTAATAAGTCTGAGTAAAATTGGCATCAAACCTTCGTTTGTCTCTCCTTTTCTGAGCTGCCTGAGTGGCAATCAAGATTCACTTCAGCATCTAGCCTCAGAGTGCTAAGTGTCTATATCTTGATAATGGGCTTTGTCTCCTTTTCTTTTCTTTTCTTTTCTTTCTTTTTTGGTAGTGGTAGCGAGCGTGTCAAGATGTGCACTTTTGTATTTTGAATGTATGCACTTCAGCTGTTCAGTAGTCCTGACCATGCACAAAAATATGCAGGTGAAGTTATCTCAGAATCTTATGTGCTCGAATATGGAACTGACTGTCTAGAAATGCATGTTGGAGCTGTTCATCCAGGGGAGCGTGTTTTGGTTATTGATGACTTGGTTGCCACTGGTGGGACACTTTGTGCAGCAATAAAACTTTTAGGTATGCTTATGAAAATCCTTGCACGGGAATAAGAAATTTTTGTAAGGAAAGCAATTTACTTCCACCAGCTACGTTTTTGAAGGATTCTTTGACATCAGTATGTCTTAGGAACATTTTTGTCCTTTTGTTTTAGAGAAGATTTCCTTTCTTGCATTCTTTACCAAATTCATTACCTATCATTGTAATATATTTCAAGCTTCAGTGTCATCATTTTTTTTTTAAATATAGTTATTGTGATGTGGTCAACTAGCTATATCTCCATGTTGCATGCTAAAGTTAATGCAGAATTTTTAGTTTTAAATACTATTGTTCTTGAGATATTCTTGGCAATATAGCTTATAATTCCTTGCTCAGAATGGCTATCGGTTTTTGCATGTTGATCTAATTGAGTTCAAGCTTTCTTCAATATAAACTTGTAGATAACAGATTGGTAAACTCATGGTGAGCAAAATCTACCATGTGAGAAATTGTGATAAGTGGTGAACTGATGCTAGTATGAGCATATGGTTGAAATCAAAATGTATAAATCAAACACAAAAACGATGGCTTAAATCTATGAAGTGTTTTCACAGATATTCTTTAAATAGTGATTCTGATTGTCAATTTTTAAATTTTCTAGAAATTATGTTGAAAAGTCAAATTTATAGACAAGATAAATGAAACCATGATACCCTTGTAATCTAGCTCCAAATCCTTGGTGCAATGAAATATTGGCACTAACTTTTATTTGATTATGATTTTGTATTTCTTGATTGTCACCTTGCCTAGCAACTAGGAGTGGTAATGGGTTGAGTCAGGTTGGGTCTTGTAAGTACAGCAATATACAAAAGCTTGAACCATATTGACCTGAACTGACTTGACATTGTGTCAAGACCTCTCAAACAATACCTACCCATAGGTTATATCGGGACACCCATTTAACCCTCACCTAATCTATTTTTGCAAGGCTTAGTCCTTTATAAACCAAAGGTAACATATTGAAACCAATATTTATGGTTCTTACTAGTTAATCTCCAAAATGATTTAAACTATTATCAAAAGGAAGAGCAATCACCCAAAAAAATTCTTATCCAACATCATGGCTGAACCAATCTAAATTATTTTGACCCAAATAGAACTCTAACCCTCCTGAACCGATTTGGCTCAAAGCTGACTCCTACCTGATTCATTTAAAATTTCAGGTCAGAAAATCTGACCTATACCTTGCCATAACTAAAAAGCTCTTGATCCAATCCTGACCCAAACAGGGTCAGGTCAATTTTTGCCAACCCTACTAGCTACTAGCGGCTATGGGTTCGAATCATGGGTGAGTGTTGCAACCTGAAGTATTGTGACCAAGGTAATTACACTGTGGGTGATCTTCTCTCTCCTCTCTCTCTCTCTCCCTCTAAAAAAGGATTGATGCTGCTGAAATCCATTCTCCGGCTTGGAGGCGATGCACGTTGGGATCCGGATAGCGCTCTTCCGTTCGGGTGGACCTGCAAGGTAGTCTTTACGCAAGAAGCATAGGGGGATCCTGCGAAAGACCCTCCGACGCCCAGTCAGTGAAAATCTTCAGCAATTAGATGAGAGGAGAAGGCTCCAATAGAAAGATTTCCCTCATTAAGATGATTTCTCGGGAGGAATGACCTTTGCTAGAGATTTTTTTTTTGGGCTTAGATTGCCTTTGAGAGCATACCTAGAGGGTCTTGGGACTTGGTATTTGTGTGCTGTCGAGGAGGTGAGCCGTTACTTGATTTTTTGGGCGTGTTTTAGGGAGTTGGCATTCGATAAGGCCAGAATCCCATCGGTTATGGGGATCGGCAGTTGATGAAGCTGACGGACGCTTTATCGTGAATTTAAAATCCCGTTGATCATAGACGGAGTGTTGTATTTGGCTTTCGTTTCTGTTTTGGGAAGCTCACTCCGCAATCTTTGCGATCGGGGTGGTTCATCCTCCGAGATATCCAATGTGGTTTGAAGTAGCAATGGTGCTTATGTTGAAGGGATGAGGATCGATCCTAGCGAGGTATGGAGATAGCTCGGCCCCACTGACGTACTGAGATAGCTCGGCCCTGTCTAGGTTCGAAACAGCTCAGCTCTATTGAGGTACGAAGATCGACTCTGGTGTCGGCATTGAGACTGACGATGGCATCGGTGCCGAGACCGACTCTGGCGTCGGCACTAAGACCGACTATTGCTGCCTGTTGGACTGTAGCCCAGTCAGCCAGTTCAAATATGGCTTGATCAGCCAAATCGAAGATAAATCGACCTTTGTCAACTCGATCTTTGTCGTTCAGCATGCTTACTGATGCAGTGATAATTTTTTTGCATCACATGCACCTCATTTTCTAGTCTGAAGCGTAGGTTCGAGCATAGGGAATAGAGTCTTTATACGGCTTCGGTTGATCAATCAATGAGCTTTATTCTCAATGTGGGTTTTTCATCCAATTATATCGATTGGCCTATTGGAGAGTTTCATTCCTCATGTCAAGTGCCCGTGTCAAGTGCCCCTTATAGTCAGCCTTTCACTTTTATTCATGCTTCGAAAATTGAAGACTATAAAAAAGGGGAAAAGGAGAGTTGTTTGTAGCCCGACGAAAAATTCCCTTCCATTGAGAGTGAGTCTAGGCCCATGTCGTTGTCAGTGGCAGAAGAGTTGGTCTTCCTTTTAAGATTCAGCTTGGGCTTGAGGGTTCGGATGAAGAAGTTGCACGAAGCCAAAAATGAGACACCAATGAAGATGGCCTTGAAATCTCTTTTTCAGCATACAAGTGTGAACAAGAGGAAGTCATAGAGGTCATACTGAAAACGTAAGAAGAAAGCATTCTCGCTGGACCTCCTCTTGTATGTCTTCCTCAAGCTTTTCCATAGTTGGCAGCGGTTGCTGCTGATCCACAAGAAGAAACGCCTGAAGATCTATCAGGCTTCTGTTTAAAGGATGGAAAGCTCAACGGAAGTATATTTAGCTTGAGCTTCTTTTCATATCCTTGCCCCAAGTTCCAAAGTTTGCCATTCAATGTAGTTTGAAGGCTCTCTTTGTGTTTCTCTGAAGTTGAAGCATTGCCGCTGTAGTAGCAGCAAGTAGACTTTAGGAAACTTTTATTATGTAAAATTTTCTTACATTTTCGGTGCTGTCATGCACTTGTAATATCTTGTAAAATGATATTCTAAATGAATGAAGTTTTTGTTTTCAATTGAACATTATTTTTGCTGAATGTTTGTCGCTTTAGCTAATTAGGTATCGCAACAAATAGATTCTCTCGGGCTTGCCGAGGTACAAGATAGGCTCGGGCATGCCGAAGTTAGGTTTCTCGGGTCGACCGAGGCAAAGTGAATACTCAGACTTGCCGAGTTATAAAATAATCCAATTGGCTGTGCCGAAGTTCGAAAGAATAAATGCTTAGCTGTGCTAAGTTTTGGATAACTCTGACGGGTCTCATCGAGCTTCGAAGAAAGCTTCGGTAGGTTGTGCCGAGGCTCGGAGGATCTTTTACTTGGCCCTATCAAAGAACAGAGAATGCTTACTTAGCCTTACCAAGGTATGGAGAATGTTGCTCGGCCCTGCCGAGATTCGAAGAAAGCTTTACTTGGATCAGCCAAGGTACCGAGAAAGTTGCTCGGCCATGCCGAGGTACGGAGAAAGTTGCTTGGTCGTGCCGAGGTACGGAGAAAATTTTACATGGTCCAGCCAAGGATTGGAGAAAGTTGCTTGGTCGTGCCGATGTACGGAGAAAGCTTGGTCATGCTAAGGTATGTAGAAAGTTGCTCGACTATGCCAAGGTACGAAGAAAATTTTACTTGGCCCAGCCAAGGTTCAAAGAAAGTTGCTAGGCTGTGCCGAGGTATGTGCCGAGGTATGGAGAAAATTTTTCTTGGCTCAGTCAAGGTTCAGAGAATGGGACCCGTAGGTCAAAGATTGGGCGAGACCTGCCTTTCATCCATAACTCAAGGAAGATTATTATTCAATAAGAAATATTTAAATCGAAGAGTGAAGTTTTATTATAATGAGCAAAATGGCTCGGTTCAGGCATACTTCACTAGTAATATGTTCGGGGTTTAATCTAGTTCAAGTCTTGGGGTACTGTATTCCTTGAAGGTCTTTATTGCTCGGAGGTGATTCGAGTTCCATATTCTGAAGGTACTGTATCCCTTTGAGGTCTTCATTGCTCGGAGGTGATCCAAGTTTCATATCCTAGGAGTCATGTATCCCTTTGAGGTCCTCATTTGAAAAGGCGAGCCCCTCGCATCGGGCCCTTTAAAGCCGGTTCTCTTCGTTTGGCTATCCCTGGAAGGAGCTGACCATGGTAATCTTAGTAACAACATCAGCCATCGGTAGGTTCGGCGGGTGTAGTTGTCGAAGTTCTGGTAGACGTTATGCTCTGTGGGCTGCTTCGGGATGTATTGATTGAAGTTTCGTGCCAAGCTTCTGCTGTGCTTTCTTGGCGGTGGGGCCCTATGGCGATGAGGCGGGCTTACAGGGCTAGCCGATTGGCTCTTTTTTGAGCTCTTCTTCTCCTTTTTCTTGAATTGCTCGACCCGAGCCGTCTTCTGGTTTCTTCAATCCTGGCGTATTTGTTTGCCAGGGTTATCATGTCGGAGAGGCTCTTGGGGTAGTTGATCTCTACAGTTAGGTAAAAGTCTCCCTTCTGATGCAATTCCTAGCGTATCTTTTGAAGTTGTTGCATCCCGTCATTCCGGACAGTAGGAGAGACGAGATGGGGGTATCGCGGCCACAACGTTGAGTCGTGGCGAGAGAATATTGGAGATAAGGAGCGAGCCTGACGAGATCTGAGCAGGCTCCTATCTCCTTCCCTCTGTGGTTCTGGCTCAACTTCTTTATTGCCGGGCTGTCGCGAGAGGCTGGTGGCTTCCAGTGGATTGGACGGAGGGATCATCGGTAGGACTGGGGTGACTGTTTCACTAAGAAGCTGTTGAGTGGGTGCAGCTGGAAGAGGAACCTCATGAAGCCTCTACACTAGTTGAAAGAGGAACATTACTTGTTGGACCAGCATGGCAAACTGGTCCTGGATGATCGGAGCTGCTAGCGGTGGAGGAACCTTGATCGGTAACGGCTGCGAGGGCGCCATGTTGTTTGTGGGAACAGGCCTTTGAAAGGTAGCCTGATCAGGAGCATTTGTTGTCGCTTTCTTGCTGTTGGCTATTGAGAAAGCCGTCCTTGTTTGGAACCTTGTCTCCTTGATTAGAAGTTTTAATGAGATTTGAGGCCTTTCCTCTAGCGCTAATCTGATGCTGATAAAATTCGTTCTCCAACTTGGGGGCGGTGTACTTTGAGATCCGGATAGCGCTCTCTCGTCCGGATGGACCTATAAGGCAGCCTTTACGCAAAAAAGTACGGGGATGGTCCTTGCGAAAGATCCTCTGACGCCTAAGTCAGTGAAAATCTCTAACAATTAGATAAGAGAAGAAGGCTCCAGAAGAAGGATCTTCCTCCTTGAGATGATTTCTTAGGGGCAATGGCTTTTGCTAGAGATTTTTTTTTGGGCTTATATTACCTTCGAGAGCCTACATAAGGGGTCTTAGGATTTGGTATTTGTGCGCTGTCGAGAAGATGAGTCGTTAACTGATTTTTCGGGCGCGTTTTAGGGAGTTGGCATCCGATAAGGCTGGAATTCCATCGGTTATGGGAATCGATAGTTGATGAAGCTGACCGGCGCTTTATCGGGAATTTGAAATCCTGTTGATTATGGACGAAGTGCTGTATTTGGCTCTCGTTTCTATTTGGGAAGCTCACTCTGCAATCTTTGCAATCAGGGTGGTTCATCCTTCGAGATATCTGACCTGGTTTGAAGCAGCAATGGCGCTTACGTTGAAGGAATGAGGATCGATCCTGGTAAGGTATGGAGATAGCTCGGCCCTACCGAGGTACTGAGATAGCTCGGCCCTGCTGAGGTTTGGAGACAGCTCAGCCCTGTCGAGGTAAGGAGATAGCTCGTGCTTTCAAGGTACAAAGACTGACTCTGGTGTCGGTGTTGAGATCGAGGATGGTGTCGGTACTAAATCTGGAGTCGATGAGGAGACCGACTTTGTCGTCGGTGCCGAGATCGACTCTTGCTGTCTGTTGGACCGTAGCTCAGACAGCTAGTTCAATCGAAGATAACTCAACCTTTGTCGTTCGGCACGTTTATTGATGCGGTGACTATTTTCCCCTGCATCAAGGACTATGAAGTAAATTTGAACATTTATAACACCAAATAATGGTAAGGTTTTGGTATATTTTTCCAATGCAAGCATAAAATTAATTTGGGACCTTACGTTGGCATGGAACATTTAGTGGTTAGCCACTCATTATCTCATGATGTGTTAAAGCTTATAATCTTCTGGCATCATAATGTTCAATGGGTATAAAGTGATATGTAGTATTGATATCCAATTATTGTGATAATGACTAGGATGTCCACCCTCATCGTCATGTATAACATGAGGTTTACATTAAGCATTAGTTAGAAGGTTGTAAGTGTCAGTTGCATTATTGATGTTGGAATTGAAGAAAGAGGAATCTTCAAGAAAGATGCCTCATTGTACATATATAATTGCTAGGGCATTTATAAGGTACCTAATGCATTTGGGTGGTTGAAAATTTCATGAAGCTAACTGTTTAAAAGTTGGATCTGTTTTATTTTTCTTGCATAGAACCTGCCTTTGGGTGATTAGCTGTAGAACAGGGTCTACCTCTCACCAAAATTCTTAGGACCCATGTCTTTGGTGCAACCCCCATGTGATTTTTACCAGCTTGGTAAACTGGCACCTACAATATTAGATATGTTAAAGACAAGCTTCAAGTAATTTTTTTTCCTTTTTGAACACACTTTATTTTTATGTGAAAATATTGTATTTGCTTCTTCGTTTATGATTATATATGGTTGCACATGTGGCTGCTGGTTAAATGCTGTGAGCTGCTGGTTAAATGCTTGCTCACAGCCTTTGTGGTTTATTCTGGTTGTCATATTCATCTGCTTCTAATGCTGTGCATTTCTAGAACGAGCTGGAGCTGAAGTGGTAGAATGTGCATGTGTTGTTGGGTTACCTAAATTTAAGGTATTCTATTTTGCTTGTTTCCAATATAATTACTTAACTACCCAACATATCTTATAAATGCTCTTTATTGTTCATTCCATATCTGGCTTTATTGTTCTGGTTTTTCTTCATTCTCTTACATGTGAAATTTTCTTAAAAAGCTTGGGAGAAATCAAGCTTGTTTTGAAAGACGCCAACTAAACATATGGTTGCATAACTATCATAACCAAATTATTTTTGATAAACTTCTTTAACTAAGGAAAAAACTGCTGTATGTTTTATGCATTGTTATTGTGTTCCCTGGTTCTGGGGAAAGATAAATATCAAATGTTTGAACTTAGTCTTAGGAGCTTGATTGCGAAGATTTTTCTCATTTTTTTGTGTACAAACTTATTTATACAAAACAAATGTTTTTGTACAAGCTATTTCTAGTCTGTCATTGTGCTTGTATTGCCAAATACGGCTGAGGTGATAAGTATCATATATGGAGCATGTACATGCATGACTTGCAAAACAACCTTTCTGTGTCATATCAAAGCATGGTCACTTAGACAATAATATATTATATTTAATTTTCTCAAAATTTGTAATGGCATGCTTGAAAAGCTCTCGCTTGAAAATCAAGTTGCGGAGAGTAATGGGTATGGCACTTTAGATGGATGTTGGCAAACAAGGATTTCGAAAGTTGACATAAATGGATGAGACAAAGCTTGTTGGTCCACACTGCACGATGCAAAATTAAATTTAGAGGTCTACAAGGAGCGTTGATCAGCTTGTTGAAGTAACGAAAGAAGATTTGGTTACAGAAATCCCCTGATATATTTTCATTTTGCTGTAACCTAGATCGTTATAGCTACATTACATGCCATTTGTGGGGTTTAGTTCTGATAACTGCTCTCTTTTCTACTTTTATATTGCATTTTGCTCTACCCCTTCTTTGCTATAGAATTTTATAGGAACTCTTTCCATTTATTGGCAAGCAGTTAATGGTTTCCCTTTCAATATCCAGTCCATTTACTGGTATCCCTTCGCAGTTTATTTATATATGTAGTTTCTCTTCCTATTTCATTAGACTACTCCCCTCTCCCTCCAGAAGCTCATTCCTCGACATCTTTCTTCAATTATATTCTTGTATAGCTTTTAAACATTTTCACAGCTTGCGGAATCTAATGTGGTAAATTATGTAATATGTTTAATATTGTTTACTGGTCATTATAATCAATAAATTGCAAGTACTCAGGTTGCTTGAGATTCATTTTTCCTTCATCATCTTCTAGTCAGAATGATTCATAGCATTTTCTGTATTCTAACTCCCACCCAGTTGCTTACATTAGAAACCATGGACCATTCTTAGCTTCATCCATTTGAGAGGTTTCTTGATGATCCCTATGTATTTAACAGGGCCGATGCAGACTGAATGGAAAGCCTGTTTATATACTTGTAGAGTGCCGTCACTAGAACTTCGTAATCAGGTTTGCATCATCATATCATTTAACATGCAGTTCAGTGCAACATAAGATTCTGCATGCCTGTGATCCTAGTCCACAATTATTTTCCTTAATTATTTGTTGCAATTTTAACTCAACTGTATATATTTTTTGGCTAGAATACTTTCAGTCCTCAAACTTCCATTTAAAATTTATTTTGATAGTCAAACTCTCAGCTGCCATAATTTAGTCCCTCATGTTCTAAGAATATTGCGTTCCTGAAGTCATGGGGTTAGATGATGTGCCATTCTAACACAAACATGTGGCCCATCAAAACTAGTTGATAGGATGATACATTGGCCATTCAATGAATTTTAATTAACTTATATAATATAATGAGATGTTAGGAATGCAATATTTATAAAATTAAACACCATCCCTTTTGACGAGCGGAGAACTTTCAAAAAGTGTTAGATCCTAAAATTCTAATTGGAAGCCATATCCAGTGGAGCTTGTCTCAAATATTTTTTTATAGTATATCATATCTCAATGAATTGACGTAATTGTCTACCACTTATATATTTTTTTCATAGTGATGATATTTTTTTAAAATAGAACTTTGTTGATGGTACACTTGATCCTTCAACTAAGCTGGCACTTAGAACTGACACAAGGGTAGATTGATAAAAATCTCATTTAAAATTCTTAACCTAGTAGATAAAAATGCACCCGATAGATTAAAGCACTGAAAAGTCTTGTTGCACCATCCTTCGGTGCAACAAGCGTACACCGACTGCATAGGTTGGCCGCCCGCGCATGCGGATGTGCATGCTGAGGCTCAATGGGTCTTGTTGCTCATTGCATGTTGCAATGGTGGGTGGCCAATCACGTGGCCGGTGCGCGCTTGCTGTACGAGAGGGCGGTGTAGCAAGACTTGGTTTGGGCCGGGTAAGGGACTAAACGTAAAAGTTTGAGGACCAAATGTATATTTTTGCCATATCTTGTTCAAGTTCTGCATGCTTATAATCTTGTTGTTCATGCCTTATTTTCCAGGTAAACTTGTGTCAGTGTTCTGCCATGAGAAGTTTGCAAGCCAATGTAGCAACGAAATCTTCCAAGTCATTGCTGAGGCTAGCAGCTGTAGCATTTTATCCATTACCATAGGAAAAACAAAGTAGCTTTTTAGCATTCTCTCTCTCTCTCTCCACTCCCCCATCCCTTTCTTCTCCATCCGCGGTTTTAGTTTCATGTTGGGAAAATGGAGTTACATGCACTCTCTTCACGTGATCTTTAAATTTTGAATAAATTTCCACGTTAAAATTTTAGAAGTTCCCATTATTGAAGCTCTCTTTGATGACCCAGTGGATGCTTCTTTTCTTACCAACATGTCATTATACTGAAATGGTGAGGTCTCTTTGCCGTACTGGCAGAACAGCACTCTTACCAACTTCAGGGCATTTAGATCCAGTGTTCGCTCAACGATTTAGTTTATGTGGTACAAATGCTTGCATGTTTCGTTGATTGCCTGAGCTGTGTGACTCCATGCTTGGTGGTCGCTTATCTCAGACTCGGTGTTCTTTGGTTGATAAAATAAATATTCAGAAACAAGAGAAGAACGATTATTCTCATTGAGCGGATCAAAGCCACTATTGATGGTTGCTTGCTGAAAATTTTCCTCTTCCAAAGATTATGGATCTAGGTCAGCATGTATGTCGTGTAAGCTGTGAAGGGATTGTATATGATTATCGTGTTGGATGATACCAGGCCGTTTGTTAATTAATTAATTAATATTTTTTAAAATTTTGATTAGATCACAATCTTGGCTAATCAAATTGAAACTAGAGGATTGATTAGATGACTAGTGAGTGAGGATGATGGGTAGGGCTGTAATTAAGGCTGAAAACGGGTCGGATAAACTTTGATTGGATAAACTTTGATTGTATCCGTATCTGTATTCGAATTATATCAAATTTGGATATTTATTTTACAGTTTAATCGGATTCGAATACGAATTTGGATATCTAATCCAAAAGGTAATCGGATATGAATACATATTTTTTTATTTTATAGTTTAATCGGATTCGGATATGAATTTGGATATCTAATTCAAAAGGTAATCGGATTGATTTTTTTTATTTTTCAGCCTAGGGTAATGATATGAAAGTGGGTGCAAGAACAGTATAAGAATATTCAGAAATAATAATATAGGACATGATATAACATGTTAATGAGTTTTAGCTCAACTAATATATGAACTTAAATTAGGTAAACCTAAAAACCAAGGTCCGCAAAACTAGTACTTAAAATTATCGATGGTTTAATATATTTAATATATTATAAGTTATGTAGTAAAGTACCTACCAAATATGGAGATAGGCTCTCTATATCTTTTCTTATTTCTAGGCATAGTGCCATTCAAAATTGGATAATATAGATCGATACTAGGTGGTATAGGACAACATTTTTGTATCAAACACTACCTTAATATCCGATTCATATCTGTATCCATATATAACAAATATGGATATGGTTGATATCCGATTCGTATCCGTATCCGTATATAACAAATATGGATATGCTTGATATCCGATTCGTATCCGTATCCGTTTAGAATAAATATGGACATAAATTTTAATATCAGTTTAGTATTCGTATCCGTATTCGTATTCGTTAAAAAATATGGATACAAATATGGATATACTAATATCCGATCCGTATTCGATCCATTTTCAGCCCTAGCTGTAATCGAGTCGAGCCGAGCATCCGTTAAAAAATATGGATACAAATATGGATATATTACTATCCGATCCATATTCGATCCATTTTCAGCCCTAGCTGTAATCGAGTCGAGCCGAGCTTTTTAGTGCTCAAGCTCGGCTTGTTAAGAAATACTCGAGCTTGAGCTCGTTTAAATTTGAAAAATCGTGTTTGAGCTTGGCTCGAGCTCGATTATAAAAAGCTTGAGCTCGAGCCATAAAAAGCTTGAGTTCGGCTTGAGCTCGCTCGTTTGGTATGATTAGAAAGCTCGACGAGCTCAACTTAGAAAAAACTCATTTCAAGTTTGGCTCGAAAAAAAAAAGCTTGTTTAAAGCTCGGCTCAAGAAAAAAAAAAAAGCTCGATTCTTAATTAATTTTTTTATCAAAAATTAAATAAAAAAGTTTCTAAAGTCATCCATAAAATATTAGTCCAATAATATATAAAAGTAATCAAGACAGAGAATATGAAAGGACATTTTGTTCACGAGCTCCTAATCGAGCTACCTTACGAGCTCCTAATCGAATATGATCTCGGGCATCTCTGTGCTCAAACTCGGCTCGTTTATCAAATGAGCTCTAAAATAAATAAGCTTAAGCTTTGCCCGTTTACATGACGAGTCGAACACGAACAAGCTTTTATCGAGTCGAGCTCATGAGTGACTCGGCTCAATTATAGGATGAGTTCTTATCAAGCCTTCTAAAATTAATTATAGATTCGAACGCTTGACATGGCTTATAATTTTAATGCTCTACAAAGACTAAAGATTTTCTCTAAGAGATGTTTAAGACTTTAATCCTTGCTAAATTTTATGACCTTGCACATTTAATAACAATAAATCATTCTAAAGCCAAGAATTGTAGAAAAAGTTCAAGATTTTTACAGATGAATGATTATAACCAAAAGATTATAAATAAGAGCTATCTGCAGGGTGAAATATTTTAAACCAATAAATTTCTCAAGGATTCTTTTGAAAAACTAAAAAGATAAATAATTAAGAAATATAAAAATTAGATTTCTACTTAGTAACTAACATCTAACTCATCTAATATGAATTTAAAATATAAAATTTAGATAAAAATACTAAAAATTTATGCTTAAATCATCATAGTATAATGATATTTTTATATTTTTTAAAAATTTATCAACATTAAAATATGTTCATAAAATTGCTTGTAATTTCTTAGAAACTTTGATTTGAATGATTTTATTTGCATTAGAATGCTAATTCAATATCAGATATTATAAATATAAATGCAGTAAAAAATATTGGTTATACTATTTTTGATAAAATTTTCTTTTTACCCGATGGTTACTGGACTATAGTATTGCAGCAAATCATGTCTCTTTTTTGTTGCAGTCCATTCCCTTAAGCCAATTTGTCTGGTGATGTATTAGTTGATGGCCGTCAATGAGATCATGAACATCAAAAAAATAAAATAAAATAAAATAAAATAAAGAGAAGGTAAACTGTAACAGTAATGACCACTCTCTTACTGAAAAAGTGTTTGTACAATGCTTTCGGTGCACAATGATCTACATCGAGCGCAATGATTTACCTATGCATGGGCTCGTGCATCTGCACTGCAACACCCATGAGTAAATTCTTGGTATGGACTCACATACGAGCGAATTATCGAGCCCAAATGCAAGTTATTCTATACCAAAGCGGTGTACAAAAACTTTTCTCTCTCTTACTTGCAGCCACTAAATGGGCCAAAAGTTGCCCCAAAAAAAAAAAAAACGTTTGGCAAAGCGCTTTAGCTACGGTGGCGTTGCACAAGGTAAGAGCCTGAAAGGATGAGAATTTCAGAAGATTGAATCCAAGGTAGAAAAAGGTTAGAAAATTTATCTTGATTCATAATGGTTGGTGAGATGTAAGCTCCATGATTCCATGCCGAAAGAAGAGAAATAATTCAGTTTTTTGAGCAACTAGCAAAGAAAAAAATGGTTCTCGCGTTCCCTATGATGTTGTCCGTGTATGCTTACTATTGAATCTATTATTAATTGCAAAACTAATTTTGGTTGCATGCATGCATGCCAAATAAACTATGTAAGCATTATATCTAAATTATGTTACACTTAGGACATGTTTATTGGCTGAATTCATTGACTATTGAAATGCAAGGCGACTCTGAAATAATTAATTTGCTAACAATTGGGAAGGATCCATGCCAAGGTAGAGAGATACGGTAGATATATCAGATGCTGAAGATATTGGGTACGTGAGAAATAAACCGTCTCTCAGGCCATTGGATTCACTCTCGCATCGACCACAGCACATTAGTGGGTGAACTGGGCTCATATATTTGAAGCGTACGGAGATACGAGGAAGGCATATAATTTGGAGACCCTCTGGAGCACCACACAAATTTGATCTCCACTTAGCATGCATTTCTTAACCAATATAAAATGACCATGATGATTTTATATCACTAACAATGATATAAAATTATCATGTTTCGTATGATATGCTCAATGAATTAAGATCACTAGCCATATAATACCACAACTACCTCTAGTATATTTCACAAGTACCATAATAATTTATAATTACTTCATATTTTTATTATTATAATATTTTAGATTAAATAATAATTATAGTATATTAATAATTATATTATATTATCATACTATAATAATAATTATAATTATGTTATATTTATAATTTTATAATATTATATTATATTAATATAAAAATAAATCAAGTTTTTTTTATATGAATGAAGGAAATTTTAGTCTTTAAATCTTAAGATTACTAGAATTCCAATAGGATCATTAGGTTAGAGTAGATTGATGTACTAGTCATAATTAACAATAAGCTTAGATCGATGCACAATGATGAGAAATTTTGTTACAATTCAAGAAGGCTTGGTAGATTCAGATCAAGTGACCAAGTAAAACGGTAATAATGAAGACATTTCTTGAGCCATCACTGACATCTAGGGAAATGGAGGGGGCAAGGGTAGTACAAGATGGCAGTAGAGGATGGTTGAGCAGTGGGCAATACGAGGGATGAGGATGATAGCAGTTCTGGAGAGACATCCGGTGTACATCAAAAAGATGAAAACTTTGCACGCTTCTCATCATTTTTATGACGAGGGCATTTTAGAAATATTTATATATTTTAAGACTTGACATGATGGTTGTGTGGGTCTTATTCCAGCAATGATTTATCATAGTGTAACACCCCAAAATAGTCCCATATGGGATGGAAAAGAACGTATTATGTGTTTATAACTCAAGTTCACCCGTTGTTTATTAACTTTCACTTGAATTTTTGGTTACATAGTTTCAGCTTCCTAGCTCATAGGTTAATTGGATCAATGGTAAACTTTGGGCGTTACAAATGATATCAAAGCTGACCCCTTGCAATACCAATAACCCGACTCGGGTGTAGATTCTTCAGTATTCTCTTAGGTGTTGATGTTAGCTAGTAATTTTTTTTTCCCCAATGAAGCGATCTTCCTTGTACGAAATAGAAGCAATGGTTATTTGAATTAAAATAAGTGCAGATCATCGAGGTTATCAGGTTGTTGCATCTTTTGGTTATGATTTCCTGTTTGTAATAAATTCTCCACAGTTTTATGCAATTTGATTATATAACTTGATGGCATTTGCTTTGATAGAAGAAATATATGCCAAGATTGATTGCAGAAATATTATGCGATCTGCCCATTTTGTTGTAGATAACATGGGTCCCCTTGTAGAACCAATACCTTCGGAAACTTAGTACTCCAGTGTTCAGTCATATGTAATCTTTGTATTTATCATTCACACCATCAGTAAGATCTATAATTTTTTATCAGTTTATAGGGTAGGTGCAAGTTCTGGTGCATGGTGTTTACCCTAGCCCTTGTTCATATTGAAAATGCTTTATGCCTTACTACTGAAACCTAGGCTTCAGACCCAGCTTTTTTTCCCCCTATGTTTCCCATGGGTTGAGCATATAGATCAAAGCCTTTTTCTACTGAAGGCTAGAGAATTTCACTTGTTATTGACAAGGCTGGAAGCCATTATTTTTCATGGTTTAACTCTAATTAATCAATCATATATGTATTTAATCCTAGAGACTCTGGTTAATTGTCCTTAGCCTATGGATATCCAATCTCTTTTGCTCATAAAATGTGAGGTTTTGGAGTTATGGGAGCTAGAACCTACTATGCCACATGTGTGGGTTAAAGTATAGATTTTGGATGCCACAATTATCCTGTTTCTGAGCTTCTGCATAAGGCAAAATTAAATTCATATATAGCGGTTAGAAACAAATATAAAAAATGACAAGATTATAAACCTTAAATATTTCAGATAGCGACCATCATATGAAGAATGGATTTATATCTAATTGGGAGGATCAGGTGACCATGAATTTGTCATGGATGGCTGATTCTTGAAGTTAGCCACTGGGATGATCAGGATCCCAGATTATTAGTAGTACAAAAACTGCTAAAAAATTGTTTGCTAAGCCCTGGTTTAGAGTATGTTTCATAAATCTCAGTGAAAGCCACTAAAGACAGAAACAACAGCTGATTTAGTTGGTTCCTCTAGTTGCAAATTTGTGGTATTAACACACTGAATTTCAAAAATTATATGATATCATGCCTTTGCAAAGGAACCAGCAACGGCTAATTTCCTTGCTAAGTGAAATGTGATACAGTCAACCTAAGTCTGTCAGGCATTTCTATTGTGCCTGACACAAACATTTCCTGTCTTGGGACAGGACAGTGATGTACTAAAATTGTGAATGGAAAGAAATGGTCTTGAAAACATTAGAAGAAAAGATTACATGATGGGATCAGTAATGTTCTGCTGCAGTTTTTATTATCGTTATTGATTATTTTTTCTGCTAATTTTATGCTTTCCATGGCATCACTGTATAATTACATCGTTATTGATTGCTGGATATATATATATAGTTTTCTTTCTCAGTATTTGAATTGTTGTTTCTAAATTATTTGAGATCATCTGTTTGGTTGTCTGTATGTTAGATGTGTGGTATAGGTTCTGAGTGGACTGTCATATTCAGCCAACCACCATCTCTTACAGAATTCTCCCATATGTTCTACAATTATGAATGAACGCAATTTTCCTTCACCAGCACTAATTCAAATTCTATAAGCTGCCTCCTGTCCTATGACTCAAATTAGTGTCTGAAAGCAAATTTTCTTTGTGTGCTCTATTTTAATTGAACCATGGGACATGTACCCAGTATTTTTCACCTGCCAAATTTTGATTGGTATTTTTGGTTGATTGTGATGGAGATATGCAGCAGCCAAGGACTCATTTTCTGCAGAGAACTTCTATCAGATGGTTCTAGATGAGTACAGATATTTGTCAGAGAAATGATGAATGCCTCTCACATGGATGTTGCAAGATCTCATACAGCTAGAGTGCTAGATTTATTGGAGAAATCCATCAAGGATTGAATATGTTCTGAAGCAGCACATAGCTTTCAAGAGGTATTTCATTCTCTTTGATTTCACATGCATGGAAAGCGAATGGAACTCTCAATTATCCGCATTGCATCATGGATTAATATCTTCATCCAACATATCTAATGGTTATATTAAGAAAATATATTTCCATCCGTGTCTATATTTTTCTAGGAAAATAAGAAGCTGAAGGAATAAGTGGAAGCACTGCTCCATGAAAATACTACACTGAAGCGTGCAGTTGCAATCCAGCATGAGCATCAGATAGATTACAACGCGGTAAGCCAAGAATTGCAGCAGTTGAAGCAGATGGTCGCAAAGCAGTTGCAAGAAGTTTTCTTAGAGTCTTTTTCTTTTTGTTTTCTGAAAAATTGCAACATATGCGGACTGGAACTTTTTGCATGACTGATATTGATTGCCTCACATGACTTTCATGTAAACTGAAAAAGATCATGAAATAAAGAAAAACATTAAATGTTATATCACTTAGTGTTCATGCATGCATTGTCTCCAAACTTTGGCTTTATAATAAACAGATCTCTTGGTGGGCAACATCCCGGAAATGATAGCATGCCTTTGGCCATTAGCAAGAGTTTATATGGAAATTGGAGACAAATACCTAGTCATCCTACCTATCTATATGGTCCAAAAGTTGATGGGCAACGCTATAGTGGGAAACACCAGCGTGCAACCGAATAAAGCGTGGACCACCAACTTTTGAATATTAGTTCCCTGGAGAAGGTTCCCCTACCGTATAATTCTTGTTTCCGACAGGCATGAAAATTAAATGGTCCCAATGACCTGTGTCATGGGACTTTTTAGTTATTTAGAGGATATCAAAGAACCAGGCAGGAAAGCAGCACTTGCATTAATTATTACACACTCCACTGGAGGGGCAAATTATAGACCAGTACATAAAGGCCCATGAAATTTGAATTAGATCCTGGGTGGCTCCTAGTTTACGTCAAGATATGCAAAACTGTATATAATTATAAAGGTATAAAATTAGTATGGTTTATCGTTTCAAATAGTATGAAATTGGTACCATCCCATAAAGTCCAGAATTGCTTTGTACCTGTAACAACTCGGGTCCTGAGCCTGCAGCACCCACGAACCCATTTCGTTACAAGAAAGCAAGACGAACAAGGTCCACACCAACTTGGGCCATCACAGTCCAAAAGGGATCCAATTGGCACTTGTCCATCTTCCTTAATTGGTTATAAACCATACAACCAACTTCCAATTTCACCATACAACCAACTCTTAATTTTTCGATGTGGGACTATTGGAAGGAGCATCACAATCTACCCCCTTACATAGGCAACGTTCTCGTTGCCAAGAGCAATTGATTACAATCACCAGACAGACAGGATTCTAGAGGTGGAGGACCTTCTGTGGCCCCCATAAGTTCAAGAGATGGCTCCCATCGATATAACACTTTGCCCTATGTAGCACTTAGCTCCTGCACTTCCGGCTGGTGCATGGCTCTGATACCATATTGTAATGACCTGGACCCTAGGCCCGCAGTATTCACGAACCCGTTTCGTTACAAGAAAGCAAGACAAACAAGGTCCATACCAACTTGGGCCACCATAGCCCAAAAAGAATTCAATTGGTACTTGTCAAGTTATAAACCATATAACCAACTTTCAATTTTCCGTTGTGAGACTATTGGGAGGGGCATCACAGTACCGTTCTTATATTGATCTCGTATTGTACTAAATCATTCTGTATATATCAAACAATTCGATTTAACTTGATACGAAATGCTTTATGAATCAAAACTTTCTATCTTACCTAATCGGTATACTGTTGGTTTGGTACAAAGTGATCGATATACTGTTAGTTTGGTATGCCCTGCAATCGATCGGGTATCGAAACATACTAGTTCTCATTATGGTGTAAACTTTGGTTTCTATAGATTATATTGAGAGAGGCCTAAGTTTCCTCGGATGCTTTAATGCATTTTCGAAGAAATTACTCATTTGTCTCAATTTATGATTAACATGTATCTAGAATAATTGATCATGAATGCATTTTACTTTAATTTCGATAGTCACTCTTAAAATGATTGAATGATGAGGTAAATCCTTCCAAATTATATTGTTAGCTACTGTTCTAATTTTGTAGCAAGCAGATGCCAATGGATGGGACCATTATTTTAGCATCCCATTGGAGATCATCCCATTTATCTTTCTTGATGTTCATTTAAATCTCCAAAATTACAATTAAGCTACTGCCGATAAGGCCAATGCTCTCAGAAATGGCAGTCAACAATCAACAGAGCACTGGGAATCTGACATCTTTCTGAGGCATGCTTTTGTGCTTTGCCTTTTGCTTTAGCAGTCATTTTGCAGAGGATATATAGTCTGCCTCTTTATTTATATAACTCACTGCCTTTGCTCGTACAATATTTGTAGTTTTATTGTCACCAATAGCAATGAAAAAGGCTGGAAATCATAGTATATGGCTAAGAGGATGGGTAACATAATAATGTAATATAATGGCAATGGATCCTTCTGCTGCTGCGAAATCTCTCCAGTAACACTCCCACATCACAAGCACTCCTCATCATTCTACTTCACAATCATAATTAACTATATTAACAGTAGTCAGTACGTACACGTTATAATAAGCAACAGAAAGAGAGTACACAGAAGCTAAAGCAGCAGTACACCTGAAAAGAAAGGAAACAACCACTGGAAAACCAAAGCAGGAACAAACCACAGTGAAAGGTGGAAAGCAAAAACCTTGAACAGTAAATGGTTGGCAAAGAAATAAAAAACACGCACTCACACACTGCAGGGAGATGGAGAGAGAGAATATAGAAAAAAAAAAAAAAAAAAACAAAAGTGGAGAGAAGAGAGGGAAAAGGAAAGCCTCTTTTCCGCATATGCTTGCTGCGATGATGATGGTGGTGACGACGAAGACATCTCCTTTCCCCACATTCCCACGCATCTCTCTATCTCCACCCCTTTCTTCTTTCTTCTTCTTCTTTTTTCAAGGAGTTTTCTCAGTGCCATGCTCCCCGCTTGTTCTTCTCGCCATGGAAGGCTTGGGTCTGAAGCTCTCCTCCTCGGCTTTCTATGGCTTTGATCGCAAGTAGCGTCGGTAGAAGATGAGGAAGGGAGGAAGGATGGAGAAGAGCTGCGGGTGCTGGGCGGCGGTTGCTCGGGGGATCAGAGGAGCCTGCAGGTCTTCTAAGGCAGCCAGAGCCAGAGACCCCCCTAACGCCCTCCCGAAGGCCAGTGTGGTCTATGATGCAGGTCCCAAGTTTGCTCTTTTCTATTCGTGCCTCTTCTTACTTATTTGATCGATTTCGTTATTTGCCGTAAGAAAGATCAGAGCTTTTTTTGGGCAATCGGTTTTCTTTACATCTGGTAAAAGTTTGATTCATTTTTTTCTTTTTCTTTTTCCGATCGAAGAACGAGTAAAAAGAGGTGGGAGAGTTAATGAAAACACTTTTAGTTAGGTCGACCTGAAAGAGTTCTAGAATGGATGCTATCTTTAATCAGCTTCTGATCTGAGAGTGACCGGAGCAATTTCACACCTTTAGAACATCTTTTAAGTGGAACGATGGATCTTAGCGAATGGACAGCCGAGAAATAGATGGGGCACAAAGACTTTAGAATACCTTTGAGGTAAGGCTCAGCAAATTGTCAGCGGCTAGGTAAGTAGAGAGGCACCAATTCTAGCTGATGACAATAGAAAAGGCAACTTGAATGCTTGGAGGGTTTCTGAGGTTCTCCACTGTGAGATGCCTATTGGCAATCGCCAACCGCATGGACACCTTTATTATGTTCTCCAAACAGAGCATCTTAAAAATTGTTGTGCTAATCTTCATCGAATTCTGCGCGAGAGTGAACAAGAGATGTCACAAAAAGTCTGAGGGCTACAAGATGCTTTCTTTGTAAGCAACAATCAATACACCTTATAAAATTGTGTCAAATTGCCAAGCATTCCTTTTGCCCATGAGGATGCCTGGTAATTCACACTTTTGATTCACTGTTGATTCGATCAATCCATGAGTGAAAAGATGCATAGGTGCATAGGGTGTGAGTATAGTTTTATGTTGGTTGTTAGTCTACAGTAACCCTCCTTTATTCGGACTTTGGATTGGCTGTGTATGAAAAACTCACACATAAATGGAGTTAGTGAAAAGTTGCATGGTGTTATTAAATTATTTGCAAGGTTGCTAGCATGTAACTCACACACACACACACATGCAAAAAAATATATATAAGATATACGTACATATACATACATATACATATACATACATACATACATATAGGAGGACATGAAATGGTTCTTGGAAACTATCAAGTCCTAGGTTCATTTGTCCGCTGCTAGTTAATTAGCTTACTTCATTTGCGTCCATCTTGGCTTCTTCACAGAATTTGATGTTGGAGTTCTAGGTCATATGATGATGGTTAAAGAATGTTTAAATAATTATGACTTGTATAACTGCATTAGCGCATGGTTGTCATTCTGCCCATCATTCTTCAGTGACCTTCACCAAAATTTAGTTGAAACTTGAAAGAATATGAAAATTCATGCAAATGCAAATGATAAATACTTGTAGCATAATGTGACATGCCCATTTATATTGTTAGAGCACAAACCATAAAATGCTAAATGTCCCAAATGGGCATCCTTCTCTGTCAAAATTGTAAGGGGTTACTTTGTAGTATATAACTGAAAACTATCATGTGCTGGGAGCTGTAATTTCATGGATCGTTTGACCGTTAGTAGCATGTGCTTGGTTGTTGAACTCGCAGGTTGAATTTCATTCTGCATCTCTTGCAACACAACAAACTGAGATATATGATGTTAGTCTTACAATTTAAATTGAAGTTTTCTGAACTGAGATTTAATGCACTTGTTTCTTTTAAATGCAGCGACTGAGACAAGATATCTAAATGCTAGCAATCGTGAACTTGCTGCTCGTCATGAATCCAATCTCTTTGTGGAAACTGCTGCTAATCCAACTTCTGAAAACAAAACATCTTGTCAGTTACTTGATTTTACTTTTCAGGAGCTGAAGTCTGCTACTGGTAACTTTAGACCTGATAGTATTCTTGGAGAAGGCGGGTTTGGCTATGTTTTCAAGGGATGGATAGAGGAGAATGGCACAGCTCCAGCAAAACCAGGTACCGGTATTACTGTTGCAGTCAAGAGTCTGAAGCCTGATGCTCTTCAAGGCCACAGGGAATGGGTGGTAAGCGTCTGTACTGTCAAAATATTCTAGACTTTATAAAAGATGCATTACAATATATTACTTGGGTACAGGCTGAAGTTGGCTTCCTTGGGCAATTGCATCACCCTAACCTTGTTAAGCTCATAGGGTACTGCATCGAAGATGATCAAAGACTGCTTGTCTATGAATTTATGGCTCGTGGAAGCCTTGAAAATCACCTTTTTCGAAGTGAGTACATAATGCTACCCGAAGTTGCTCCATTTCACTTGATGTTACAATGATTTATAATAATCAACCCTTTTCAACTGTTAGTGCAAGACTTTGATGGTCCTCTAATTATTTCTATAACGTAATAGATCAGCTGTCGCTACATATCCTTTTTTAAATACTGTAACTTTTTTGGCCATGTTATGTTAGTCTTAATTTCCTTCTGTCTTAAAAACTGTAATCAATTTTGCTAGATCTTAAGTAGAATAAATTGTTAATGCAGAAAAGTTTTTTTTTTTTAAACATTTGTTATCCATTATTTATACCTAAACTGTTGGGAAAAGGCTTAGATGAGTTGAGTTATTTGTACCTAAACTACTGCAAACAAATTCTTATGCTCAAGTGATTTCTACTCTTGTAGACAGGACCTCAACATGCAAAGACTTATATAATGTGTAACTACTTTTTATTTTAAGGCCTGGTAACCAAATTCTCTACTCTATTTCCCTCTTAATGATTAAAGACTCCAACACTTTCCTCAACTTTAACATTATATGTGTTCAATGGCAAACTCTTCCAGTTGGTGAATTTTATTTTGAATCATGACTTCTATGAATTGTGGTGGAACGGTATTTTCTTCCCATATTTCTCTAGTAAGATTTTTCTGTCCTCAGATATAGTTTGGCAGGAAAGTTTACTTGTTGTTTCTTAATTTTGTTTCAAGTCATTAAAATTTTATGTTGGATCCATGTATTTTATTATATTCCTTGTATCTGCAGGTATTGCCAAGGTCTCATGTCTTGGTACCAGGTCCCATATTGGTACCTTACTGGTACAGTACCATATGGCACCATAATGACACATGATAAAGGTGCTAAGTTGGCATAGCACCATACAATGTATCAATATGGTGCCATATGAAGCCCCTGTTTTGTATCAGTTCCTGCCGGAACCATATGGTAACACCTGGTATGAATTAGTACGGTTCAGGATGTAAAACCTTACGTAGAACAGAAGACTTTGAATGATTTCATTTATTTTAAACTTTGTCCATGGTCAGACTTTCTCTATGTAATGCAATACATCAGAGTTTTTCTTTTCTTTCCTCTTTCTGATTGAAAACTGGATATCGGTTTAGTGTTTTTACTGATGCTATGGCTATTGAAGGGGCTCTTCCCCTACCCTGGTCCAGCAGGATAAAGATTGCACTTGGTGCTGCTAAAGGACTGGCCTTCCTCCATGGAGGCACTGAACCAGTTATCTATAGGGACTTTAAGACGTCTAATATTCTTCTAGATTCGGTAATTGATTCATATATAACTCCTGAATCTTCAAGTACCTAAATGCTTCTGCATATAAATACTGAGACCTTTCCCTGCAGGAGTACAATGCAAAGCTTTCAGATTTTGGACTTGCAAAAGCTGGGCCTCAAGGAGATAAAACTCATGTTTCTACTAGAGTTGTTGGTACATATGGTTATGCCGCACCAGAGTATGTGATGACAGGTACGTAGTCAAAAGTCAGCATCTTCATTTAAATGATAAAGAACCCAGATGCAGCATTGCAGAGATTTTCAAATAATTTTTTGTCGTGAATTGGCATTTTTTTTTGAAACAGTTAGGCCACAGGTTACAACCAAAGCACCCACTTGAGTAATCAAGTTTTAGATAATCTTCACATATTCAATAATTTGCCTTGGCTGCTTGAAGAGGTGTTCTATGATAATCTCTGGAAGGGATAATACAAGTTGAACACCTTCTAGCTCCGATGACTGGATCCTGTCATAGATTTACTATTAATGAAGTTTTATAATTGTAATGCAAAATTCAACCTCATTGAGGAAGGGATATTGAATCTGAGTTGAAAGATCTATCAAGAGAGTGGAAAGATGACTGAGGAAAATGTATACTAGAATTTGCATTGGCTCTACATACGATTTATTTTTCCCCTAATTGTGCAAGTCTTATCAAAGAATAGAATGCAAGGAAACAGGCTCCAACAAATGCAAGATTGCAAACTCTTCTTGTGCACAATTTCTTTCTGCTCTTAGCCAAACTGTCAACCAACCTATGAAGTCATGAATGTATTCTGCATTAGGTCTTCTGAAAAAATAATAAGCTTATGAGTGAGGTAGGGAACAGGTAGTTTAGTAGTCTATTTTGACAAGTAATGAAGGTTAGCATAAAACAAACCGTTCTCTTTCACTGTATGTCCATTACTGCATGAACCCTGCTTACGACAAGTAGGTTCCTATCATCTGCTTTCCTGACCACTGCTTCCAGACCTGGGTTTTTTAGTGAGAACTTGCAACAAATGCTCATTTTAGTATCTTGATGTAGAAGGGAAGGAAAGCACTGAGGAGTAGGCCTGTCCACCCTAGAGGAGTGACAGCAACTGGTATGTCCACTTGTGCTGTTGGTTATATTTGATCAAAAATCTTTCAAGGGCTCACCTGAAGCTTAAATGATGATTCAATCTGGTTGTGGTTGCCAGCTTTAGTAGACATGAACCCATGTAGTTGCGATGCACAACTTATTATGCATTACACTGCACACAAAGAGCACTCAATGTCAGTATCTTGTAATTGACATGTTCAGCTGTTGAAACACATGAGAGAGAATTTATGTGACACTTCAATCTTCAGCATACATCAAGGTTTTAAATCTCATGGAATAGAGGTATTTTGGTTTTTTTATAGGATGCGAATAGAATGAGATTCCCCGCATCTCATCTCGTCTTTATCTCGGACCTGATTAGGCATCCCGATACTTGATTGGTATTTGCTTGGGATGGTTTTTTTTCTAAAACAATTATTTGTGACGCTTTAGTATTTTATTTGATTTTTAAACATTTTTGAATTTTAAAAGTTATATGATAAATTAAAGCGATTTAAAATTAACATTATAATGTATTATAATTGGGATAGGATAGGATAGCCGAGATCGGTTTCAAAATTTCTATAGGATGAAACATCTCGGCTGTCTCGGCTCTTATCTTGCCAAGACTTAAAACAATGTCGCCATAACATATATATAATTGCTACTGAATATGACTTTCAGTTTCTCCCACCATAAAAGCTTTGATAACCAAGCAATATTCATTTATGGTCATCTCTGATATGTGCTTGTCATGTGACTTTGGTTGCTTATTATTGGTGTTCTTCCTTTAATTTTTTGTTTGGTACAAGAAGGCTAATTAGAGAAAAAAATTTCATATTGAAATGCTACTCAGGACACTTGACAACTAAGAGTGATGTCTACAGTTTTGGTGTTGTGTTACTTGAGATTTTGACTGGTCGGAGATCTATGGACAAAAGGCGACCTAATGGGGAACAAAATCTTGTGACATGGGCTAAACCAGATTTAGGGGATAAGCGAAGGCTTTACCAACTTGTAGATCCTCGCCTTGAGCTAAACTATTCAATTAAAGGGGTACAGAAGGTTGCTCAAATAGCATACCACTGCCTCAGCAGGGATTCCAAATCGCGCCCTTCAATGGATGAGGTTGTGAAAGATCTCATACGGCTACAAGATCTAAATGACCTTGCTTCTTTGTCGTTGCGCTCTCATTCATCTCAACGAGGTCAGTAAACTTTGAAATGAGATGATAAATATCTAGTTTTTTGTGTGTGCATATATTAAGAGGACTATCATTTTAGAGGACTAACTCCCTATTATTTAATGTAGGGAAGCGGCGCCACTGATGATGGTTTCAACATACTTTGCCAACTGCAGTTTCAAGGTTTCCTGATTGCCAGATTATCAACCCAATGAAGTGGATGAGAACTGAACACCAAGATGAGCTGCATCTCAGATAGTGAAGACTAACTTATCACCCTTTTAGAAGGTACTTCGAATGTTTTCTAAAGCTCGTTTTATTGAATGAGCCATGTTGTGTGTATGATCAAAGAAAATTGCATAATTGAACTCCCAAGTTGCACAAACTACTTGTTGGCCTAGAAAGCTGAGTAATGGCCACTTCCGTGTTTCATACAAGTAGCATCATATTCGTGTGCCTCTTGTTGGATGCAACCTGTATTTAATTAGATGAGGTTTATGGAAAGCACTTGGATATTGGGTTCTAATGTTATTTCGATATGCTTGGAAACTATCTTTTGGCCTCTAATGTTATTTTGATATTGGGTTCCAATGACTGATTTTCGTCAGTGTATTGCAAGAAATCATGAGATTAAAAAAAAAAAAATGCTGCAAAACTTGTATCATACTGTGCAATGGTGGGCAGTGTGCGTAGAGAGTGGTGTGGCCTGACATAAATCCTAGTTGAAATCAAGGAATGTAGTTGATCCTAAAATAAATTTCTTAGGTCACATTGTCACATGGCATATTAGAGACTCCAAGTGTTACCTAAGTTTGTAATTGGTGAACCTACCTATAATAATTAAATGAATCTTGGGATTATGCTTTAGAGGATTCAAGGAATTTAGCAGCAAAATCATTGTGACATGGATTTAGATTTTCCTTTATATTAAATGCTCCATAGTCATTGAGTACTTGTGCCATTTCACGCGTTACCATCCTTGGTTTCTCGATCTGAATCTTGATTCAAGATCCTTGGAAATTAGTACCTTTGATTTTTTTACACAAGGAGTGACCTTTCCAAGCATATCTTGGATCATCCCAAAATAAAATTAGGTGAGGAAGTTATTGATGATTTATTGGTGACATGTTAGTCTTTATGAACCTTTAGTGAACTGTTAAAATATTATTGCCTGACCTATAATTTAAAAGAATATTTTTCATCTTTTTATGCAAATTTTTATGATGGTTTTAGAAACTCACGTTAAGGGAACCAGAAATCTAGTAAGAGTCAGAGATTCAATTTTACTATTTATTATCTCTTTACCTTAAAAAAATTTCAACATATGAGGAGTGAGAAAATCTATTGGCTTTAGAAGTTCTCATATAATTAGATCCTCTTTGTACATTCTTGATATCAAATAATCATTAATAAAGTTTTAAAAGATATTTTTCAATTCATGACTTGAAGTGATTTCCTATCATAGTGTAAGATCAAACCCTTGCAAAAAGAAATGATAGGTGCAAGGTTAGAAGCTTTGAAAGTGATATCTTGAGTGGTCAAATAAGACTTATAGGTGCCTGTTCACTCTATCACTTGAGGCCTTAAGCCCTTTGGAATTCCTTGTCGAATCCCTTGCCAATCAGATTAGGTGATCCTAGGCCAGAATTAGGGACTAAGGTGGCCCTACGGGGATCTATCAATCTTGGTCTCTATTTTGAGCTCATGATCGTAAGCCAATGATGCTGCATAAATAGAGAGAGAAAGAGAGAGAGAGAGAGAGAGAGAGAGAGAGAGAGAGATTCCAATCTAGCATTTCTCGAGGATTTGAGTAGAGATGGCAATCGGATCGGATCATTTTAGACTCGGAGATCATTTTTGGATTTAGTTTATTGAAGTTAAACTCTAATCATACATAATCAGATTAGGATTAACCTATGAAGCATTATGGATTAGCTTTTTTTTTTTTAAATCTTTTAAGTAATTTATCAATAATCAGCTCAATCTTCTTTTTTTTTTCCCTTTTACCCATTTGATACTCTAAATACTCATGTAGCTGGATACAAAATTATAATATGATTAGACACTAGTAGAAATAACACTTATAAACTTAAAAAAATATTAAGATAATATAATTAAGCAATAATTTATAAGAATATACTTTTAGAATAAAACAAACATTAATATCAAATTATCAATAAAATTATAAAATAAAGTAAATATTAAAAATATACTTAATCCTATAAAAAAAAGAAACAAAGTTATGTTTAATTTTGACAGGCACTTACCTCCATGCACTATGATTGGGATGGATCTTTAAGCTTTGACAAGATTTGAAGTGGTTTTTGAGAAAAACTGAAAATTTTGTAGTTAGAGTCAAAGCGAGACTAGCATGCATACTCCTCATTCCAAAATCTTTCTCGAGCATACCCCGAATCTATAGTTTTAATATTTTAAAGTGTTTAAACATTTTAAATTTTTAAATGTTTTTAAAGTATATTTTTTAAAGATAATTTCAAAAAAAGAAAGGATTAGGGGTAAGGCAACGATATGGAGTCAGATATCCTCATTTTCCATTTGATCGGGGATGAGCACCAAATTATAGCCTTAAGGGGGCATAGGGCTGGGACAGGGTAGAGTGTGGGAAGTTAGGACAGACACGATGAGTAAAAACCATGGTGCCTATCTACTTTGTTGCCATTCTTACTAATTCTATTCTTTCGACTTGTTCTTAAGAGTATTTAAAGTTGTTAATATCAAATTTTTAACATCTAACTTGCAAAATGCATTCCTAATTTCATCATTTATTGGATCTTACTGGCATCAATTATATTTTATATTAAAAGATATAAAATATTAAAATATTAATTATATAAACAATATAATTGATAATTCAAAAATTTTGTAATGATACTTAGATAAAATTCTAAAATTTATTATAAATAAAATTAAAAATATATCTTATCCATATATTCAAATAACCGGTTATGATAAATAATCAAAGCTTATGCATTTTTTAGCAAATACTGTTATTAGGTCATTTTGGGTTGCTTCTAATCCAATCAGATCCATCTCTCTCTCTCTCTCTCTCTCTCTCTCTCTCTATATATATATATATATATATATATATATATATATATATATATATATATAATTCTAACCTATTTTTCTAAATGGGTTAGGGTAGGGCTCCTAGGACAAGTCAAAACTTAAAACCTAGATTTATCAAGGTAAAGGCACCGAGAGGCTTGAGGAGGTTGAAATCAACTTCTTCCATCTTTTCTTCTCTTTCCTTCTCTCTCAATGTCATTCTCAAATATCACCCACCAAAGATCCAATTTTGATACATTCTCTCCCTTGTTTTGTCAAGATCCTAAGGTAGTGTTTGAAATAGAGGATAAGAAGGAATAAGAGGGATATCCCCTGGATATCCTTTCTTATTCCCAAAAGCTATAACTATAAGGGATAGCTGGGAATAAAGTTAACCAAAGGGATAATCCATAGTTAACCATGGTTAACCATGGGATATCCCCTCAATTTATTCCCTAGAAAATGTAGGAATAGCTGGTTATCCTCCAAATAAGAGTAAAAAAAAGTTATCCTATGGATTTACCTTTTTGCATTTGATATGATCAATGGGATAGCCAAGGGATATCCCTAGGGATAGCCAGGGGACAAACTCTATCCCGTACACTTATCCATGGATAATATTTTTTCTATCAAACACTACCTAAGTGATCCACAAAAGTAGACGATCTATATGACCAGTTCAAAGAGGGAGGGCCCAAAGCGGTTGCCAAGCACCGGTGGGGCCTCCTCTAGCGGGGATAGGCCCAACATGTTTTGATTCATACTGACTAGTGCCAATGACATATCTATGCTGGAAAAGTCTTTGTACACTGCCTTTAGTACAGTAAATCCTATGTGGACTGCACCTCTCCTCCTTATTGGTCCACGAGGATTCTACATGGCCTAACACGACGGAATGGAATAGCAGGGATACGATGTTATGTTTTGAGCATGGCGTGCATTAATACCGCTTATGCTGTCTCTTCATGCATGATAAAGAACATTTTTGCCCTCCGAGATTTTTCTTGGAAAGGACAACTTGGCTCTTTTTTTTTTTTCAAAGGCATATGGATATCGTTTCTTCTTCTTTCGGATGTTGTTTCTTCTCTTTCTTCATCCTGGGACAACTCTTATTTTTCCTAGAAATCCTTGTTATAAAATAACGACACCCTAATTACAAAATGTTAAGACAACGCTTTACGACATCCTTACTAGGAAATCGATTGAAAAAACATTACGATACCCTAGTTTTACTCTTAAGATATCCTAGTTACAAATGTATGACACCCTTACGAAAAATGTTGAGGCTAAGCTCTACGACATTGCACTCAAGGAGAAAATCGGCCGAAAAAATATTACGATACCTTAGTTTTACTCTTAAGACACCCTAGTTACAAACACACGACACCCTTACGAAAAATATTGAGGTAAAGCTCTACAACATCGCACCCAAAGAGGAAATCAATTAAAAAAAAAATAGGACACCTCAGTTTTACTCTTAAGACATCCTAGTTACAAACGTATGACACCCTTACGGAAAACATTGAGGCAAAGCTCTACGACATCGCACCCAAGGAGGAAATCGACCAAAAAATCATTACGATACCCTAGTTTTATAATTAAAACACCCTATTTACAAATATCGATACACATACAAAAAATGTTGAGGCAAAGCTCTACGACATCGCACTCAAAAAGAAAATCGGCCAAAAAAAATTATGGCACCCTAGTTTTACTCTTAAGACACCCTAGTTACAAACTTACGATACCCTTACACAAAACGTTGAGGCAAAGCTCTACGACATCGCACCCAAGGAAGAAATCAGTTGAAAAAATATTATGACACCCCAGTTTTACTTTTAAGACACTCTAGTTACAAACTTATGATACCGTTACACAAAATATTGAGGCAAATCTCAATGACATCGCACATAAGGAGGAAATCGATTGAAAAAATATTACGACACCCCAGCTTTACTCTTAAGACATCTCAGCTACAAATGTACAACACCCTTACGAAAAACGTTGAGGCAAAGCTCTACGACATCGCACCCAAGGAGAAAATCGGCCGAAAAAATATTACGACACACGAGTTTTATTCTTAAGACACCCTAGTTATAAACTTATGACATCCTTATATAAAATGTTAAGGCAAAGCTCTACGACATCGCACCTAAGGAGAAAATCGGCTGAAAAAATATTATGACACCCCAGTTTTACTCTTAAGACACCTTAGTTATAAACTTACGACACCCTTACACAAAACGTTGAAGCAAAGCTCTACGACATTGCACCCAAGGAGGAAATTGGTTAAAAAAATATTATGACACCCTAGTTTTACTCTTAAGAGACCTTAGTTACAAACGTATGACATCCTTATGGAAAACGTTAAGGCAAAGCTCTACGACACGCACCCAAGGAGGTAATCGGCTGAAAAAATATACACCCTAGTTTTATAATTAAGACACCCTAGTTACAAACGTACGACACCCTTATACAAAACATTGAGGCAAAGTTGTACGACATCGCAACCAAGGAGGAAATCGACCGAAAAAATATTATGATACCCTAGTTTTATAACTAAGACACCCTAGTTACAAGCGTGACACCCTTGCAGAAAATGTTGAGGCAAAGCTCTACGACATCGCATCCAAGGCTAAAAAAACATTACGACATCCTAGTCATAATATTACAATACCGCAGTTATAAAATTACAACATCCTTGGAATATATCTGAAATAGGATGAAAAATTTTATGACACTTAGTTGTAAAATTAGGATACCCTAGTTAGAAACCTATGACACCCATTCAGAAAATGTGGGCTTCAAGTGGATGGGACAGTTCGGGATGCGAGAGGGTATGGTTGCGGTTCATGATCATGATCCTGCCTTTTCTGTCATCTTTTCACACATGTGAAAGGATATTTTGGCCATCTTATCTTCTGAAAAGGATAAATTTAAATTTTTTAGTAGTCGCTTCCTTTCATTCAGAAGGCGTGCCGGTGTCGTTTCGTTTTTCTCTGAAGGCGGGATAAACCACCTCTGAATCCTAGAGTTTCTTTCATTGTTTTTTCCTACACTTTTTCTCTTTTCTTTGGTGGTTGAGTAGCCACTAGTGTCCCAGAGTTCCTCCACTATTTTTTTCTTTTCCCTCCATGGAGAAAAGTGGTTTCGTGTGTCGACGAAGACCGCGAACACAAAAGCACCGCAAGAATAAGGCGGAAAGAAGCAGAGCAATGGTTCTTTATTTAGAAGAGGATGACGTCCCTTTAAGTGCCATCCCAAAAGAAGCTACAGAACCATAAACAGGTGAACAGTACGATGACTCCTTAGTTCAGATATTATGATACCCTTTCTCAAAATATTATGACACCTTGCATATATTTAAACCCAAAATAGTTTTATGACTCCCTAGTTCGGATATTATGATGCCCTTGCTCAAATATTATGGCACCATGCACAATTTTTTTTCATAATCTAACAATTTTTTTCTCTTATATTTCATGTGACTTAGGAATTATTCCACTCCCTTCTGTAAAGGCTTTATAATTGTTTAAAAACTGCTGCAAGCTAACAGTGTATGTTCAGAACGTGTGGAAGATGGGTTTTAATATACTCCATATGAAAATAATCTAAAGGATCCCATTTGGTGCCTTCATCAACATACAACGTTCTCAGTCGATGGGTGACTACTTGCATATATAATAAGATGTCACAATGGAGTTAACGAGTTTATTTTTTATGGCAAAACGATTACATTCAGTGCCAACGAAGTCACACTGATTTTGGATTTTTCATTCCATGGAAAGAAGATCGATACGTCAGACCCAATATATAAGGGAAGGTTATTTAGAAGATTTGGCTAGGCCTTAGTAGGGGTGCAACTCGGGCTCATGAAATCCGGGTTTTTCTCAACCCTAACCCTAACCCTATTTGTAAAATGTCAACTCTAACCCTAACCCTAACCCTATTTTTGAAAATCGGGTTTGTGTTGAGTTTCGGATTGGAATTCGGGTTGATGAGAAAAAAAATGATAATTTGAAACAAATAAGCTTAACATTGCACAATTATAATTCCTAACAAAACCTTAAAACTTAAACTTGGTTTTGAAAAAATTGTTAGAGTGATGCCTCATTTAGCCAAACCAAATTAAAATTTAAATGGAGTTTTTGATACTTATTCCTAGAAACTTGGATTTTCAGGGTGTGAATTAGTATAGTTGGTAGAGTCACTGGGATAATCTGAGCTCAAATCCTGCATACACCCAATATACTACAAATATATCATGCTAAATACAATCAATCTCAGTTTTGCTAGCAGGAAGAGATACATTCATGGATGCTAAATCAATACATGAAATGAAAAATATCCTTCGTTTACATTAAAGACCTACAAGGATGCAAACTCTCAAACCTTTCCATCAAAGTTCCAGCCTATAAATTTGATCAATAAGGACTACTTCCTTTACATTTTGCCCTGCTTTATGAGTTTATCCTACACTGGCTGATCAATAAGTATTCATATAATAACTCATCTTCTTCATATAAGGGAATAGAAGGTGGTCCTCTACTCTATTGAGAACCTGCTACATCTTGCAACAACCATGACAAATAAGTTCAAAATAGACGCATTACACTCAAATCGACTCCAAAAAAAAGGGGGGTTTTGTAACAGAATATTAATAATGCATTCAATCCTGATAAAGAGCAAGGCATGGAGGATTGTGGAGGAATAAATAAATGAGAGAATTTTATTAGTCAAACTTGAACAGAAACTTTAAAGGAGAAGACCGTAGCTTGCCCCACATCTCGGTGACCGTATCCAATAGTATGGAACCCCTATCAACATCGTCAAGAAGACAAGAGGCATCGTTGACGACCTGGATCCCCTTGAGCCGAAGATCGGCGTCGATATACGATGCCCCCCTTGCCCTCACCTGCTCGCGATTGGAGGTCACGGTTCTGAGCCGCTGCCCACTGTACCCGATGGAGACCGCGAGCGAGCGGTAATCAAGGTCAAAGAAGTTTGGGTTCCAGACCTGGAGCTTGATGCCGAGGAAGATGTCGATGGAGGGGCTGGGCCACTGGGAGGAGACGCGGATGCGGTCGAGGTGGAGGCGAGCGACTTGGAGCTCGGGATCGAGGGCCAGAGGAAGTAGAGGGTGAAGGTGAGGAGGACAGCGGTGAGGGCTACCATTCTCCTCTTCCTCTCTCTCAGTAGTCGATGCCTCCGACGAAGCCACCGAGCCCAGCCATCGACGTTTCGCTTCAGGTTTGGGTTATCTCGGGTTCGGGTTGCGGTCAATCCGAACCCGGGTCAATTGCAAATCGGTCCGAGTTAAACCTGGATCTTTCGGATTCGGATTGAGCAAACATGAGTTCAAGCACTATTCCAAATCAGGTTCGGTGGGCCGGGTTTGGGTTGAACCTGGCTCAAGTTGCACCCCTAGGCCTTAGATCTTTGCCATAAGGGACTGGAGGAGTTGATAAATAAACTCAATCATCCAAGATATAGGAGGATATCGAGGACACTATTAGACTTTGGATCGCGTACATGTTTGCAATGTTTTTGGCTCCAATGTTTAATCAGAGGTGTTCATGATATCTCATTCAGTACTTGAATGTTTAACTCAACCGGAAGAAATTGATGTGTATCGCAGTGCACCGATTTAATTACCTTAATTTCTATTACTACGTAGAGTAACAGGAGTAAGGGTCGAACCCACAGAGACCTTAAGTAGTTGTTTCAACCCAATCTATTAGCGATAAAAGTAATGAATCTCAAAAAAATAAAATACTAATTATTAATTAATTTAAATAAAAAAATCACAAAAATATTATTATTTCTTATTATTCTCTTCTCGTGAAGAGAACATGGATATTACCTATCTTTAATAAGAGTACGATCCATACCCAAAGATCATGGCCTATCCCTTTTAAGAATAGATAAGATCTAAGTTTATCTTCACTGAAGAGATTTTACCTCTATAGTACAACCCGTATCCTTCAATCATGAATTGTCCCGGATCCTAAGCTATCATCTTCAAAGGAAATAATAGAATAGCATAAATAAGCATGAAAGAAATAAATTCTTTTATTTATAAATAAAAAGAGTACATAATAAAAAGAATTAAAAAATAATTTACTTTGCTTTCGAGATGATGGTTTTCTACTTTTCACTTCCTAAGATGATGAAGACTACAGATAGCAAGATGGTTGATTGTGGAGACTGTGGATGGCTAACGAATGCAAAACGAATAGAGACGGATGGGGGATTGGAAGATTTGGGTTATGAAGTGGGAAAACAAAAATAAGAGTGGGGTGGAACAAAGAGGAGGAGATGAAAGGATCATTCGATGATTTCTAAAGTGGCTTCGATGATGCTCTTTTATAAAGAATGAAGATGCATCGACTGCGTATGTGATCCGCATTAACTGCTTTGCTTTATCTCCTCAGATCAAGTTTATTTCTTTTCAAAGTTCAAACTTCAGCCTTAAAAATATCGCACGATTTTCTCTGGTCCGCCCTGCTTTAAATTTCATGCAATTCCTGGGTTAAATCTTGAAAAATCCATTTTGAGCTCGTTTCAAGTCCGATTTAAGTGTTGTTTGTACCGTTGGACTCCTAAAATCAAGTTCTTTGAGTTAATAGGGTCTTTTTCTAAAAATATTATAAAAAAGTATCAAATTTAAAAAAAATAATAATTTGATCTATAAATTAATACTTTTATGGCTAGTATTTTGTACTTATCAGAAATCGACTGGGCTTTCGCAATCAAGGAGTTGATTATTCTAGGTCTCCTAGAGGTTGCTGCTTGCTTACGATCTGAGAAGCCAATCCAACAAAGAGAGGGGACAAGGTTAGGAGGTAGCCTACCCTATTCAAAAGCTCAGCTACGCTGGTGGTAAGGATCATTTATATGCAGAAAGGGTAATTATCTTTATTTTAATTTTTTTATATTTTTAAAGTAGAAAATTATTATGTACAGGCGTGGTTCCTCAAGCATATCTCAATAAGTGTCCCAGCATATCCCAACTCTGGCTGTTGAAGTGGTATGACTGCTAGTTGAAGTTGCAATTTATTTAGGTTGTTAACATCCAGCCCCACAACTTGGTAAGATAATCTATTATACCATAAATATTTTAAAAATTAATTAATTAATATTAGTATTAAATTAATTTGTTTATGATTTTGGCTTATAATTAGAGGGAGCTACTGTACTAATAGTGCAGGAGCGGTGCTTCTCACTCCAGAGGTAGTAGCATCCCTGAAACCAACAAAAGCTATGCAAGTTGTGTCGAGTTGAGGAATAAGCTGAAACATGTAAAGAATCAACTCGAAGATGTTACGCACAAGCTTGCCATAGCTGAGGGCCTCCTCAATTCATTGGTCAGAAAGGAGAGCAATGACAATAAAGAAGAGGAGAAGAGGGAGGAGGGGCATTCTTTGGAGGGCCAAGACGAGCCTAGGTCCAAGAAAAAAATCATCACTCCTGTGCCTAAGGATGCTGAGGGGGACATAGAAATGTCTATGATCCCTTTACTTATTAAGAGGGTTAAAAAATAACCTAGGATGTGTAAGGCCTCCCAGTTTAGAAAGGATTCTAATAAGACAAGCCATCCCACAAAAAAGTCAAAGATAGTGGGCACAATAAAGGCCGATATAAGAATCATAAAGTACAAAATTTTGATCAAAAACTTTTTGAGCGAAAGCATTAGCATGTAAGTGATAATTTTTTTTCTATTTTGTATGTAAATTTATCTTCCAAGATGACTGATATTTTTATGCTTACCCATTTTAGTGAGGAGATGTATACACCAATTAATTAGGTAGTGGTATTACAAGGAAAAGTCTTTATGATCTCCTTAACAAAGATATGATAATCGATAACGTAAGTATCAACATGTTACTTTTTTTGATAATGATTTCAGAATTATATGACAACATGTTATTTTTTATTAATCAGTTTACATTGCATATCAGATTATTGATGCCAGATAGAAGTTTTTGAGGAAGAGCTGGGAGAGCATCCGGATGTGTATCATAGGTGCATTATTGTACCTATTATGACATCCAGTATGTGTCTGACTTCTCCATCATCATTTTATAAACTTGCTGGAACGACCGAGAGAATCTTTGATGGAGTTAGTGATGAAGAAAAGAACAAGTTCCTGTTTCTTTTCTCTATCATCAACTCAAATAATTTGCTTTGGCACCTGGATGCGGTTGACATAGAAAGAAAGGTGTTCATGCATCTGAACTTATTAAAGCGCAGTTCCAGTGACAAAGCCCTTGCGAAGAAATGACAAAACATTCTCGGCCCAATGTTCCATATTTTCTGTGATAATGTAAGGTAATGAATTGGTCGATGGAAGAAATTTTGGAATGCCCATCTTAACCTTCCGGATTACTGGATTGCGGCCTCTATTGTCTGAAGTTCATAAATTCTTTGCTCATTGAAAAAATTCTGATTGAAGATAGATTTCACAGGAGATGATATCAATGATTATCGGCGACAATTAGCAGCAGGGTTATTGAGAGAATACCTTAATCAAAAGATAGATAGTGCCTCAAAATTTAGGATGAAGCACTATCTTTGTAATGGTATACAAAAATTTCTTATGTTTAACATTGTTCAAAATTTTTATTTGTAACATTGTACAAAAATATTCTCTTCAGTTAATGGACTTATGATGTTTTTTCCTCTTTAGTTCATGGACTACTATAAGTAAATTGATGTAATTTTTTTTTGGGATATCCTAAGGTTTTGCCTTGACGTCCTCAACTATGGTGTTATAATTTTTCAACTAGGGTGTCGTAACATGAGAATTGGGGTGTGTAAAGTTTATTTTGGTCGATATCAAAATTCTTTCCACGATGTCTTAACATTTTCTAAATGAGTATCATAATATGAAAACTAGGGTATCATAATATTATAACTAAGGTGTCGTAACTTTTTTTTTTCTCCATCTCGAAAACTTCCTAGGCTGTCATAAGTTCTTCACTAGGATGTTGTAATTTTACAACTAGGGTATCGTAATATGAGAACTGGGGTGTCATAATTTTTTTTTCTGGGATGTCCTAAGGCTTTACCTTGACGTCTTCAGATAGGGTGTCATAATTTTTAACTAGGGTGTCGTAATATGAGAACTAGGGTATCGTAAAGTTTTTTCGATAATCAGAAATCTTTTTGCGATGTCTTAATGTTTTCTGAATGGGTATCGTAATATTACAACTAAGGTGTCGTAACTTTTTTTTGCCCCATCTTAGAAACTTCATGGGTGTCTTAACTTCTTTAGTTAGGGTGTCATAATTTTACAACTATGGTGTCGTAATACAAAAACTGGGGTATCGTAAATTTTTTTTGGGATATCCTAAGGCTTTGTCTTGACGTCTTCAACTAGGGAATTATAAATTTTTAACTAGGGTATCGTAATACGAGAACTGGGGTATCATAAAGTTTTTTTCAACAAATATCATAAATCTTTCCGCAATGTCTTAACGTTTTTTGAATGGGTGTTGTAATATGAGAACTAGGGTGTCATAATATTACATATGGGTGTCATAACTTTTTTTGCCCCATTTCAAAACTTCCTGGGATTCTTAACTTCCTCAGCTAGGGTATCATAATTTTATAACTAGGGTGTTATAATACGAGAACTAGGGTGTCCTAATTTTTTTCCTAGAATGTCCTAAGGCTTTGCCTTGACGTCCTCAGTATGGGGTCATAAATTTTCAACTAGGGTATCATAAAGTTTTTTTTGACCAATATCAAAATCTTCCTGCAATATCTTAACATTATCTGAATGGGTGTCGTGATATGAGAACTAGGGTGTTGTAACTTTTTTTTGCCCATCTTAGAAACTTCCTGTGATGTCTTAACTTATTCAGGTAGGGTATCGTAATTTAAGGTATCATAATTTTTTTTGGGATGTCCTAAGGCTTTGCCTTGACATCCTCAATTAGGTGTCGTAATTTTTCAACTATGGTGTCGTAATACAAGAACTGAGGTATCGTAAAATTTTTTGGCTGACATCAAAAATCTTCCTATGATGTCTTAACATTTTTGAATGGGTATCATAATATGAGAACTAGGGTGTTATAATTATACAACTAGGGTGTTGTAATTTTACAATGCCCCATCTCAGAAACTTCTTGGGATGTCTTAACTTCTTCAGGTAGGGTGTCGTAATTTTACAACTAGGGTATCGTAATACAAGAACTGAGGTGTCATAAATTTTTTTTTTCTGGGATGTCCGAAGGCTTTGCCTTGATGTCTTCAGCTAGAGTATCGTAATTTTACAACTAAGGTGTCATAATACGAGAACTAAGATGTCGTAAAGTTTTTTTTATCCGATATCAAAAACTTCCTATGATATCTTTAACGTTTTCTGAATGGGTATCGTAATGTGAGAACTGGGGTATCATAATTTTTTTTCTTTGAATAATATAATTTATAGAAGAATATAGGAAAGTTTAGTATTTTATATCATCTTCTACGTTAGTTGACTGCATACATAAATATCAAACTCATCCAAAAAAGGATCGAAAGATGGTACAATTCTTTCGATTATTTGATCCTAGAAGCTGCCTTTTGCTTGAAGTAGCTTTTATTTGATTTTGCACAGGAGCATCAACTGATGCCATATCCATATTTTTTCTTAATTCTTTGACTTTTTCTCGACTTCACTTTTTAATATATTTTCTTTTGGATGACCTTTCATCTCAGTTTGGTTAGGATCTTAAATTACAAGTTGTGTACTTACCTCTACTGCGCAGTTAGCATCCATAGCTCTTTTGAATAATGGCATTAGATCATCAATCACTAAATTAAATGCATCTTCAGATATGAAGGCTATCTCTGCAAGCTTCATTATCCAATGACTCATCAAAGCATATCTACAATCAATAACATATCACAGTTGTATTAGGATTTCATGACATATAGTAGTTTATCAAAAATATAAAATATATCTCAATTAAAATAATGTGGCTACGTACCATAATTTTTGTATACTTTTATCATAAATTTAGTATTGCATTCAAATCGTCGAATTGGTATTTCATATCCTTGCACCATCTCTTCAAGAAGTAATTATCTGGTATACAAAATACATCGCTTTGATGAAGAACCAATAAGGCATGCCTACATAAGTAACCCTAAAACTAAAAGGATCGACACTGACATTGAACATCCTCCAAAACTTTATCGTATGACACAACATAATCTTTTATCATCTTCTTGCCGATTCCATCAACTTCAATTCTTTCAAATGACTTTACAGAATATACCTCACAGTTGTCAACTTTCTTGATTAATTTTGCATTTGATACATCCATTTCAAGGATCTCATTCTGAAATTTTTTAAATTTGCGCCTTGTATATTTTTTGCTGCTTACCTCTTAAAAGGTAAGGATGTCTTTAGGAAAGCATTTGTTTGCAATGTTTTATTATCTTTCTCATTTTCTGCCTCATCTTTTTTTCAAGGCATTTTTGTACTTATCTATGAATTTCTTGAGTGTAGTATTTGAATTTATAAACCCATCGAAGAAGTGATTGATGCCCTCACTCCTTTGTGAAGATGACATCCCTATACATAATTATGACAAAAAAGAAGCATTAAATATATAAAGTTTGTTAGAGTTTTGCAAACATGTATATAACTAAACATAATGTCCTACAAGTTGCGAAGAATGTATCCTTAAGAAAAATTAGAACCCATTTATCTCGATATTCATAAAGGTCATTTAACCAATCTGTAGCCTTGCATCCTTTATATTTCTCAATGAGATGTGCCCACATTTTCTCGAATGACTGTATGGTAAGTGAATCATATATCGTCTCATCAAAATCAAATATAAATTTGGCATTTGCTGTGCAAATGTGGCCAATCTTTTCAGGAATCTTCTTCAATATATGCCAAAGATAAAATTGATGTCATGCATTGGAAAAAAACCTCCCTAACAGTAGCCTCGATAGCCTTATCTTGGTCGGTTATAATGGCATTAGGCGCTTGACCAGCATTTGCATTCAGCCATGATTGGAAAATCCATTTATATATCTCAGCCCTCTCATTAGACAACAATGTGCAACTAAGCAATGTGGACTGTCCATGATGGTTGATCCTGACAAATGGACAAAAAGGTATTTGATATTTATTTGTCAAGTAGGTTGAGTTAAAGCTTAGTACATCTACAAAGTAAGTGCATACCAATCTTGACCTTGGATGAATCTGGAAGAATGATATGAGCTATCTATTATCATTCAGGTCTAAGGTATAAAAGAAATTGGCCTTTCTTACTTGCATTTCTGTGAAATGGATTACCATTGACCGAGCATCTCCTTCTTTCAGCTGAGGCTGACGTTCGCGACAAATAAAATTATGAGTATCATTCTATGTAAATTTCAATTATCTTCTACCCCTTTCCTTCTTGCCATGACAGAATATATCTGAGTTATGAAAATATTCACGGCATATAAATTGCTGATATTCGCCTTCTCTAGTTGCTAATCCTCCTATGGGACTGTAGATAACCAGCTGATGTTATTGACATCCGATAGTTATGTTCTAGAGAAACCTCAACCAATATCCACTTACCACTTTTAGAATTTAGTCTTGCCTGTAACACGCCAAGTGCTTGAAGCAAGTTTTTTATTGTAGTTGGTCCTGCCACACACTATTGTGATTCTAAGACCATCTCTTTTTGCATATCGATCGTAGAAATTATACATATCATCTACTGAATTGAACTCTATTCTAGTTTGAGAAACAACAGAATCATTCTCTGCATTCAGAGTGATGAGAGAAGGTGAACTCCTATTATCATGTTCAATTTTTTTTAGATCTATAATTACAGCATTATCTGTAGAAATATAGGCACAAAGTCATAAACATTGATATCATAGTATTAGATGTCATTTTATCCTAGTCATAATAATTATTGTGAAATATTGTCACGGGATTACATAATAGTTGCCAAAAAATATTACGATACCACAGTTAAAAACCTATGACACTCATTTAAAAATGTTAAGGTTTATGTTTGAAACACTAATATCTGGAATACCTATCATTTATGGTCTGAATAATGGATCACAGAGTCGTAACATGCTACGAAAGCTATAAGGTTAGTGGTACAGGAAGCTATAAGGTTAGTGGTACAGGCCAAAAAAATATTACGATACCACAGTTAAAAACCTACAACATTCCAATTAATAAACTACGACACCCATTCAGAAAACGTTAAGGTTTATATTTGAAACACCAATATCTGGAATACCTGTTATCTATGATCTGAATAATGGCTTTCAAAGTATCGTAACATGCCATGGAAGCTATAAGGTTGTTGTTTAGGCCGAAAAAAACATTGTGACACCCTGTTCAAAAACTACGACACTCCAGTTACAAAACTACAACACCCTTTCAGAAAACATTAAGGTTTATGTTTGAAACACTAATACCTAAAATACCTATCATCTATGGTTTGAATAATGGCTTACAGAGTATTATAACATGCTACGAAAGCTATAAGGTTAGTGGTACAAACCAAAAAACCATTGCGACCCCCTGTTCAAAAACTATGACACTCCAATTACAAAACTACGACACCCTTTCAGAAAATGTTAAGGTTTATGTTTGAAACACTAATACCTAGAATACTTGTCATCTATGGCCTGAATAATGGCTCTTAGAGTGTCGTAATATGCCATGAAAGCTATAAAGTTAGTGGTACAGGCCAAAAAATATTGCGACACCCTTGTTCAAAAACTATGACACAAAACTACCCTTTCAGAAAACGTTAAGGTTTATGTTCGAAACACTAATACCTAGAATACTTATCATCTATGGTCTAAATAATGACTTTCGAAGTGTCATAACATGCCATGAAAGCTATAAGGTTAGTGGTACAGGCCAAAAAAACATTGCAAAATCCCAGTACAAAAACTACAACACTCCAGTTACAAAACTGCGATACCCATTCAGAAAACATTAAGGTTTATGTTCGAAAAACTAATACCTAGAATACCTGTCATCTATAGTCTAAATAATGGCTCTCAGAGTGTCGTAACATACCACGAAAGCTATTATACAGACCAAAAAATATTACAATACCGTAGTAAAAACCTATGATACCCTAGTTAATAAACTACGATATCCATTCAAAAAATGTTCAGGTTTATGTTTGAAACACTAATTCTTGAATACCTATCTTCTATGGTCTGAAAATGGCTCTCAAAGTATTGTAACATACCACAAAAGCTATAAGGTTAGTGGTATAGGCAGAAAAAATATTACGATACCACAGTGAAAAACCTACAACACCTCAGTTAATAAACTATGACACCCATTAAAAAAATGTTAAGGTTTATGTTCAAAATATTAATATCTGGAATATATGTGATCTATGGTCAGAATAACGGTTCTCAAAGTACAGTAACATGTCACGAAAGCTATAAGGTTAATTGTACAAGCTGAAAAAACATTGCGACATCACTGTTCAAAAACTACGACACTCCAGTTATAAAACTATGACACCCTTTCAAAAAACATTAAAGTTTATGTTCGGAGTACTAATACCTAGAATACCCATCTATGGTCTGAATAATAGCTCCTAGAGTATCATAATATGCCACGAAAGCTATAAGGTTATTGGTACATGCCGAAAAAATATGCGACACCCTGTTCAAAAACTACGATACTTCAGTTACAAAACCATGACATCCTTTCAAAAAACGTTAAGGTTTATATTCAAAACACTAATACCTAGAATACCTGTCATTTATGATCTTAATAATAGCTCCCAGAGTATCGTAAGTTATAAGGTTAGTGATATAACCGAAAAAACATTGTGAGACCCTAGTATAAAAACTATGACACTTCAGTTACAAAACTACGATACTCATTTAGAAAACGTTAAGATTTATGTTCGAAACACTAATATCTAGAATACCTATCATTTATGGTCTGAATAATGACTCCAGAGTGTCGTAACATGCCACGAAAGTTGTAAGGTTAGTGGTATAGGCAAAATTTTTTTGGACACCTTATTCAAAAACTACGACACTTCGGTTATAAAACTACGAACTTTAAAAAAACGTTCAGGTTTACAACACCACAGTGTCCTTTCGCGCATAGCACACGCCGCCGCATGTGCGCGCGGCCAAACAACATGGGTGGTGCATGCACTCTGCGCTAGGCGTGGTCCAAGATGACTTTTCCTTATTAATGTAGGCTAAAACATTTTTATATACCCTAGTTCAAAAGGTAGGACACCCTAGTTAAAAAAGTATGACATCCATGCATAAAATCATGAAACTAAAGGTATTGACCTCTCTTACTAGGAATATCTGAGTTATGTCTCCCAGAATGTCGTAACATATCAGGGATGCTACTTGAGTATTACACGTTTCCTAATGCATTAACTTTCTTTAACGACCAAAACAGTTAGTGTAATAAATGAACTATAAAAAGATACGGCTTTTTATTTCGTGCTGGAATAAAATTTTCTCCTGAAGTTAATGAAGAAGTCTTTAATGGCTTATTCCAGCCTTCGAGCCGAGATTTTCCTTACATCCAAAATTAGAACACTTTTTTGAAGCACTTTTTTTGAGCTACGAAGAAGCTTATATCACCAACGTAAACTAGTTCCTTAGATCGGACTCTCAAGCAAGGGGAAAGGATCTTGCTCCAACCTTGGACTAATTCCTTACACCCGAAAGCCAAAGCTGGGAAGAATGTTTTAGAATCGGAAAGAGTTTTCAATCAGCTAAATCAAACAAGATGACGGGGTAAAGTAAGCTAGAGGAAAAGGCATTTTCGTCTGCACACCAATTTCAAAATAAGACTGAACGGGTATTAATGCTTATCACGCTCAAAACATAACATCGTGTTTTGCTATTCCGTTCCATCGCGTTAGGCCATGTAGGATTTATATGGATCAATAAGGAGGGGTAGTGCAACCCACGTAGGATTTGCTGCACCGAAGGCATACAAAGACTTTTCTTATCTAGGCTTGGTGGCAGGATGTTCAGGGATACTGTAAATTTCTTGGTCTGGCAACAAACTTCACATTTTAGAAGACCTGACTCGCATTCTTTTTCATTTGTTGATTTGATCCATGTGATTAAATTTTCCTGATTTAAATGGATTTCTGTTTACATCTTCTTTATGTATTTTACATCAACAAAATTTCTAGAATACATTCATTCCATTTTTTCTCCTCCTTGGCTTTATATTTTATGTTCGTTAATTGATCGAGAGAGATTGGGCAAAGCTCAAGTGGGCCTGGTTCATTCAACAATTTTTCAACATTTTAATATTCCATCTCTGCATATCCATCCCAATGTAATTTCAGAGATGCATAAATAGACTACTATTTTTCATCTCATTAGATTAGGATATTAGGTCCTAATGAGATTAGTTTAACTAATTTTTTTCTTAATTATATTTGCAATGTTTTACAGGTTGCGATTCTATTTTTATGAGTTGCAGTATGAGATTAATATATCATATTCAAATTAACATCTATGCAACTTAAATTCTCTTCTAAATATTAAATATATTGCAATCTAATAGAACAAACAAAGAACAAAGTACCAAAATGTTTCCTTTCTCGCTTAGTGATTGGGTACTAGAATCTATGAGCAGTTCACCTGGGGCAGGCAAGCAATGGTGACGGTTCAGCTGGTCAGGTTGTTGCTGTTCATGGAATTGTGGTTGTAGGCAATAAATAGATTGAGCAGGTTGGATCGGATTATCTATTTATCAAACATTTAAATTTCAGGTTTCAAAAGTTGACCTCTGAGGTTTAGATCGAGAGCTTTTTAGTCCAACTCATATTAGACCTAATCCATTTTTAACCTGACCAGACTTGATTGCTGCCCCTATGTTTTGGCCTAAGATTTCTAAGTTGAGCCATGGTTGGCTTCCAATACAACTCGATGACGTGCTTGCAGCCACTTTACTCTCTCCTGGAGCATAGATTTTCTGCCAAGCATGCTTACAGAAGGCAGTCTTGGTATTGAATTGGATAAGATTCTTTTGACACCAAAAACAATATAATGGCCGATTCATTATCACCTAGGATACACATAATGTAATGACGACGACTACGGAAGCTTTTACCGCTCATAATCCAAAATAAAATCGAGAGGTTGGATCACAGTCTCCAATAAAAATTTGTCAAAGCATCAACATCCCAAAGCAACACCAACATGAGCTCCATCGCACTTGAAAATAGAAGTATTTTATGTGGAACTGGATCTGAATGCCTTTCTTAATTAGTTCTTTTCCGTTGAAATTTGCTTTGGTTATTACCTGAATGCATCAATTTGCATGGAGTCTGTTGAGAATAAGTTAAAAGTGAAGCCAAGATTTGGTATAGAATAATTGAAGATTAATAATCATCACTGTATCATAAAACCATTGGAACTCAAAAAAAATAATAAATACCATCTCGAAAGCCTCAATATCAAAATTTCCAAGAAACTCCTCGGACCAAGGCAAGAGAGAATCCAACTCTTAAGAATGGGACCTACAATATCCAACCTTTCTGGCAGAAATATACCATGACCCAACCTCTTATTCTATCCTATTCTTACTGAACCAGTAGTCCGTGATTCTGAACTTCTAAAGGGGTTATCCAATTAGTTTGACGGGCAGAAAACTCCCACAATAGCTGAAGAAAAGATAAAAAATTTAGATTATGATATTCTTGGTATATCAAAAATAATACTTTCATAATTTTCTAGAAATTCATTGACACTAAAACATTTCAAAAAATCATAAATAACTTCATATTTTCTTCGTCCCTGTTGGGGGAGGAAAAAAAAAAGGATAAAAAATGCATGCAAAATGCAAGATAAAATGGTATAAGGTTGGCATGAGCCAGCTCATGAAATAAAGCTTCACAAACACACAGTGCATGTCTAAAATAAACCAAAAGATCAAAAAACCAAAACATCCATCAAGAAAGAAAAGTAAGCCAACACATGGCTATGAACAATGGGCAATATGAAAAATATTAGAGATACTAATCATGATGCAGATTTGCTCAAATAAACAGAAACATAATCAAGTGACAAACATTGCTTTAACAAGTCCCTAATCCATGGGCATGTGCATATTGCATGTGCACATACTTGCATCCATGCGCGTGTCGAGAGCGTGCGTGCGCATACATGCATGCATGTGAGCATGTGTGTTGTGTGCACGTGCGTGAGTGAGAGAGAGAGCGCGAGCGAGCAGTACCTGACCTCCCACGAAATCAGAACCATCACTAGTCTCATAGGAAACAAAATTCATATGAGGGTAAGCAGTCGTCAGCTGGCTTCAGACTATGCTTTCAAACCTCCAGCCATTGCATGCAAAAAAGAATAAAAGATAGGGAATTTACCCCCACCAAACATGGATTAAAAATCATTTACTTCCTCATTTAACTGAGAATAGATGCAGATGATAAGGCAACCAATTCTGTTGGTATCGCCAACATCTGAGGTTAATTATCTGGCATGAATGCGATGATGGAAGATTTTACTGCAACTTCATGATGACAACATCAAAGAAACTTTTCTTTTGGACCACAATATGTTGTTACTATACAATTTGAGCGTCACGAATATTGCTCAATGGCAGATGACACAAAAAGATTACAAGTTCCTGGATATGTTACTGATGAGGGGTAAAATTATCATCGCATTAATATTCGTGCAATCCAAGATAGCGGGTCGAGACCATTCTCAACATTCCGTCGGATAGCTGTCACATCCGAAAAACAGCATGCTGAATCGCCTCCAGCGAAGCCCAGTCGCTTTGGCAAACCGATCTATTCTCGTGCCTTAACAAGCCGAGCTATTCTCGCGCTCCGACAGACCAAACCATTCTTATGCCCACAAACCGAGCTATTCTCGCGCCTTAACAAACCGAGCTATTCTCGCACTTCGACAAACCAAGCCATTCTCATGCCTCGGCAAATCGAGCTATTCTCATGCCTCGGCAAACTAAATTATCTCTATGCCCCGGCCAGACCAAGGCGTTTAATCACCTCTGCGAAACCAAATACGAGAGAGTTCTAAACCGTAATAATTGAACAAGACCTCCAGCGGAAAATTATGCAAATGATGCCGGAAGTGGCCTAAGGCCTACAAAATAGCCTAGGGTCTACAGAATTGTTGAATCTCAAAGCATCAATTAACTCTCCTGGCCGTCGATCCTCTAACTAACTAGATACGGATCCTACCGGCCTCGCAACAAACTTGATTCGAATCTGATTTGAATCTTAACAGTTTTCGGACCCCCTATGACGCGCCCAAGGAATCAGGTGATCACCTATAAATACCCCAGCCCTGAAGCCTTTCAGGTACGCTTTCACTGACACTCTAACTAAGAAAATTCCATTGAAGCTTGAGCAGAGCTCCGAGTTCTCGAGAGGCCACTCACCTTAAGGAACTCTTCTGCGAGAGCCTTCTCCTTATATCTGCTTGCTGTAATTTTTACTGACTTGGGCATCGAAGGGTCTTCCACAGAGGGTCACCCCAGATACTCTCTGCATGAGGACTATCTTGCAGGTCCCATTCAGACGAGAGACTAGCATTCAGATCCGGAGCCGAGCTGCACCCGAGTCGGAGAGCGGATTTCCGTGGAACAGATTGGCGCTAGAGGAAGGGCCTCAAGTCCCGTAAACTTGTAATCTAGGAGACAAGGTTCAAAACCAGAAGAAGAATCCTCTAATGGCCAATCGGAAGAAAGCTACATCTGATGCTCAAGATCACGTCGCCTCTCAATGGCCTGATCCAATCAGTGGTGTAGCGCCACCGCTACCACCGCCAGCGGAGACTCCTTCACCACCGGCGGCGGCGGTGATGCTGGACCAGTTTGCCACCCTGGTTCAGCAAGTCCAAGCATTAACCCAGCTGGTCCAGGGACTCCAGGGGGTTCCCCGTCCAGCTGCCCCTGCTTCGCGACTTCATGAAGAGACAGTGCTCCTGTCCTGCCAGCGATCTCTTCTTCCAATCCGCCTGAGATAGCGGATTATCTTCACCGACCCATGAAGGCCAAGCTAGCGCCACAGTGGGCTGGAGGGAAGAGCCCGCTTAAGTCTCGGTGAGCTCGCTCTCTTTCCCCGGTGTCTTCTTAAAATTCGACACTACTGCCATCTTCTCATCGCTCGATCCCTCCTACCATTCTGGATGAAGGGATTAGGTAGCAGATGCAGGAGATGCGTCGGGAGTGGCGTCGGAAGTTGGATGCCGCTAGGCAATCCCCTCCGTTTCAGCCAAGAGCGAAGCAGGGCATTCCTTTTTCTAAGGGCATCATGCAGGAAGTGATCCCTTCTCATGTGAAGCTCTTCGCCATCAAGCTGTACCATGGATCTGTCGATCCCGACGACCATCCGAGCAGTTTCAGATCCATCATGATGTTCCATGAAGCATTAGACGCGATCCTCTGTCGAGCCTTCCCCTCCACCCTCAGGGGATCTGCTAGAACCTGGTTTAACATCCTGAAGCCAGATTCCATCGATTCTTTTGATGAGCTGAGCCGTTATTCATCAGTCAGTTTGTCAGCAGCCATCGCCAACGACAAAGATCTGATTCCCTCTATGAAGTTAAGCAGTGGGAGGAAAAATCTTTGAAGAATTATCTTGATCATTTCAACACGGTACTCCTGGAGGTTGACCATCTCAATCACGAGATAGCTATGTCTGGCTTGGTAGGAGGAGTATCAAAGGAAGGGGATTTCTACTTGGATATGGAGGTTAATTACCCGAAGAGCCTCTCTGATATGATGTCCTTGGCTGATAAGTATGCTAGGGTCAAAGAATCGCGGAGGTTGGCTCAAGCCAAACAATTGAAGAAGAAGGAGGCAAAGAGCTTGGAGAAACATCGATCCTTCCATCGTGTCAGCTCGCCTCGCCGCCAGAGAGCTCCTCCACCGCCTCCCCGAGATCGAACCCGAAGCCCGGCTCGAAGATTTGATCAATACACTCCTCTCACTGTGCCAAGAGCGCAAATCCCGATGGAGATCGAGCGTCAGATTCCTCGACCTCCTCCTCTCTGGGGCAACACGACCTGGCGGGATATAACCAAGTATTTCCGCTTTCATCGAGACCATGGGCATGATATCGAGGACGGATGGCAGCTCCAGAACGAGATCGAATAACTAATTCGATGGGGCAGGCTGGATCGATTCAAGAGGGCACAGAGCCGAACAATGAAGGAAATCGCCTGCCCGAGCCTCGCAAGCTCCCTCCCCTGAATCCTCCGATCATCGGCAATATCAATATAATAGCGGCGGCCGATCCTTCATCAAATTGGCTAGATGAGGAGGAGAATCCACCAAAGAAGATTCGAGTTGACGAGCTCTCTTTCTTTGATGAAGATCTTCGGGATGTACAATACCCTCATGATGATACCTTGGTTGTATCTCTAAATATGAACGGTTATGATGTACATCGCGTTCTGATTGATAGTGGAAGCTCTATTAATGTTTTGTATTTTGATGCCTTTGTGAGATTGAAATTTCGGGCGGAAAGCCTCCGAACCATAGAGTCCATCCTAGTAGGTTTTACAGGTGACTCCATAATCCCAGAAGGAGTTATTACTTTAACAATCCGAGTGGGCACATGGCCCTGTGTAGCCACTACATACATGGATTTTCTTGTAACCAAGCTTCGGTCCCCTTACAATGCTATCCTCGGTAGGCCAGAACAAGTGTCTCTCAAAGCCATCATTTTCATTCTTCATTTCGCCATGAAATTTTCCACCGAATAGGGGGTGGGAGTTGTCCGAGGAAGTCAGATTATAGCTCAACATTGCTTTGTCGCTGACTTTCAATCCAGGAAGCCCGAGATTGATGGGCTGGATGCTTGGGAAGATCTTGCTGAACAACAAGGAGAGCATGTCGAAGAATTAGAAGAGGTACTGCTTGACGAAGCTCGGCCCGACCGAACCATCAGGGTTGGGTCACAGCTGAAGGGAAAGCTTTGGCAGAACTTGATCGAATTTCTTCGAAAGAATGCTGATATTTTTGCTTGGTCCGTATCGGACATGCTTAGAATTAACCCAGATGCCTTGGTCCACCACCTTAACGTGAATGAAGCATTTCGACCGGTCAAGAAAAAGAAGAGAAACTTCGCTCCCGAGCGTCAAAAGGCTATCGAGGAAGAGGTAGACAAGCTTATTAAAGCTAATTTCATCCGGAAAGTCAACTATCCTGACTGGCTGGCGAATGTGGTCATGGTGAAAAAATTAAATGGCAAATGGAGGATCTGCATCGACTTCACCGACCTCAACAAAGCTTACCCAAAGGATAGCTTCCCTCTTCCTCGAATCGATCAGCTTGTAGATTCCACTTCAGGCCACTAAATGTTGACTTTTATAGATGCTTATTTGGACTACAACCAAATTAGGATGGCTTCCAAAGATGAAGAAAAAACTGCCTTCATCACCGACCGAGGTATTTATTTTTACCGAGTTATGCCTTTCGGTTTAAAAAATGCAGGTGCAGCCTATCAAAGACTGGTCAACAAAGTCTTTAAGGAACAAATCGGCTGGAACATGGAGGTATATGTTGATGACATGCTGGTGAAGAGCAAAGAAGCGCCTCGACATATCGAAGACCTTGCGAAAAGCTTCGCAACACTCTGAAGGTACCGGATGAAGCTCAACCCAACCAAATATGCTTTCAGAGTCAACTCTGGGAAGTTCTTGGGTTTCATGGTCTCTCAACGAGGCATCGAGGCAAATCCACAGAAGATCCAAGCCTTACAGCAGATGGCCCCTCCAGGGTCATCAAAGAAGTACAACGTCTCACTGGGAGGATAGCAGCCCTTAACCGCTTCGTTGCTCGGTCGGCCGAGAGATGCCTTCTCTTCTTCAAAGCACTTCGGTCAGCTAAGAATTTTCAATGGACCCCAGATTGCCAGAAGTCCTTTGAAGATCTCAAAAAATACCTTGGCTCACCACCTCTCCTTAGCACTCCAAAGCTAGAGGAAACGCTGAGTCTATACTTGGCGGTCTCTAAGAACGCTGTTGGCTCTGTACTGGTCAGAGAGGAAAACAAAGTTTAAAGACCGGTCTATTATGTCAGCAAATTACTCAGAGATGCCGAAACGAGATATACTCGGGTCGAGAAGATGGTACTGGCCTTGGTAATATCAGTCCAAAAGCTGCAACCATATTTTCAAGCTCACACTATGGCGGTCCTAATCGATCAACCCATCAAGTCAATTATCCATTGTCCAGAAGCATCGGGAAGAATGACCAAATAGGCTATTGAATTGAGTGAACATGACATTCAGTATCAGCCTCGTCCAGCCATCAAAGCCTAGGTCCTAGCGGATTTCCTTCTTGAATGCACCATACCCGAAGATGGCTCCACTCCGGACACTCCTGAACAACCAAGGCCCAGTGCTTTGTAGTTGCTCCATGCCAATGGTTCCTCCAGCGCAAGCGGCTCTGGCACTGGTCTAGTCCTCACTAGTCCGGAGGGGATAACTTTCAAATATGGCATCAGATTTTCCTTTTCGACCTCTAACAATGAGGCAGAATACGAGGCTCTGCTCGCCGGACTTCGCATCGCCCATGAGCTCAAGGTCGAGAAGCTAAACGCCTACACTGACTCTTAGTTAGTGGTAGGCCAGGTACAAGGGGAGTTTGAAGCTCGAGAGCCGAACATGATTCGGTATCTTCAAAAGGTGCATGATCTGTCATCCCGCTTTGCTGAATTTAAAGTTATTCAAATCCCAAGGGCTGAGAATGTGCGCACCGACCTTTTATCCCGCCTGGCAACCATGGACTCAATGGATCTTAAGAGGAAGTTCCACCTGGAAGTCCTGGAGAAATCTAGCATTGCCGATGCTGATCAGATAATGCAGGTCATGCCGAACCATCTTGGATGGATCCTATACACAAATATCTCAAAGAAGGGCTACTACCTGCTGACAGAAAAAAAGCAAGGAAGCTAAAGATGCAATCATCTCATTATGTCTTAATTGATGATCGGCTGTATAAACAGTCCTTCTCTATGCTGTTACTCAAATGCCTCCACCCATCGGAGGCCAACTATGCCCTTCGGGAAGTTCACGAAGGTATCTGTGATAACCATCTTAGCGGACGAGCTCTGTGCCACAAAGTGCTGCGATAGGGGTATTACTGGCCAACAATACAAAGAGATGCTGATGACCTCGTCCGAGCCTATGATTCGTGCCAACGACATTCAAATGTCCAAAGGCTCCCCTCTGCTCACCTAACACCTGTATCATCCGCCTGGCCTTTCGCTAAGTGGGGAATGGACATTCTTGGTCCTTTTCCCCTCGTCACAGGGCAGAGGAAATTCTTGTTTGTCGCGATTGACTACTTCACAAAGTGGGTTGAAGCGGAGGTAATCGCCCAGATAACTGAAGCTTGGGCTAGGAACTTCATATTAAGGTCTATCTTTGCCGGTTTGGCCTCCCTCACACCATCATCACTGAAAACAAAAAATAATTCGACAAACCCAAGTTTCAAGAATTTTGTGAGGATCACGACATTCTTCACCGCCTAACATCGGTCGGATATCCTCAAGCCAATGGGGAGGTAGAGGTAACTAACTGAACTCTTCTGCAGAATTAAAGCTCGACTTAACCAAGCATGAGGCAGATGGGCAGAAGAACTTCACCATGTGCTATAGGCTTAACAGACTTCCGAAAGGATACCCACAGGCCAAACTCCATTCAGAATGACTTTTGGTACAGAGGCTGTCATCCCCGTAGAAATCGAGCTTCCTTCCCCATGCGTGGAAGGTTATTCAGAAGAATCTAACGATGAGCAACTCCAAACCAATCTGGACCTGATAGAAGAAGTCAAGAAGAAAGCCCGAATCCGGATGGCCGCCTATCAGCAAAGGATAGCCCGTTATTACTCCACCAGAGTTAAAGAAAAATCCTTCCTTCCTAGCGATTTGGTACTCTGAAAGGCATTCGTGTCAAAGCCACTGGAGCAAGGAAACTATCCCCAAACTGGGAGGGTCCCTATCAATTATGGAGGTAATCAGGCCCAGCACTTATAAACTCCAGGATCTAAACGGAAAATCTATCCCTCGAACATGGAGTCGGATAATCTCCGCATATATCATCAGTGAAAGTATGCCTTCGCTAAACTCACTCTATTTACTACCTCAAATTTTTATTTTCAAAAGTCTATAAAGTTTTTGTTCCGATTGCCTTTCTTTTGAAAACTACAATGAGAATCATGTTTTACTCAATAATCTTTTCAAACCTCGACAGGGCCGAGTGATCTCCGTACCTTGGCAGCGCCAAGTAAAATATAATCTTTGCAAACCTCGGCAGGGCCGAGTGATCTTTGTACCTTGGCAACGCCAAGTAAAATATAATCTTTGCAAACCTCAGTAGGGCTGAGTGATCTCTGTATCTTGGCAGCGCCAAGTAAAATATAATCTTTTCAAACCTTAGCAGGGTCGAGTGATCTCCATACCTTGGCAGCGCCAAGTAAAATATAATCTTTGCAAACCTCGGCAGGGCTGAGTGATCTCCGTACCTTGGCAGTGCCAAGTAAAATATAATCTTTGCAAACCTCGGCAGGGCTGAGTGATCTCCGTACCTTGGCAGTGCCAAGTAAAATATAATCTTTTCAAACCTTGGCAAGGCCGAGTGATCTCCGTACCTTGGCAGCGCCAAGTAAAATATAATCTTTGCAAACCTCGGCAGGGCCGAGTGATCTCCGTACCTTGGCAACGCTAAGTAAAATATAATCTTCTCAAACCTCGGTAGGGCCGAGTGATATTCGTACCTTGGCTATGCTAAGTAAAATATAATCTCTTCAAGCCTCGGCAGGGCCGAGTGATATCTCAAAATAATATCTCAAGCCTCGGTAGGGTCGAGTGATGTCTTCAAATGATATTTCAAGCCTCGGCAGGGCCGAGTGATATCTCCAAGTAATATTTTAAGCCTCGGCAGGGTTGAGTGATATCTCCAAGTACTATCTTAAGCCTAAGTAGGGCCGAGTGATATCTCTGAACCATATCTCAAGCTCGGCAGGGTCGAGTGATATCTCCAAATAATATCTTAAGTCTCGGCAGGGCTGGGTGACATTCCCAAATAATACTTCAAGCCTCGATATGACCGAGTGACTCTTCCAGAATGACAGCAAGGCCGATTGATTCCTCTAACGCCCTAGCGTTGCCGAATTTCCTTGCCATGCTTCGGCGGAGTTAAGTAACCTCTTTCTTTGTGCATCGGCAAGATTAAACGAGTCGTTTCTCACCAAGGTAAGACCTACTTTGCCCGTCGGCGAAACCGTGCTTATACTATGAGCTAACAGAGCTGCCAAGGCCTCCCTCTAACCTAAACAGAGATGAACGCTCCCTCCGGGAAGGGCTAAACATAACATTGCTAAAGCGACGAACGAAAGAAAAATGTCTAAAATGCTACTAGCGATCGTGAACTGACATTTTGATTCGAGTAGCATAGCACAAACAAAACAACTCTTATGTCGGAACAACACAATTAGAGAAGTCAATATTTGAAGAAGAAATGGAAAAAGCCTTTCTTTATTGATAAAAAGTTACAACCTCCTGAGAGGCGTTACAAGTGCATTATAGCACAAAAAATTAAGCAAAATAAAACAAGAAAGCTCGGGAGAGCAGCTTCGGTCGATGATGTTGCTCCCACTTCCGATCCAAGAAATCAGAGAAACCGACATCTCCGTTGAGTTGCTGGTTAATGCCAAAGAACAAAGAGGCCATCCCTTGGGTACCTCCATCGGATGAATTAAGAGATCCAAACTGGACCAGAAGGCCATGGATGCCAATGCTGAGGCTGCCCCCCACTTAAAGCACCGAGCCACGAGTCACTGCTCAAAAACATAGATAGCGACCCGATCGGTGCGCTGAGTCGCAAGTCAATGCCTAAGAGCATAGACAGCAACTCGGCACTACTTACCTCCCCCCTCATTAAGAGGTGGATGAAAGACCCCCAGGTAGAAGAACTAAGGGATCCAAACTGAGGATGTAGGGAAGTTCATGTAAGCCAAAGGCCCGTAGAATTTACATTTCCAGTGGTTTGCAGGGCCCCGTGGCATATGAAAGGAGCCATACAAGGGGCATGCGCTCCCTGTATGACCCTTGTAACCGTCCCCGTGCGCTCTCTGTATGACTTCCGGGACTCCTCTCTTGAGGACTATTTGCTCTTCAGCAGCTCCTCCATCACCTCAGCTATCTGGGACGAACTAGCTTTCAAAAGGGGAGCTCGGCCTCTCTACTCTTGACCTCAGTAAAACAGGAGCCATGAAAACCTCTCTGACTCACAGGAAGAAGAGGCTCCAGGAAATGTTCAGACACCATCCGCTTTCCCCCTTTTTATAGACAATGAACCGGGAGCAGCCATTAAAAAAGAGGACCCCGGAATACGAAAAGCCACAGCTGCACTGCACCCAAAGCCACGTGGCACATCGAGGAATAAAGGGGCGCGTTCCAAAGCATGTTGGGCACGCCTCCCAGGCCGTGACGAAAGATAAAAGATCTCTTTCTGATCTCGAATCAAGAGCTTTAAATGCTAGAAACCGCCTACGAGCCTTCGAGATATGGACGGACCTAGGGAATCCCCCTTCGAAAATGATGCCATCCAATAGCAATCGGATGCTTAGCGCATATGCAAAACTGACTCATGTTGGAAAAGGCTAACGAAATAAATGCCCTGAGGAAAAACAAGATATCCCTCGGCGAGCCACGAACTATTTCGGCTGCTTCGACAAGAAACAAGCCAAGTTCTTTCTTCGGATAAGCAGAATATCCGCCTTATTTCAGCTACAATCAAAGCGTTTCTCCCATCCCGGCTGTTTTGAACTATCTATTTTACTTCGGACGGAACCAGGATAATATTCCTTAGCAAAACCGAGCGGCCTCATACATCGGGGAACCTAACTAACTCAGCCTCGATTAGGTAGGACATTCAGTTCGGAACCACTAGAATCCATCCCACCTTAAAGTATGGTTCGTTCGCGATAAGCTATCAGTGAGAAGAAGCAACAGATGAACAAAAAGATCGTTTGAAAAATGATGCCCAAAACAATAGAACACATAGAAGACGACAAAAGATGCATTCATTAGATTTTGATTGAATTACAAGTATAAGAAACAAAAATACATGAGCAACCCTCAAGAATCAGGGTTTGGGTTGGTTTCAAGGGCTTTCTCGGCAACGTTTGAAGGAACTTGACTTGGTTCACCCACTTCGAATACAGCTGGGGGAGGGACCTTGGGTTCTTCAGCATTGGGCTGAGGACATCCCTCTGGAGCCGCAGCTTCATCGGTGCCCAGAATAGTTTCAAGATCAATGTCCGAAATTTCTTTATATTCAGCTTCGGCAATACTTCGGTTCCAGGGTACGGGTATCATAATATTCAGCCTCTAGGAAAGATAGATCTAACTCCGGGTACATCCAAGAGATCTTCGCCCGCGTCTCTTCTTCGTCGAATCAAAAAGCATCGGCACAAGCCGCCTTATGTTTCTCAAGAAAATGGACAGAGTTTTTGTACTCTTCCATGGCCAAGGTGGCTCGTCTATTAGCTTTGGCCAATTGACCCTCTAGCTCAGAACTCCTTTGGAGGCTTGAGGCCAACTCCTCTCTCAGGACTTTTGACTGGTTTTGAACCTCGAGCCCAATCCTGCCCATCTGCAAACATAGGGTCGGTCAAAGCTGTAACCAAGAGAAAAGACATGAAAAGAGTTAAGGGGACACTATATCTCCTCTTCCCGCCGAGCCATCTTCGTACTCAGCTCTTGGACTTTGTTGAGAGCTTGCAATTTAGCCTCTTTATTTTGTTGGAGCTCGTCCTTGAGATCGTTAATCCACGATTGTTTCTCTTCGATCTCCCACTGAGATTGATCAAGGTCGACGGTGAGCTTGGCAATTTGATCATGTTGCCATTTTATTCGGCCTTCCCTATCGGCGAGTTTCCTATTCAAATTGGGGAGTTGATCTTGATGTCGCCGATACCTACGCTCCTCCTCATCAAACATCTTATTCCAGCTATTTTTCTCCTCGACGAAACTCTCCTTGAGCACAGGCTCCCATAGCCAGGTTTAAGCGCCAACCCAGTGCTCTCACAATTAAAGCATTCTGCAGAAAAGGTATATGTGAGAAAACATGACTGAGCCAACCGACGAAAGTTTGTTACCTCGACAAAATGACTTACCCGGAAGGCATAGTTCGTGGAGTTCTTCATGAGGGCGAGGCTATCGATCTCGGGAAGAAGATAAACATCCTTCAGCAACCCGAGCTACCCAAAAGCCACCTCGACGAGATCCTCTGTGGCGGACCCACCTGCCGAGGAACTCTCTCCAGTGCGCAGCACGGACTACATCAAATCGGCGAACATATTCTCCACCTCCGGGTCGTGGGTAAGGAAATTCACGGCCGAAGGATTGATCCGAGGAGCTTCGGCCTGTGGAGCTTTCATCCGCTTAGCCTCCTCCATTAAGACCTTAACCTGCGAAGCCTCGGACACTTCAGCTTCGGCCCCATAAATTTCGGTTCGAGCGTCCCCTCCACCCAGTGGTTCTTCTTCACCTGTAGGCAATTCCCTGTCTTCAATAGGCTCCATCGGAGCCTCGGCTTCCTCTGTGGCATCTCCCAATGCCTCGGGAGAAAGCTCCCTAGCGGAAAATCCCTCGCGAATCTCAGTTGTCAATTCAATTTCTCCTTCAACCTCCGCCGGCTCTCCCTCGGGCAACTCCATTTGAGTCTCGACGGTAGTGATTACCTCCTTCGCCCCCTCAATTAAGGCAGAGGTCTCTCCCTCGCCCATATGCAGCACTATAAGACTGCTAGCCTCCGATGAGCGAAGTTGATCAACCCCGAGCGAGGAGATTACCGGGCAAACCAACGGTGTCCCCTCGGGGTCTAATACGACTATTATTTGAAGGGGAGAAACTTCAACAGCCTCCTCCAAGCTTCCCCCAACAACTTGTTCCTCTTCCATTGCCACACCTCGCTCCGGTAGGGAGGGCTCGTCAATCGTGGCCGATGCACCCACTTCCTCCTTCGGAATGGAAGAGTGTAGACCAATGCTGGTTTGCCTCGGTCCCTTTGAGTGATGCCCGGAAGAGCGGGGTTTCTTCTCGGATTTATGCCTTTCACTAGAGCTAGACCCCCTCTGGCATTTGCCCACCTCCTTCCTTATTTGACCCACGAATGACGACCTTTCGGCTATAGACACAACAAACAATCATTTAGATTGTAGCAAAACCATCTGAATATATCGACTACAGAAGATGGAAGAAAACTTACCCTGAGGGTCAAAGGAGCTTAACTCGGCGGTGAAGAGGGCATCCTCCGACAAGAGGACGCTAGCTGAAAACACTCGACCGCTGCGGAGGGTTACCAAATCCTTCTTCTCTTGTTCGGACAACTCTGGGCGCGTCTCCGGGTCTTTCACATAGCTCACCCATGCCCAAGGGAAATCCGAGCCAATGTTCCCTTCGACAATGAAGAACCGGAACTTCCACTCCTTTATCGACGATGGATTGTCTGATATCATTATGAATGATTTCCGAAGACCGATATAGGGTCACTCGGAGTTCCTCCCAGAAACTAGATTGTAACAGACTCGAAATATGGGGAGAGTTGCAGTCACCCCAACGCGGCTGCACATTGAAATAAATTCGATGAGGTTACGCCAGCTGTTCGGAGCCACCATCGTCGGGCATATGTTGTAGAATCTCATAACCTCCTTCAATAATGAGTGGAGTGAAAACCGAAGACCCGCTCTTAAACTTTCCTCATAGAAAAATACTCAGCAACCCAACTCCATTGGAACCCTATGCTCGGCCCTCGGAAGCCATAGAGCGACATCCCGAGGGACCCTGTATCGACGGCATATTCTGTTCAGATCTTCAAGGGTTATCTCAGAGGCTATGTCGTGCGGACCCTTCATGTTGTCGAATTGAAAGATAAAGCACAAATGAGCTCACGAGAGTTTTGAGGATGGAGAACTCTGAGAAAGAAACGAGAGAGCGTTGCAAAAAGATGCCCTCTTAGCCCCCTTTTCTCCTTAAAAAGCATTTCAAGAGAGAAAAGCCCTAAGCGCTAAAATCACCGTTATGAACGCCATAAACATAGGGGTCTCGCCACGTGAAACTTTCCCAGTTGCTATCCACAAGAAACGAGAGGTTTTCTTATCGTGCAATGATAAAAAATGATGATGGAGTGGCGACCTGTCATTTACGAGACCATCATTATGTATCCCTTCAAATCCTTCTGAGTGAGGTTATTCTAAACTCTACTCCCTACCTCCGAATTTACACTTCGAATTAGAGAGTGGGAGGCATGTGATGAGGGGTAAAATTATCATCGCATTAATGTTCGTGCAATCCAAAATAACGTGTCGAGACCAATCTCAACATCCCGTCGAACAGTTATCACATCCGAAGAACAGCAGGGCTGAATCGCCTCCAGCAAAGCGCAGTCGCTTCGACAAACCGAGCTATTCTTGAGCTCCGACAGACCGAGCCATTCTCATGCATCAATAAACCGAGCTATTCTCACGCCTTAACAAACCGAGCTATTCTCGCGTTTCGACAAACCAAGCTATTCTCATGGCTCGACAAACCAAGCTATTCTCATGGCTCGGCAAATCAAACTATTCTCATGCCTCGGCAAACTGAATTATCTCTACGCCCCAGCCAAACGAAGGCATTTAAGCATCTCTACGAAACCAAACACGAGAGAGTTCTAAGCTGTAATAATTGAACAAGACCTCCAGCAAAAAATTATGCAAATGATGCCGGAAGTGGCCTAAGGCCTACAGAATAGCCTAGGATCTACAGAATTATCGAATCTCAAAGCATCAATTAACTCTCCTAACCGCCGATCCTCTAACTAACAAGATACGAATCCTACCAGCCTCGCAACAAACTTGATTCAAACCTGATTTGAATTTTAACAGTTTTCGGACCCCCTATAATGCACCCAAGGAATCAGGTGATCGCCTATAAATACCCCAGCCTGAAGCCTTTCAGGTACACTTCCACTGACACTCTAACTAAAAAAACTCCATTGAAGCTTGAGCAGAGCTCCGAGTTCTCAAGAGGCTACTCACCTTGAGGAACTCTTCTGCAAAAGCGTCAAAGGATCTTCCGTAGAGGACCACCCCAGACACACTCTGCGTGAGGACTGTCTTGATCCGGACGAAAGATCAGCGTCCAGATCCGGAGCCAAGCTGCACCCAAGTCAAAGAGCAAATTTCCACAGCAACAGTTACTATTGCCTTGTGGAGGAAAATCAAACATCTCACAGTAAGAAGAAATGAAAAGAAAAGTTAGCACCAAGCGATAACAGGTAGCATTCCGGATGAATCTTCATTTCAACAGCTCAATATTAAATGTAACATGAAAATTATACACTAAAGTTAGTGATTGACAATCAAGGCACATTATTTATACACTGCAAAATGACCACCCGCTCTTTTCGGGAGTGATTACCGCACTTGACAGGAAAAAAGGATGATGTATAGATGATCTCCAGTATCAGAGGGCGGCTTCAGCTTATAGGAAAATTGAGGGAAAAATAATGTGTCAAAACAAAAAGGTAAAACAAAATAATATGAATCCAAGGATCAGCTACTCTGAAAATGGTCACAGATTTCTTCCCTGACAATGCAATGATGGCCCACAAAACCCAGCTACTCTAAAAATTGTTACAGACTCTTCTCTGACGATGCAATGATGGCCCAAAAGAATAAATATATCCAGGCCACGCAAGTATGAATTAAATGGCCTACTCTAGATAAGAGATTGCACACCAAGTTGTTGCATCTCTCGTAATCTCCACACAGGATAGTAAGCTCCCTCTCCAAGTTCCTCAGCATCGGTTTGCTGCATAGCCCAAGCATAATATACAGTATGGATTGTATCCTGTAGAAAAAACACCAGATAATTTAGTTCAGAAGACAAAGATTTCATAATCTTCAAAATCATAAGAACCCATCCGACACATGGCAAATAGATCAGTGACTGGAACAGTAAACTCCTATTCTAAAAATCTAGAAAAATGGCAACCATCAGGCCATGTGCCAATAATCTAGCAATCAGAATAACAAATCCTCTGGCAGTCTTTAACTAGGGGCGACAACCATTCTCAAGAGTTTTTACCAAAACAATTAAGTTTATCCACGTCATAAACCCACACCCTCGTCCCTGAACCCTCAACATATATTGGTGCCCCTCTACTTCCATGCCCTCACCATATTTTCATCCCACATCTCATTATTATCTTGGTCTTTACCCTATCACTTTATGCAACTACTAAACTTCCTGTAAGCAAACACATTCCCAAGTGAAATTTAGCTAACAAGAGAAAGAAAAGGTTGCATGCAACCGCTAATCTTATGAATACAGGGATAGTTCTTACAACAGTACTTATGTCAACTTGTGAGATCCGTTATGCTTCAAATATATTAGGTTTTGAATATTAGTGCACTCTGTTCCATGCTCAAGAACTAGGTTTGACAATTGTCTTTCTGTAATGCATCTATGAAGCAATGCAAAACAACTTTTGATTCTTGATATTAAATTTGTGTTAAAAAAGCAAATGACAAGGGGATTTCACAAGTCAATCTAGAAAAAACCACAAATACAACCACCTAAATAACCAAAAGCAATAAGGAAACGAGGACTAAGTGGGCAAAAAAAGAAAACCAAAAAAAAAAAAAGAAAAATAAATCTATCATAAGCATGCCAATCAAAGGGGGAAGAACAAAAAGAAGATGGACCTATATGACCACACGACAAAAAATAGGCAAAAACATCCATGGAATCAATCCCTGTATACAAAGAAAATGTCTGAATAAAAAGACATCAGCAGAAAAAATAGAAAACTTAGATAAAAGAGAGCCTAGATAGGTCCAAGAACCTGACAACGTACATATAATATTTCAGCAGTCCCACTCCTCATTTGATACCTAAGTACTTTTAGGCTACACACAAGAATGTTATTGAAATTGCAACAGTACATATGATGAAAACCGTGCATGTAGGAGATGTATGCGCACAAACATAAAAGAAATGTGTGCATGAGGATAGAATGGTTTGAAGTTCATTTAAAATATGTTTCTTATAGCTCATGAAATATCCCACCAAAATTAAATGTAGCACTTCATTTCCATAGAAATAAGCTAGAATTTTGTTATACTGCAATATAAACTAGCTGTTGAGAATATTTAAGGGTGTAGGAGGATTGCAAAAGGAAAGCTTCTCTGTTTCTAAGATGACACTCCAAAATATAGCTTCCTCATAGTTTACATAAGAATATGATAAATTAATCTGTGGTGTACAAGGTATATAGCTTGTCTGTAGTAGTTCTTATATCAGGCTTTCACAACATGATTAACTAACACTGCAAGACCTTTTTGATTCAAGCCCATTTCTTTTACTTGCTGCTAAAAAACCTCCTCTAGAGGTATGGCTAGACCAACATCATGTGAAAAATTGTGAGCACAATGGAAAGCTAGTTCATTGTAAGTTTTATATTCCACTTAATTAACTTCATTATCTTGAGAAATTGTAAATCTCAAAGGGATTACAGCTGTACCAAACAGGCAATACAGCTCTTTCTTAAATAATACTCACATAACAAAGCTCATCTTTTTTTTTTTTTTTTGAGCATATTTATGTTCTACTGTTAGGAGCTTCATAAATAAAAATCAAGAGATATGAAATGTGTGGCTGGACTTGATTGGTAAAAATGTTATCTTCTAATAGTAAATACTAGTATATAGGTATAATGATGCATTATAAAGAAAAGGATAAACATCTAAAGTTTACAAGGAAATGGATGATCACTGAAACATATCACATAAGGTGGCATGTTCCCTCAGAGAAAAGGAGTGCAACGTCTCCCAGAAGCTTGATATCAGAGAACCCTTGAGGATATCATTCACATCCTTTAAGAACTATACTTTCAAGTTTCCCTGGAGGTTTAGAGCATCAGCTAAGTTAACTGTTTTGACTCAAAGGATCAATAATCAAGAAAAAGAAACTGAAAATGGTGACCTCGTTAGATGTGAACTTAAAAACAAGATTCTATTAAAAGAGATGGAATATTCAGAATCACTAGTGATAAGTAAAAGAAATTTCAAGTATTAATAGATTTGATTAAATCTGAAACTAATAAAGGTTGTACCTTGAAATAAATCCTAGAAATATAAGGAAAGAGAGACATGCACCCTCAACTCAACTCAACTAATCTAAGCCTTTTCCCAACATGGGATCGGCTACATGAATCTATTTGTTTTAATATTTTAAAGAGGTTTTATAATTTTCTTTCTTATAACTAAAAGGAATTCAACCTCCTTGTGCATTCTGGCGCATGTAAGCAAAAACACTTTCATGGAGCCCATCTTTTAGTGCCAGTTCTGTAGACAAGGTAGGAACCAATTGGCATGGAATTTTGATCTGATTTGAAGTTACTTTTACAGACAGTGCACCATCTCAGTACATGAAGATGAGCATGTGAAATAAAAGCATGATAATATATGCAAATTATCACAATCTTCGACAACTAATTTATTTTACCTTTCCCCCAGCAGATATTGATCCCTGTCTATCACGCACACAGTAGATCTGTTGTGTTTGAAACTGCAAATCAAATTAAAAGCTCAATAACTGTATCAGTTTTGATTTTACAGGAACAAGTATGTGAAGAAATGTTAATTAATAAGTACAACATATAAGTGCAGAATCCTTACAGCTACAATTATGATGGGAGTAGATCCCATCATTTTGGTTTCTCTAACGTCAACCTCAGAAATATGTAGAATCTGTAGCATCAAACAAAAAGAAAAGTTATCAGATTGGCATGTAGTGTGCTCCATGGTAGTAGAATAAGTCCACCACCTTGAGGGAGTGTCAGATTTATAAGTAGAATGTAACTCCCAACCATGGTGACATCGACAAGACTTGATCAGAAAGTGACTCTGGAACTCCTTTTGTTTTTTAAAAAAAAACTCATAATTTTGCAACATTTGTGGAGAAAGATGAGAAAGAGTGGAGGCTTCTCGAAATTTTATTTTATTTGCAATGTAGAATGGAAGAAGGGGGCTCAACAGGAAATAGGGAGATCCCATAAAATTCACAAAATATCCTCCAATTAACTTTAAAAATGTGAAAATATGTTTCTTTGGTAGGCTAAATTATATTCAAGAGAAAGCATGGATGAACAATTTGCATTTGTGAATTATTCAAGAACATAACAAATTAGACAATTATATGACTAGGTTCTGACCAAAAATAAGAAAATAATTAAATAAAGGGAATAAAGGGCTTGTGACATCATGTTATATCATTGATTGCTAAACATGAGCTCTTATGCCAGTCTCTCCATTAAGATTTCAAATTAAGGAAAAAAGGCAAAGTAGACACAAGTGGTCACAATCCAGTGAAGGCCAAGCACATTAGGATTTCTAGTGTTCTCAGATACAGCATGCCACTATATCACATGACAAGATCAACACATTCAAAAATTTGATACATCAAATGTGAAATCTTATATGCTACAACATCATCGAAATCTTCCTTCATTTACAGTAAATCAAAGACCACAACCAACTGATTTTTAATGCTTGCGGTGCGATAGATCTTCATGAAATCAGGAGAACAGCTTGCTGCAGTAGGTGTAAGAATATAAGAGTGTAAAGAGAAACACGATGATGATAATGTAGCCAACAGTACTCTTAATTTTGCGAAATACATTACAGACTCCAACAAAGATGGTAAAGCCAAAACTAGAGCATTCATCAACAGGATAACAAGCCATATCTGCATCAGTATTGAATTTTAATCTCTAGTAGATAGTAAAAACTATCAACATGCAGAAGAATTATGATACTGAAGATCCATTATGTGAAGAGAAAATGAACTACTTCTGCAGCGTGCAAAAGCTTCTCAAAAACATCCAGTGTTCTTGAAGAAATCTAATAGAACTAATAAACTTATAGCACCACAAGCACAGGGTCATATGTAAATTCTCTTACTAATGGCTGATATAACACTAAAATGCCTTAACTGCATGTATACATCTATAATCATGCGGATATAAATGGATAAGTATTTAGTTTTTTCCTAGACATTAAAGTCCATTATAAGGCATAAGTACATGCAAATACACAAATGGGGTAAATACATCTTTCCTAAGAACCAATAGAAAATTATTTTCGTCAAGCTTTTTAGTCTCAATGCCACACCCTGCATACAACTTATATGTACAGATCAAGTTGATATAGTATGGCCTTGTAATGTCCCAAGGTATACCATTGGAGTCAAAACAGTATCTGTACCAAGTATCATACAGGGGCATACCAAGCCCTTGTATTATACCAGTATTATACCATGTCAGCACAATAATATTGGTCAATACGGACCTGATTTTCTAGATTATACTATCAATTACTTTATCATATCATAGTTATGATACAACTGGAAAACTGATGAACCAGACCCTAGATCTTTCTGGATCCCCCAAAATATTAAAGATGCAGTTGAACTGGGTAAAAATTGCTGACCTGGGTTTTTCTTAAAAAAAGACTCAAATAAACCGGCCAGCTCTCTTTTAACCAAGAGATCATTTTATCACTGAGTTTAAAATTCAATTCTTCTTTAAATAAGGGGCATTTACATCTTTTGACATTAAAAAGGAAAAAAAGAAAAGGCTGATTCAACCATCATATCCTTCTATCCATTTCCTTGTCTTTTCTGCATGCTCTCTCTCCAATGATCTGGCAATGATGGTAGCAACAGATGTCGGTGGGCCCCCTTTGTTTCTCTCTCTGTACCCCTCTCTCCTTTTCCTTCCTCTCCCTCCCCATTTCCCCTTCTTCCTAGGTTCCTTATCAGGCAACCAACCACAACAGTTTGATTGGCCTCCCTCCTAGCTAACTCCTCGCTTCCCTCCATCCATCCTTCCCAACCACCCGAATAGTTGCAGCCTGTCATAGTGGCCAATGGCAAGCAACATAGGCCACAATTTCTGGCCCCCTCCCCCCCTTTCCCCTCATTGCTTAGATTCTCCATTCCTCTTTGGTATGTTCATTTAATTAATATCTTTGAAATAAATTTTTATATTTAAAAAAAATTGATGACTAATTTTTTTTTTATATTTATGATGCAGTTAAGGATATGGTGCATTATTTATGTATAATATTCATATATCTATTTCACTTCTTTTTCTTCTACAATATTAATGATTATTTTTGAACAAAATAGTATTAATTTTGTGATTTGCTAATATTGTATCATAAAATATGATAATAATGTTATTTAGTACTTGGGATATCATACAAGCATGATATGTCAAACCGTATGGTTTAGGGAGAACCAAACCAGCTTGGAACTGGAATGATTTGACCTTTCGGTTCAATACAAAGAGAAAGCTGGCCGTACTGAACCGTTCAGTTCGGTCCGATTTGTCCGATTTGGGATGGTTCATAGCTTGAGGCCCCTAATTCACCTGACTGATACGCCACCAATTTAGTACGATACATCCTATACCGAACCGCACCGCTTTCCGATACAACAAACCTTGCATTCAAATGATCTCTTTATAATAAAATATAAATTCTTGATTAAAATTTAAAATTATAATTTTAAAATAAATAACTATGAATTACTATACATATTATTATATTAAACCAATTTTTAATTTTTTTATAATTTTTATTTTATATTATATATTTTTAAAATATTTTTTAAGATAATTCAGTTCAATCAGTTGACCTAATAATTGGATCACTAACCTACTGACCCAAACCATTGGTCAAATTAGAGTTTGATAACCATGGACTATATATTATAATTAAAACACAAAAAGTTCTTTTTTAGATTTTCTATATGTGGCCTTTCCTTTAGTTTTTGGTTTCCTAAGTTCTTGTAAATATTTATACATGACTCCCCTTGGTGCTTAATTTTCAGCACAACGACAATAGGCATAATTATGAACATCAAGCCTTGTCCTCAACTATTTGGGTCTATTCATGGTTTCACATGCTTTTTACCACAGGTGCTGACCTAATGTCAGCCATACACCATTTTAAACCAGGCTGGTTGCTCATTTTTCAATCTCAAAAAAAGGGCATAAAATCAGCTACATTAAGTAGAATCAACCATTGAAAAGCAAGATCAATTGGCATCTTAGACACAATTTTTGAACAAGATATAAATGATTTTTAAATCCATCCTTAGTACCTTGTTATCAAAAAACATGCCCTGGCTCTCATAAGCCATGTGCTCTCCTTTACACCGTTCGATCACTTCACGGCTACAGTACTTTTTCAGAGTTTCCGCATCACACTGCACATCACAACTTGTTGGTTAGGTTCCATTTTCAGAAAATCAAAATCAAAGGTACAACTTATAATCAAAGAGAGGTGTTCAGATAAACAGATTGCATGCATAGACAGTAAGAAAATGAGTTAAACATATCATTTTCAATAAATGACGAAAATTACTTTGAAGTATGCAGTCAGAACAGGCCTGATCATTTCCTGAACTTCATCTACAAAATCTGGCAGAGAAAAAGATCTTTTCCACGCAGAGTTTCACAAAAGATCAAATCAGTGAAAATTATAAGTTAATCGATGGTAATTCATAAACAGCTTGTATCTTACGGGTCCCGACGTCGTATTTCCTTGAATGATAAAGCAGTTGCGGTTTCTCCAAAAACAGTTTCATTCAAACTGCAAAATAATTAACTAGACACATCAATATTTTGTGATACTACCTGAGAGATTTTTAAAAAGAGAACATGATCAACAAAGAAAAGATAAAAATATTATAAGCTGTAAGGTTAAAACATAAGATGAGTCAAATATTTCTCATATTTTCCAGACTTGACATCTGATTTTAAAATAATTTAAAGCTTCCAATAAAAGGCCCTGAAAAGCCCTACCAAATGGAAGTGACAAGCTATTATAAAGTACAGCTCCCAGCTAGCTTTTCATCTAATGGAAATACATGAAGCGTGTACTAAGAAGAAACCAAACAAAGGGGTCAAATTCTCACAAGGGTCAACCATATCCCAATTATAAACAATTATCATTGAGCATGGGAAGTCGACATCAGAAAAGGATGGGTGGGATCACAATTTTGAAACTAAGATTCCAAAAATATTTAAAAAATAAAAACCTACTTTTTCCATACTAGCAAGGATGTGGATGCAGATGCCTGTACTCATAAAAGTGATGGAGAAGTGATATTATGCAGGCGGGATTTAAAAAATAAATAAATAAATTACATGGCATGCTAGTCAAGCTACATAACCTTCTTTACATATCCCAATATTGAAGTATGCACAAAAATGCACAAGAAATTCATGTAACCCTTTCTTCCAACCCCTTGATCTTAAACTCTAATGCAAGAACTAGATGACCAATTATTAAGGATGCAAAGAGGTCATCATACCAGTCAAGCTGACCAAATAGATGGGTTGATTTAAACCAAAAAGACGAAGCATTGAGTGACAAGACATTCTACTCCTCTATTTCTGTGAATTTGGTCAACATCATTCAACTCAAAACCAATCCAGCGTTGACCGAGGATGTCCTCTATCTTTTCCTTCACTTAGTGCAGGTAAATGCTGATATGCAGTGGCAATGACAGTGGCTAGTTGTAATAACAAGTAGAGCACAACAACAATGGGCACCATGTGGTGGCCAGGAGCCTGGGTCTGCTAATGTGCGCTGCCATTTCCTACCCTACCCTCATCCACCTAAGGTTGGGGAGGATGAAATAAAACCGAGCCTGAGCATCATAAAAAATCAGGGTTTAGTCTGACCAAGCTCAAGCCCAGTTGGTCAGATCAGGCCAAGACTTATCAACCTCAACACATCCCTGACATACTACAAAAATGTGGATGGCCAATGGAAGGAAGAAGAAAAAGCCTTAAATCAAGTTTTACCAGCATTCATACCAGTCAATAATAATTAAAACAACAATCTTGAACTTTTCATAAGTATGTGGAAAAACTATTTGCATCTGAAACTTCACAAGATTTTCAGACAAAAATTTTGCATATTGGGCTCTATGAGTCCCCTCAGAGGACCACTATAGTTGAAGGTATGTCCAAACAGAGAGATGGCTGAAGGTTTTCTATACCAAGAACATGCATGTCCCAAAAAAAACATTAGTGATAACTTATAACAAACATTTTGGTATGCCATTAAAAGTTCAAAGAATTTCTCTGTTAAATTATGTCAGAATAACAGAAACAGGTAGATATACTAATTATTTAATTTGAATTGATTTACTGCAAGATTGCATGAAAAATAGAAGGAACCAAACATGATTGAACTCATCACCTTCGAACAAAATGCTCAAGTCATAGTTCCCATTCTTGTGACATTCATGAGAGGTTTTACTCTCTTCAAATTGGTTAGAGAATTGTCTTAAATATTTTAAAAATCAAGTATCATTCTATATGAAAACGATAATGCTGCAGAAAACGCAATCAAGTTTTTGTAATTACAGAAGTGGCCCTAGAGCAGACATAAAAATAAGGTTTATGGAACCAACTTGGTTTGGTAAAAGTATCTAATAATGCCTATCCAACAGTAAGCATAAAGAAAAGGCTGACAAAAATCAACACCACCACATCCAGGTCCTTTAGTATGACAGTAATCCTTATAACAAACCAAAAAGGACCAGTCAATGAAGGGTGAAAAGTAAAAGCAGACACAACAATTTACACAAATTTAAAAGGAGAGATAATAATATAGTACTCCTGAATCTTGTGGACAACAGGATTATCACTCGTCTCCCACCGCTCCCGCACGTCTTCTGCAATCTGTCCACAAAAAATGAAGCCTTCAGACATCAAAAAATCTTTAATCATGTGAGAACCTAGAAGCAAAGTAGAAAAATATTCACAATCAATATATATATAATAATCCCACCTCATTACCCATATCAACAACAGGTCGGCTGTAGCCACTCACACGCTTAAAAATAGGATGATCTTGCATCTGAGAAGATAAATGTTGTTAGAAACAAAATATTTGCAAAGCAAAACAAAAAGATCTCATGAAAGCTTGATCTACCTTCTTCTTGAATGCTTCCCACTTCTCACCCAGGAGTGATTTTTTAGATGGCACAACAACAATATCAGTTCTTGTACTTCTTGGTCCAGATGTAGCAGAGTCAGATGCATATTGCATTCGCTTTTTCCTAGTCTGGTTAGCACTTAGCTCGTCTTTTACTATATCATATCCCTTCTTTGCTAAGTTCGAGATTTTTGCTTCTTTCAATTTCTCAAATGCAATAGAAACTCGTGGAGAAGTGGATGAAACTGTTGACCTAAACCTGTTGAATAGCGTGCCAGCTTGTCCAGATGATTCTTTAGAATTGTCAGCCTCAGAATTTGGAAATTTCTCCTCCCCAGATGTGGTATTGCTTCCATCACTTGCTGTGGAAGTGTCTGTCGAATTCCCTGTAGATTCTGATGGTTCTTGTTTCCCAAGCCCAAAGGTCCCTTTGACCTAAACAAGCACATCTAAACTTAAGGGCTAAAAGAAAAGCTACAATAGGCATACTACTAAAAGAAATAACTCAGTGATTACCTCTTCTTTAGCAGTCGACAACTTCTCTTTCACATTAGCAGAAACCTATAAAAAAGAAGGCAAATGTTTTCCACAATAAGCAAATCTAAAGAACAAGGGACAGGAAAGATACAGAACATAAAGTTGCTCTAGAAACAGAGCCTCAGGTTGAATAAGACACTGTTTTCTCTTTCCTATCTTCTCCAGAATCCAAAAAATAAGCCTTTTGGTATTTAATTAAACAGGCTTGTGTTCCAAGGTACCAAATTTTCGGTGAAAGAAAATCCCTAGAATAAATAAGCTGATATAGAAAATGTTTCAAGGTGAAAAGTTTACATGGCAATGCTGATCACAAGCTCAAAAGATATCAACCTTGCTCCTAAATTGAAGTAAAATATAGCCACCAAGAACCACCATATTTGATTAAAAATGGCATTTTTCACCAGCAGGCCCAAAAATCAAATTTGCTTAGGTATTTTTGCTTACAAGAACAAGCAGAAATTACAAATATTTTTGAACCTACATGGTTTTAACATAAGAAATAAATACTTCCCCATGAGAATAAAAGGCCACTTAAGAAAATTAAAAAACCCATGTGTCATAAGGCACAATAACTGAAAAGAGATTATTCACTCCTAAAATTATTAGAAGGGCTCTATCATCCATGATGCAATTAAATAAACTAAGACCGTCAAAATCATAGAGCAGTAAAATATTTTGAATATTATAAATCAAGCATGCATGTGCTAGCAATTTATGCAATAGTATCACATTCTTTTTTTTAATGACTCATCCAAACTCAAAATGCATATTGTGTATAAAAACAAAGTATATTTATGTGGCACGGCGAGAGATGGATTTCAAAATAGACTGCCGAAGGAAATCCCTGCAGACGGAGAGAAAAAAGAAGAATCTTCAAGACTTCAACATAGAAAGCCTTCAACTCAACCTTCTTTGATGTTGCTTCAGCTTCTGCCAAAACATCGTCCATGCTCTTAGATAATTTCTCTGTGGTCTTCTTTGTTCTGCATAGCCAGTTAACCATATCTTCTAATCAGCCCCTTTTGAAACATCTGTTGACCCTTTGACATACAGTGTATGTCTCAACCTATCACTAGAAAAGCAAAAGAAGCAACAGAAAACAAGAACTTCCCTCTAAACTGACCTTGCTTTCAAATCTTCTTTCACCACCCCTATTTTCTCATTTAACTCCTTTACAGATTGTTGGAATTCTGGATTGCTGTCATAAAGTCAAACAAATGAATTTTTCCAAAAGCACAATGAGGCATCAAAAATGAGAAATAACATACTTGTATGGAAGAAAATGATAGGGGAAAAAACACACCTACAGATAATGTAGATACAAAAGAAAGCAAATGGCCTCTTATAATGCCAACATTTAGTGTTAACCATGTTACCCTCATGTCAAAGATGATAGCACGTCATATTATTACTTATTGAAAAAGGGTAAAACTATTATAACATCAAATAACAAAAATAATCTAAGCAAAAGTACTCTAGACATTGAAGCTTTAATTTATAAAAGAAAATTCAAAATACGGAGCAAAATCCACACAATCTGGAAGTACAATGGTTCTGCATATCTTGGGTCAGCAAAAACCTTGCTAGTAGAAACTTTTCCAATAAGCAATTTCCACAATTGCAACCTGGTGTAAGTTAAGAAAGACAACATAACGACTTAAATCTCCCACACCAACTGGCATAATTCCATGGCCCCCCATCAACCGAGATATCTTCTTTACTTATCAAAATGTGCTATCTATTGGCCATTAATTTTATTCACGGCCTCATGTCAATTTATTTCCTCTGAATTTGGATTTCATATGCTTCATTTTTTGCGCTATCGATGTTTAGCAACCTCCTTTCCTCCCTAACTCCAATCACCTGATCTCAGCAATACACTGTCAACAACGGTCTGGATCACCTTTGGTGAGGCATATACAAGAGGAAGTGAATCAAAAATTAGTTGATGGTCATTCTAAAAGGCATGCATCAAATGCCAAATATCTGGTCTGAATCAGCCAGTAACCATCATATATACCAAACCAGCAAGAACCAGTACCCAGCATCACCTTGGGAACAAAATGTGGGCAAACTGGCTGGAACTACCCCGAACCAGCCACTTAGCAACTCACACAGCTCCACAACAAGCTTATAGGTATTTTCACTTTTTTAAATATTTCAAGTCATGCTGGCCAGTGCCCCATGACCGTGAAGTGCATACCATATCATCCAGTGACCAAGCCAGGCCTGTACTCTGATTTTTAGAACTTAGCTGAAAAGATTATTTAAAAAATCTCTAACAATGAAGGGAAATTTTGCTTCAAGAGGCATCAAGAAATTCAGCACATCAAAATCTCTTTTGACAATTGAAGCTTTCCTGTTTGCTTCAAGTGTTAAATTACACTCCATGTTAACCATATAATGACCACAAATAAGTAGCCATCCAACCAAGGCCTTTCAATTCTCAAATCACATCAACACATTAGCAAATCATTTAGTAAACATATTCTGGATAGTTGTGAATCTTGATGCTCGTACCTCTGTCATTTTGAAAATTGGAATATGAAATTGATTATAACAAGTACCACACTCCCTCTATAAGACCTACAACCCCAACATTAGTAAAAATGATGTGCCATCCTCCTATTATCTTATCTTTTATATGCATGATTTTCCTAATGGATCTGCAGCAAAAGCAAACCTCTAATGAACCACCAATTGAATATTCCTCCCATTATCTCCCATAAAGAAGTGGATCCAAAACCGCTTGCATGTCCTTCCACCATGCATAATCCAATATTTTCTCTGCTTTAAAAGGTGATATTACACCAACATTCCCAACATTAGTATGATGATATCCTCATCTAATTTAGAAGGATACACCAAACTATCTCAATATAATAATTTATAAATCATTTCCAATTTTATAGCTTTGCCCTCACTCAACTAATAGTTAGCAAAAACTATCTAGATATTTTAATCACTTGAATTTCTAAAGTACAAAGTCAGTTGTACATCACTCCTTATCATAAGGCTCCATGAAACTCGAAAATAGCCTCTTGCATACATCAGCTAGGAATGTCAGCACCTTGCACAGCATTTTGGAGTGTCTTGTCTAGAAATACTTTATTGTGATAAACAATATTTGAATTCTCAACTATTCTGCTACTAAAAATTATTAATCTAGAGTTTCCATAAATCTTCTAACCAAGAATCACATCTTTTTCTTTCTTCTTTTTTTTCTTCTAAATTTATAGTGGCACAAATGCAAGTTTTTCTCAATAAAATCTATACTGACAGGTCAAGTTACTTATTTATTAAGTTTTCACTTGTAAAGTTTTATCTTTATATATGGTACATAGGTGTCCCTACAAAAAGATTTTTTGAAATTAAATCCAAAACTTGGGGGATACCTAGACACATGGCATAGGATAACACTAGGCTTACACAAAACCCTCCAAAATTTTGAATTTAGAAACCTATCACATTCATTACTATAAGTTTAAACAATGTGCAGTACACTATTGAGTAATAATGAATAATTAATGATACAAAATTAGTACATATACCCACATTCAACCATTCCCCACAACATCTTATTCAAGGTTCACCATACCAAGAACCAGTATTGTTTGATATGGTGCACATAAGTCAGGTGGATCAAGAAGCTCCAACACATAAACAAAATCGAATGAGGCTGAACTAGACAGTTCGATTCGATTTGGTATGCTGGTATGGGATTAGCATGGATGGTACAAGCAATTCAAGATAGTCCACCCCCCATACCAAACCGAGAAGCCAAATCGTCTTGGTTCTAAGCCGGTTCAGTTTGGTTCATCCCGAACCACTCGGTTAGGGATGATTTGGCGAACCCTAATCTTATTCAAGCACTTGTAACATGCATAAGAGAATAGAGAGCATTGGCATACCAAAGGTGAACCAAGTCACCAACCATCATGTGTCAATAGATATGAAATATAGACTTAAGCAAGTATTGATTCTCCACTAGCATTGTATGATGCACTCAACCATGGACGGCTATGAGTTGGTGCTTCAAACCTTGGTAGCATTTATAGTGATATATTGTGATAGAGCATGGGCTATACTAAAGCCTTGTAACATCTGAATTTCAAGGGGCCCCATTTATGTAAAAATCATAAATTGTCTGCCTGCTTAAATTAATAAACAACAAGAAAATCGTTATAGTCATGGTATTTGTTATATTGGCATTTTTCAGATCCCATTATCATGGTTTTTATTTTTATTTTTATTTTTGAGATACAACAACAAGATGCTTCATTGGAAATCAGTTAGAAGCATCAACAAGCATGTGCTAAAGCAAGAACACAGACCCAACCAGAAGATTGCAACTACAAGGTTCTAATTCCTCATCTCAGGTGGAACATCATTGGATTTACTGGCCACACCAAAATTTCCTATGAGAGACCGAAAAGCATCTACCAGGAGGAAACCTAGATTTTTCAACTGTTACATAGGATCCACCTTTCTCACAAAAAAACTCAAAATTAATTTTGAAAAACTTAAGAAATTCTTTGTATGCAATATAGTAAGAAGAGATCAATTAAAGCAACGAGAAAATCAAAAAGAATATGCTAGCATATAAGATACTGACTAGAAAGAAATAAATAGTTCAGAACATTAGATCACATGAATGGTCTCAAATGCCAATTATGTATTGGACCAATGCCAAAACTTAGCATGGGTCCGCAAGTAATTTGTTTAACCCTTTTTTATATATATTTTCGGTTGCAAAAGCTTTTTATATTTCTCTTTTATGTTAAAAGAAAGTTTTGCGTGTGTGCTCACGTGACATAAAATGCACTGTACAAGCAAATCAAAAGTCATTCACTTCAATCATAACTTCAATAAAGCTTCCAATCTTTTATTTGTATATGGCACTAACCCCAAGAGGCATGACTAGTTTGTTTCTTAGGTCTAGTTCAAATGCTCTCAAGCACCTCATCAAGCAACACACACATCTCTCAAAACTCCTACCTTTTTCAACCCAATAATCATTCTTTCTAAAAGATTATGTCCACTTGGTCTACTGCTGCTCTTAGCCATTTCATCAAATATCTGATACCTAACTTAATATGAAAAAAAAGTAACTAAATGCATAAAAAACATAGTAAAAGAGGTTCTAGGAGAATCAAAAGGGTCAGGACTATTAGGAAAAAGAACTTGGGAATGGAATGAGGAAATTTAAGCTGCCATCAAGCTTAAAAGAATAAACTACAAAATTTGGCAAGAAGCTAGGAATGAAGAAAGTCTTAACTATAGGAATGCAAAGAAAGAAGCTAAAAAAGCATATTTTAAATATGATGATTTATAATAGACTAGATACAAAAGAAGCTAAAAAGCTATATATAAACTAGCAAAACTAAGAGAAAAAAAAAAAGATCTTGACTATATTGAATGCGTTAAAGTGAAGATAAAAGAGTCTTAGTAAAAGAAGAAGAGATAAAAGAATGATAAAAAAAATATTTTAAAAAATTATTAAATAAAAATAATTTAGTAAATTTAAGAGTAGAAGAACGTGATAACCTAGGAGTAACAAATGAAAATAATTTTTTTCGTAGATTTAGCATACTTAAGATTAAAAATGCTTTGAGTAAAATGAAAAATGCAAAGGCATTAGAGCCAAATGTGATCCCTATTGAGGTTTGGAAAGGCTTAGGAGAAATTGGAGTCATGTGGTTAACCAATTTATTTAACATAATTGCAGCAACTAAAAGAATGTCGGATGATTGAAGAAAAAGTATATTAATACCCATATACAAAAATAAAGGAGATATTCAAAATTGTGCAATTCATAGAGGAATTAAGTTGATGAATCATAGAATGAAATTGTGGGAAAGAGCAATAAAAAATTAAATAAGAGCTGAAACTTTGATGTCAAATAATCAATTTAGATTTATGCCTAGAAAATCGACCGTTGAAACTATTTATCTATTAAAGAAATTGATGGAAAGCTATAAGAAAGAAAAAAGACCTCCATATGGTCTTTATTGATTTAGAGAAAGCATATGATAAAGTACCTAGAAAAATAATATAATGAATTTTAGAGAAAAAAAGTTACCTAAAGGTACATAAAATTGATAAAAGATATGTATGATAGAGCAATAACTATTGTTAAAACAACAATAAAAGAAACTAGTAAATTTTTAATTACTGTAGGTTTTCATCTGCCTTAAGTCCATATCTTTTTGCAGACAATATAGTGTTGATTGATAAAACTAAATCTGGAATAAATGCTAAACTAGATATTTGCAGAGAGGCTTTAGAATCTAAAAGTTTCAAAATTTGTAGAACTAAAACTAAATACATGAAATATAATTTTAGTAGAAGTAAAAATACAAATGAAAAGATAGAAGATTGTAAGCCAAGAGATACCAAGAAGTAAAAAATTTAGGTATTTGGGATCAATTATTCAGCAAGAAGATGAAATAGATGAAGATATGAATCATAGAGTTAAAGCAGAATGGATTAAATAGAGAAGTACTTCGGGAGTATTGTATAATTGATGCATCCCATTAAAATTAAAGAAAAAAAATTTATAAAACCTCTATTAGACCAGCTATTATATATGGAACAAAGTATTGGGCAATATGGAAACAACATATAAATAAATTAAGTGTAACAGAAATGCGCATGTTAAGATAGATATATGATAAAGCTTTAAAAGATAGAATTAGAAATAAATATATACGAGAAATGATAGGAGTAGCTCCAATTGAAGATAAAATGAGAGAAAATCGATTACAGTGGTTTGGACATATACAATAAAGACTTTTAGATGCTCCAGTTAAAAAGAGTGATCTTTTAACAATCCATTGTAATGATAAAAATAGAGGTAGACCTAAACTAATATGGACATAAATAATTAAGAGATATAACTATTTATAATTTGAGTGTCAACTTAGTCCTGAATAGAGTAGAGTGAAGGAAGTAGATTCATGTAGCCGACCCCATGTATATGGAAAAAGGCTTAAATGAGTTGAGTTGAGTATCTGATATGTATCTTAAAAATTCAATATTGCTAAAACAACCAGTTATTAGATTCTAAAACACATGATTACACTAAGAGATTTTATCAAATAAATTGAGATTAATACATTAAGTCCTAATGTACAACATGATGGATCAATCTTTTTTCTTTAAAAAAAAAAGTTCATTTCTATGTTTGCAAATATGGGCATGCTAACTGCAAGATTCTTTTGCATCAATGAGAGAGCTCAAATAATATTAGGCTCAATATTCAAATGAGCCCTTTATTTAACATTTTTCACTCAAATGTTAACTGCTTCCCAAGAAACATTTTATTATAGGGTAGCTCATCCATATCATGGGCATGTCATGCTATAGGCATAAAGCCATTAGCATATTCTTGCATTGAACAGGATGCATGATGGGATTAATGAGTTAAGCGTTGTACATGAGAGACATAGGTTGGGAGACTAGCATTTTGTTACATGATAATTTGATTGTGATCGGATCCTAACTCCATAAACAAATACAGAGGGAGCAGAACATCTCAAGAATTAAATACAGAGGGATCCCAACTCCATAAACAATAATAATAATAATAAAATCCTCAAAACAAGAAATACAATATTAACAATATTGAGTTCATTCATAGCTTTCTTGAGAATGCAATAGATTTACACCAAGATGCTCCAAGTCATTAAATAATCAAGTAGCACACAACAAATGTAACAACAAAACAAAGATTTCAAACATTGTCACAACTAGAAATACCAAACTAATAAACAATAATTAAGCTAATTTGCAATGAAAATTTTGAACTAAAGGATGCACAAAAGTGTATATCGATACATTTTCCTATGAATTAGAAGACTTAAAACTAATAAATAGATTGTTGCTTCAAAGACCCAGACATCAAGCCCTATACCATTGATTCATTTAAGTTGGTATGATTTATGATCCCCTCTCAACCTGAAGTCAACAATTCAAAATGATGAAACAATTCTAGCTATGGCAGCTATAGTCAAGAGAGAGGTAGGCTTTTGAATATTAAAGGCCAGTAGATAAATAGGATATCCTAATATATGCAATTCCAAATATAAATTACATTAAGAGAAAATCTTTCCTACACTTACATGGTACAAATGATCATTCAAGAAAATATTGTCTTTAAAGCCTAATTTTTCTAAAGACTCTTTAAAGCTATCAAATAAATACAAATAGAATATTAAAGTTTGTTTTGGAATATCAAATATATGCACACCTATCAACTAAAGGATTATTGAGACAAACATGTAAAACCAGCCACTTTGTCTGTAAAGGATGGCTATATCTTTAAAGAACAACAAATCGTGACAGAAAAATGAATAAAAGCTTTTAAAAGAATATTACCAATTTACTTCAAGCATGTTTTCCCTAAAGCAACAAAGCCATTGAAATATGTCATGAACAAAACATTTATAAGAGCTACTTTCTCCAGATGGGACAGCATTCAATACTTATATAACTTATATAAAAGAAATCTTGGGATGGTAAAAGTGAAAACACCTTTTAGCTTCTCCTTTCAATTGCTTTGAGAACTCATTGAAGACACTAAATTGACGGTGTTTTGAATTTCTGTTTTCCATGACCAATCGGCAGTGCATATTTGTTACCTAACCAACATAAAATGTATTGACATATAAGCACATATGGTTATGACTGAGAACTTGTCTTTAGACAGGTCCCTTGTCCAAATTAGAGAAATGAATATGCATAGTAAATAATAAGGTATTTTTATATTTTATAAATAATAAATTTACAAAGAATTACAACTGGAAAGGTTCATTACCTCTTTAAATCTCCTGTAATGAATACAGGAAGCAAGATAATACAGTCATGAGTAAACACATGACTCATTGTCTATCCTTTTTCCTATTCCCTTCTTCAAGTAGATAATTTAAACACATGAATATTAAAAGCATCCAGTTTTTGTCCCAGTAGGTGAGCTTGGGAGATTCTCACCCCCCACCTAAAGAGGACCTGCTGTACGTATAGAACATGCCCAATGCTATATCCCAGAGGTTAATGTTGATGGTAAATGGCTATTACATAACAATGTGCATCAAGCTGAATTGCAGATTTCGTCCCATCAGTGAACAAAGCATTGGTAAAAAGCTTAATAACTAAGTCATTCCTCAACATAAAGTTTCTCAAAGACAACACTAGAGGGGACAAAGCTTGCTTTCTTCACTCCATGAATTAGAGAGAAATGTTCATGATGATAAAATAAGGTGGCAGCCTTAAAACAATGTAACTTCAAAATCAAGAAACAAAGAGCCTATTTAACATTGTCTTTCCTTCTATTCTCTATTTTTTTAAAAAAAATACAGAAATTGAAAAAAAATTGTTTGATGCTATAGTTTTTATTTCTATTTTCCAAAAGTCATTTTCATTATTTTTTTTTTTAAAAAAGTAAGTAATCCTTTTAAGGTTTTCAAAAACAAGAAACTCATTTTTTTTATCACCACCCACCCGTCACCATGTTGCCACCCTCGCCATTGTGTCACCACCTTCACTATTTTGTTGGCACCTTCACAACCACCATCATTGTTACCACCGCCTCCAAAATACTAAAGCCACCATTACTGCCACCTCTACCACATCAGTAGTGCTCTCACCATCACCACCATTGCCACCACTACTACCACCATTGTCATAACCACTACCTCCACTACCTTTGCTACTACTACCACTAGCTTCACCGCTATCACCATATTTGTTTCTAAAAGTAACCTGCTATACCAACATGTTTACATTTTTTAAATTAAAAATAAAAATAAAATTCTATTTTCTCTTTATAAGAATTTAAAAAAGTGAAAATGATGCCAAATGACACCTAATATTGCAAAAAATGAAGGTTTAGAACTAAAGGAATATGTCACAACCATATAATATTTAAGGACATACATACTAAGTAGTTCCAAGACAACTGATGGAAGAGCATATCACTTTGTATATGGTAAAATGTAGCTAAATATAACTATCTTTAATTTATTTTGGACTTCATGAATTATAGGTTTAATTTTAGAGACTTTTGCTATCTTTGCACATGAAGTGAAAGAGAAGAAATTTTGTTAGGAAAATTTTTCTTTTTCTTGGAAAAAAGGAAATTCAATGGGTGAAAATAAAAAGAAAATTAAGGGCTAACTTTTTTCCAATATGTAGCGATTTTGAGAGAAAAGTAGACAAAAAAAATTCTAGAAACTTCTTCATATAACTTTCTTGCAATTTTCTCAGTTCATCCAAGCAACAAAAAAAATATTAACTTTCTTTTCTTATGTTGATATATTTTCTTTCATTTTCTTGGCAACCAAAAAAGTTATTATAAGCTGTCAAATAAATTCTTCGGACTCCTTAAAACCCATAGTTCTACCAACTTAGGAAAAATATCCTATATAGTCTTTTTTGTTCTTTCTCGCTACTTTTTCTTTTAAGTGATAAGTTGCACATCACCATAAAAACAATTGGTTTTTAGGAGATTTTGATAGATTAAGATGTTTAACTTAATCAGCAGAGGATATACATCATGCTAATTAACAAAGATGAGGTTGTCTTTCTATTTTTCTTTCAAAATTTCTCACAAACAATACTAAAGCAGAATTCATATCTTTCAAAGTTGGGTGACCATGCTTGTCAATACTTTAGGTCTCGAGGATTCACCCATCAAATTTGATTGTGAACTCTACAGAAAAGCCCCATTGGCCATCTATCAATCTTCCATGGTCTGATCTCTCAAATTCTAAGCATTTGCAGACACAATCATCAAAATCAATTCTCACCAATATCCAATGGCCACATATTGAAATTATAGATACAAGAAGCAAAACATTGTTATATCATTGGATGTGTAAGCCCTCTAAACAAGATCCACAAAGTATAGGATACCTTCTCAATCAACAATATATAATCTTCTTGATGATGGAGACTGCAACGCATCCCAATAACAAATTTAAAAATCCCATTGACTATAACATCCTTATTCCACAGTTTCTTCATTATTGGCATCTAGAAGTACCCATTAGCGTGTTTCACAGACTCTTAAATTTTAATCCCCAAAAATCTAGAAAGAAATTGTGACAAAATTGTGAGGCTCCTTTTGGAATGACAACTCTACATCCTCTAGCAACAGAAATGCATGGCCTCCCACACTAGCAATATTCTCTCAGATATTCCATGCTAGCCTCTCCATTGACATCATAGTCAGCAGCAACAACCCCTCAAACCCAGCTCTTCTCAATCTCAAGCTGAAATGCACCAAGATTGAGTTCAAGCAAGCCAGGCCCGACCTCAATTTTCGTAGCTTGGAACAAACTCAAGCTGAGCTCAAGCTGTCTTTGCTCACTTGTGTTCCACCAAATTACATGCTAACATAGGTTTAGCAATCAAAGGATTCAATGGACTTCATAACTAGAGAAGGTTTTTGTCAAAAGTTGGATTAAACTTATTGTCCAGAGAAAAAAAAAAATTCAAACAGTATACTTATAGCTGCATTATTTCCTTTGCACAGAACAAATAAAATTTTGCAGAAGTATATATATTATGTTAAAAAGCTGATCCTCATTATATTTTTTAATTTAAAAAAGCTATGTGATCTATAAGTTCTGAGGGGTTAAATTGTAACAGTTGATCACCTATTGCAAACATGGCTGCAACTAAAGCATGCAATTTTACCTTGACATCTATATTTGTGACCTGCTATTACTAACTTACACAATATTATAAATCATTTTGAAAACCTCTTAGCACATATCCATTGCATTGGCTATTATCTCAACAAAATTATATGCTTTCATCAATCTCTTTCTATTTCTTTTTTCAAGGAGAAAAAAAAAAAAGTATTTGGGATCAATTATTCAGCGAGAAAGCAAAATAGGTGAAAATATGAATCATAGAGTTAAAACAGGATGGATTAAGTGGAGGAGTGCTTCGGGAGTATTATATGATTGACGCATCCCATTAAAATTTTAAAAAATTATCAAACCACTATTAAGCCAGCTATGCTATATGGAACATAGTGTTGGGCAATACAAAAACAATATATGAATAAATTAAGTATAACAGAAATACGCATATTAAAATGAATATATGGTTTAGAATTAGAAATAAATATATATAAAAAATAATAGGTGTAACCCTAATTGAAAATAAAATAAGAGAAAATCGATTACGGTGGTTTGGACATATACAACGAATATCTTTAGATGCTCCAATTAGAAAGAGTGATCTTTTAACAGTCTATGATAATGATAAAGATAGAGGTAGACCTAAACTAATATGAACAAAAATAATAAGAGAGATATAAGTATTTGTAATTTGAGTGTTAACTTAGTCCTAAATAGAGCAAAGTGGAGAAAGCAGATTCATGTAGCCAACCCTATGTAGTTGAAAAAAAAGGCTTAGATGAGTTGAGTTGAGTTTAGAAGGTTTTCTCAGAAAACCTCTTTAGACAAAAGTTATATGAAGTTCTTCTTCCATGACACTTAGATTCATGTTGTAGCCTTCACAAAAAAGATATTAGAGTTGGTAACATGCATGTCTATGAGATGCAATCAATCTCTCAATTTTATGTCACACAAATGGCATTACAAAAATTGAGTGTGGGACAATGAAATAGCTTAGGAACTCACATTAGGGCATGTTGGTACACAACTCATGTTGAGTTGATTAATCATGAGCTAGCAAAATACATATATTATCTTTCTGGCATTGATGTGGTATTGATGAAAAGAATACGACCAATAGCTAACTAAATTAAGTGATAAAAATGAGGCATAATGTTGGTTACTCAGATTAATCACATTATTGTAATAAATGAGCAAATGGCAATGATACACATTAACCTTTTGATTTATTTATATTTATATCAAAATTGTTTCTTTTACTTTTATATTTAGCATCAAGTCCTAAATCAAAATAGTGAAAGTCCAAGCATGAAGTTTCAATATATCTACAAAACTCTTTGTTAATCTATTGAGGCACGAATTAAAGTTCAAACTATCAGGTCAGGTGAGATGCCCTCATAAGTAGTGTTGTTGTGGAATTCCGTTCTCCAACTTGGGGGTGGCGCACATCAGGATACGGATGACGATCTTCTGTCCGGTAAAACCTACAAGACAGTCTTCATGCAAGAAACACATGGGTGGTCCCTATGAAAGACCCTTCGATACCTAAGTCAGTGAAAATTCTTAGCAAACAGATGAGAGAAGAAGGCTCTAGCAAAAGGATCTCTCAAGGATGGCCTTCTGAGAGCTATCAACTCTGCTAGAGTTTCTGGGGTTAGCTTAAGCATACCTAAAAGGATCTTAGGACAGAGTATTTATAGACCGCTGAAATAATGGCGGATGGTTACCTGATTTCTTGGGCACATGTTAGGAAATCCAAAGCCGGTATGATTTGAATCTAATTAGTTATGGAATTGTTATGATTCGAATCTTGGTGGTTAGAGGGATTGAAGGCTGATTGGTGCTCCACGATTCAGTTATTCATGGGCGACAGGCCATATTAGTCTTTGTTTTCTTTTTAGGATGTTGGAAGTCGATGTGATTGGAATCCCGCTAGCTGATTGGGGATTTGAAATTTCGTTGATTACAGTCGAAGGGTCATATTCGGCTTCCATTCCTATTTTAGAAGGATTGTTGTGATATCTGTGAGATTTGGGCAGCTCACCTTCCATAATCCTTGGCGTAGCTCAAGGCGATGAGGTGCCTAAGCCGAAAAGTTTCTCGATCTCATCGAAGTATAGAGATGGCTCAGTCCTGCCGAGGTAGGAAGATTGCTCAGTCATGACAAGGCATAAAGGTAGCTCGATCCTGCCGAGGTATGAAGACAGCTCGATCATGCCGAGGCATAAAGGTAGTTTGGCCCTGCCATAGTGGAGACAATTCAGCTCTGTTGAAGCACCGTGGTAGATCAGTTGTATTTTGTCTTCTTCTGGGTGTAGCTGTTAGCGGGTCGAAAGTCAAAAATGGCCCTTCCCATCTGCCACGTGCATTGATATCGAGGCGATGACGATCTTATCCCGCATCACATGTCCTCCACTCCTTAGCCCGAAGCGTAGGTTCGGGCATAGGAAGTAGAGTTCCAGATGGCTCGATCCGATTGGAGAGATTTGAATTTGTAAAGGCGCACCATGATGGCTTAATAAATGCCACGTCGCCGTTTTATCATTTCTTTTAGGCGGATGAGGCGAAACCCTTCATTTTCAGTGAGCAACGATTGGTAGAATGACATGTGGCGGGCTCTTGTGTCGGCAGTACCCAGGTTGACAGTCTAAGCGCTTGGGGATTCTCGCTGGTGATATCCCGTTCTTTTGTCGAGGCGGTTTAAAAGGAGCTTAGGTGGCGCCTTTCCTGTTGTGTTTTCTTCTTGTTCCTTCCTTCAGAAACTCCCAAACCCTATGCTTCTTATGAGAGTTTTCTTTGCTTACCCCGGGGACATGGAACACCCAAGCGATTTCGCCTCGACGATGACCTCGGTGGATTCCTCAGGATGTTCGGCTACGTGTTTTGGAACCCGAACAGAGGGTTACGAAGCAATTGGAGTCCGGGGTTTTCTTCTACAAAGAAAGCTTACGGGCGGGTCTTAGGTTCCCCATTCATCCATTGGTGGGAAAAATAATGAGGTTCTATGGAATTTGCCCAATGATGGTAGCTCCGAATAGCTAGCGCAACATCATTGGGTTCATTTCCATGTATACTCTTGTTGGAGTGACGGCGACGCTTCTTATGTTCCAAATTACAGCCTCGTCTTTGGAAAGAACTCAGAGTGGCCCTATATCAGACCCTGGAGATCTTTTAAGATGATATCAGAGACTCTATCTTCCATAAAGGGATGAAAGTCTCGATTCTTCATTGCTGAGGGGAATGTTGGGTTTGGTTTCCCTCGGATTTGGGCGATCTATCTCAAGGATCTGAATGAACGCCCGAAGTTGACAAGACGAGAGGAAGAAGACCTCACTATCCTCCGTAGTGGCCAAGTGTTGCCCATTGGTGTTCTCTTGTCCGATGATGCCCTGTACAAAGCTGGGCTCAACCCTCTTGACCCTCGAGGTGAGTTTCATTTTCATTTCTCTACATTGAATAGGTCATGAGGATCTCTAATTAATTGAAATCTTTTTGCTGCGTTCACAGCTAAAAGGTTGAAGTATGGAGCCCAGTTAAGGGATATGTTGGGCAAGCGTCCTAGGAAGCATGGTTTTGATGAAAGGCGCAAGCCTGAGAAGAAACCCCACCTCCTTGAGTCGACCTCAAGGGGGACGAAAAAAGTTAAGACTGGTCGGCAATCTTCCATGCCGACAAAAAGGAAAGAGGAAGCATCAGCGGTGGGAAGGTTGGCCTCGCTGGAGAAGAGAGTGGCGATCGAAGAAAATTTAGAAGAGGGTACCGACATAGCTCTCCGTTCACAAATAATGGTGGTGTTGGATGATTCTGATGAAATACCACCACCTAGTCATAAGGTCCCTCCGCCTGAGGATAAGGTGCTCCCTCCTGAGAGGATTGAGAGCTTAGAGATTTCCATAGCTCGTGAAGGAGATCTTCCGATTCAAGGATCTCCCATTGAAGGGATAAGGGAGGCCGAAGGAGACACCAAGGCACGGGAGAAGCCTGTTATTGAAGAACTCCCCCCAGAGGCACCGAGAGGAGCTGGAGGAGATGCTGAGGCTGGGGGGTGCCTCCTGCTGAAGAATTTCCCCCGGCAGAGCCGAGGGAAGTCGGACAAGTGTTCGTGGATCAGGAAGAGTCCTCGGATGAGGAGACTGATCAGGCCGAAGTTCCTCGGGCTAATGCGTCAGCTGAAGGGGCCAATCCGGCCAAAGTTGCTCAGGTCGAGATTTTGGTTGAAGAGGCCGAGCAAGTCAAAGTTCCTCGGACTGAGACTCTTCAGATCAACTTATCGGCCGTTAATTTGCTCGCGCCTGATCCTAACGTCGAGGAGATGCTGGCAGCCCTGATGCGGTCCGCCCTGAGTGGAGGGGAAAGTTCTTTGGCAAGGGCCTGTCGAAGAGGATCTTGTTGCGCAGCCTCTGGGTGATTTGATGTTCCGAGGGATGTCGACCTCTTACCTGAAATCAACAATTATCCCCTCACTAGAATCGCAACGGCATATGCTTCCTGGGTAAGTTGAAACATCAGGTCATCTTATTTTTATTGATTTATTTAGCCGAAACTCATTATCAAGGATTTATTGCATAATGCCCTTTTACTAAGGGCGTTGTGCTATCGCTTGAACTTGGCCATGGGAGCCTGTGTCCAAGCTAGGAGGGAAATCGCCATCCTTCGAGAGCGAGCGGCGTCAGCCGATAAGACTTCCAAGGCTTTGTTACTAGCCCAAGAAATGCTGAAAAAATCAAAGAAAGCAGGGCAGGTCGCTCAAGAAAGAACATCAAAGCTTCGGGCTGAAATCGACGAGCTTAGGGGAGCTCGTGAATTAGCCGATAAGGCTCAATTGGAGTTGTTATAGTGCCGAGCTGAGCATACTAAGGAGATAGAAGCCTTAAATAAACGTTTTGCCGAGGAGAAGAACGGCTTAATTAAGCGATTTGCCGAAGAGGGGTAATTTAAATCAGCGACTTGCCAAGGAAAGTGACAGGTCAAGATGGCATCAGGAGCAGATTGTCAAGCTTAAGGCCGACCTAGCTCGGGCTAAGAAAGAAGCCGAGGACGGGCAGCAGAAGATCAATGAAACCATGCCAAGGTTGCATTGATATAATAAGGAGAGGTCAAAGGCCTTTAAGCAAATCAAACAAATAAAAGCAGAGAAGGCTCGACGAGACGAAGAGGTACGACTCAGACAAGTTTCCTTGCTTTACCTTCCTTTTGATTCCCTTTTATCGTTGTTAGCTCGGTCGATCTTGCTTTTTCCAGATGAACAAGATTATGGTCTATGCCCATGATAAGATACGAGCTTTGAGCAGGGAACTGGCTTCAAGTCACCAAAAGTGTTCCGAGCTCCGCGACCAAGCGATCGAGGCCAATAGGCAGGCCGTTTCGGCAGTGGAGAGACAAGAATTCTGCCCAATTTATGGAGGAACGAATGGTGGCTTATGCAAAAGCATATCAGCTCGGAGGGGAGGGCGTACGAGCGAGGGTCTCTTGGGAGTACCCAGATCTAAACCTCTCCTTCTTAAAAGCCAAAAAATATTGTAGCCGTACGCCAGGGGCTGAGTCATCGGCAGTGGTTCAATCATCCGTCAGGACCGAGTATGAGGAAACATCGGATATTGACTTTGATGTGGTATCGGAGCAAACATAACCAAGGAGCTAGCGGCGACCACTCAGAAGGGAGAAGTTCCCCATCCCACTCCCGGGAGAACCGAAGCTCCACCGCCAATCTGTTGCTGCGGAATTTCATTCTCTGACTTGGGGGCGGCACACGTCAGGATATAGGTGGCGATCTCCTATCCAGTAAGACCTGCAAGACAGTCTTCACGCAAGAAACACAGGGGGTGGTCCATGCGGAAGACCTTTCGACGTCCAAGTCAGTGGAGATTCTTAGCAAACAGATGAGAGAAGGCTCCAGCAGAAGGAACTCTCAAGGATGGTCTCCTGACGCTCGGGAGCGAAGATTCTTTTCTTCTGTTTGATTGTCGGAACGTCTCATCCATGTTGAGGCGATGGACGAGCACGTTCGGACTAATTCCTGGCATGTCCGAGGCCGACCATGCAAAGACGTCGGTATTCCTTCGAAGGAACTCGATCAGATCTTGTCGAGGCTTGCCTTCCAGCTGGGACCCGATCCTTATGGTTTGATTGGGTCAAGCTTCGTCAAGTGGCACTTCTTCGAGCTCTTCGACTGGCTCTCCCGATCTTGCCGAGGCTTGCCTTCCAGTTGGGACCCGATCCTTATGGTTTGATTGGGTCAAGCTTCGTCAAGTGGCACTTCTTCGAGCTCTTCGATTGGCTCTCCCGTTGCTCGGCGAAATCTTTCCGAGCATCAAGCCCGTCAACCTCGGGTCTTTTAGACTGAAGGTCAGCGACGAAGCAGCACTGAGCCTCGGCCTGATTCCCTTGAACTGTCCCTACTCCCCATTCTGTAGAAAATTTCATGGCGAGATGAGAGATGGATATTACTGCCCTGAGGGACATCTATCCGGGTCTGCCAAAGAATGCATTGTACGGCGACCGAAGTTTGATCATTACAAAATCTGCGGATACAATCACCACACAAGGCCAAATGCCAGCTCGAACCGTTAGGGTAATAACTCCTTTGGGAGAAATAGTATCGCCAGTGAACCACATTAGGATAGAGTCCACGGCTCGAAGGTCTTCCATCCGCATATTCATCTTTACAAAAGTATCAAAATACAAAACATTAACAGAGCTTCCACTATCAACCATAACATGATATACATCGTATTTGTTCATGTTAAGAGATACAACTAAAGCAACATTGTGCGGGTATTGTATCCCTTGGAGATCTTCATCTGAAAAAGAAAGTTCCTCGGATCGGATCCTCTTTGGCGGTTTTCTTCCTCACCCGACTGTACTTAGGAAGATCCAATCATGGCGATCATGTTAACACTGCCGACAGCTAGCGGGTTTGGCAGAGGCAGTTGCCGAGGTTCGGATTGATGATCTTCTCAATTATTCGGCTCGGGGGCTCTTCTGAATCGATCAAGCCTCCCTCGGCGGATGAGTTGCTCAATTTCATTCAGAGCTGCCAGCATTCCTCGGTATCATATCCGTAGTCTCGATCGTATCCCTTCGAGTAATGTTTCCTCGAAGGAGAGTTGGCCGGGGAAGTTGTCCGATCTCCATCAAGATTTGTGCTCGCGGCACAGTGAGCGGAGTGAATTGATTAAACCTTCACGCCGAGCTTCTGGTACGATCTCTTGACGATGGAGAAGGAATTCTTTGATGGCGATGCAGACTTACAGGGCGAGGGGGCTAGTGCTTCTCCGAACCTTTCTTCTTTTTTGATTGCTCGGCTCGGACCGATCTTCTTGATTCCTCGACCCTGGCATATTTGTCTGCCAGAGCCATTATGTCGGAGAGGTTCTTCAGATAGTTAACTTCCATAGCTTGGTAGAAGTCCCCCTTCTTCGACACTTCACCTGCTAGGGCGGACATGGCCACCTCATGGTTGAGGTGGTCTACTTTCAGCATGGCCGTATTGAAACGACCAAGAAAACTTTTCAATGACTCCCCCTCTCGCTACTTAACTTCAAAGAGGGAGTCTGTTTTCTTCGATGGCAACGGCTGCTGACGAACTAGCTAATGAATAAATGGTCCAGTTCGTCAAAAAAGCCAATAGAACTCGGCTTCAAGCCGTTGAACCATGTTCTGGCAAATCCCCTGAGGGTGGAAGGAAAAGCTCGGCATAAGATCGTATCTGACGCTTCATGGAACATCATGATGGATCAAAAGCTGCTCAGGTGGTCATCTGGATCCGTAGATCCGCGATAGGGCTCGATGGTGGGGAGCTTAACATGAAGTGGAATCATCTACAGCATAATTTCTTCAGTAAAGGGAATACCTTGCTCCATCTTAGGTTGAGGTTGAGGCATCTGTTTGACGACATCTAGCTCCTGGGGCCCCTCCTGAGGCTTCCCTTGTTGATGCGCATTATTGTCCTGAGCAGTGGGAGAAGGGGATTGTGGCCGCGGCGTCGAGTCGTGGCGAGAGAATAACGGGGATAGGGAGCGAGCCCGGCATAATATAAGTAGATCCGTACCCCTTAGATATGGCGGTCCCATCTCTTCGTGGTTGACCCATCAATGGAGGCTTGTGGCCTCGAGTGAGTCGAGGGAAGGAGCCGCCAACGGGACAGGGATGACTCCATTGGGGAGACGTTGAGCTGGTGCGATAGAAGGAGGGACTCCTTGGAGTCCTTGCACTAATTAGGTCAGAGCTTGGACTTATTGGATCGGCATAGCAAACTAGTTCTGGGTAACCAAATCCACTGGTGGTGGAGTTTCAATCAGTGGTGGCTATGAGGACGCCATATTATTTGCTGGATCAGGCCTTTGGGAAATAATCTGATCTGGAGCATCTGAAGTTGCTCTCTTTCTGTTGGCCATTGGGAGATTATCCTTCTTGCCAAGAACTTTGTCTCCTAGATTACAAGTTTAACAGGACTTGAGGCCCTTTAGCGCCAATCTATTGCTGTGGAATTCCGTTTTCCGACTTGGGGGCAGCGCACGTCAGGATACGAGTGACGATCTCCCATCCAATAAGACCTGTAAGATAGTCTTCACGCAAGAAACATAGGGGATGGTCCCTGTGGAAGACCCTTCGACGCCCAAGTCATTGGAGATTCTTAGCAAATAGATGAGAGAAGAAGGCTCCAGCAGAAGGATCTCTCAAGAATGGCCTTCTGAGAGCTATCAACTCTGCTAGAGTTTCTGGGGTTAGCTTAAGCATACCTGAAAGGATCTTAGGACAGGGTATTTATAGACCGCTGGAATGATGACGGACGATTACTTGATTTGTTGGGCATATATTAGAAAATCCAAAGCCGGTATGATTCAAATCTAATTACTTATGGGATTGTTATGATTCGAATCTTGGTGGTTAGAGGGATTGGTGGCTGATTGGTCTCCACGATTCAGTTATTGATGGGCATCATGCCATATTTAGTCTCTGTTTCCTTTTTAGGACGTTGGAAGCCGATATAATTGAAATCCCACCGGCTGATTGGGGATTTAAAATTTTGTTGATTACGATCGAGGGTCATATTCGGCTCCCATTCTTATTTTAAGAAAATTGTTGTAAAATCTGTATGATTTGAGCAGTTCATCTTCCATAATCCTTGGCGTAGCTCAAGGACAGAAAAGTTTCTCGATCTTATCAAAATATAAAAATAACTCGGCTCTATCGAGGTAGAAAGACTGCTCGATCATGCCAAGGCATAAAGGTAGCTTGATCCTACCGAAGTATAAAGACAGCTCAATCGTACCGAGGCATGAAGGTCATTTGATCCTATTGAGTTACCAAAACAATTCAGCTATGTTGAAGCATCGTGATAGAATGGTTGTATTTTGTCTTCTTCTGGATGTCACTGTTAGTGGGTTGAAAGTCGAAAATCACCCTTTCCATCTGTCACGTGCACTAATATCGAGGCGATAACGATCTTACCCCGCATCAAGTAGTAAAATTTTTATGATAGTATCCATCTAGCACATTGATTCAGAGCTCATTATCCCCTTTAGACAATCTCAACACCAACTTATTATATTGTAACGATTTTCACTTTCACCAGCACCTATACATTTCCAAACATCGGAATACTGTCTGGTTTAGAACTCCTCTGCAGACTAATCTATAGACTTAAGGGAAAAATTAGAAACCCAAACGAGATGCAAACAAACATTTCTTGACAAACCGAACCAGTCCATAATTTTAAGAAAATTTCAATAACAAAAGGGGCAAAGGAAAGAAATTTGGAGGGAAACTACATATCTGAGAGCAGACTGCGACGAAGGCCACCTCATGGCTCTGAAAAGCGCCGACGCCGCCATGTCTGGAGAAGAAAACAAGCAAGAGGCTTAGGGTTAAGGCGAGAACGAGCTCCAGAAAAGAGAGATCAATTCCGGGGGCTCGGCTTGGGCTCCACGTCACTCCTCCTTCCTACGGATACTATTAGGTTTCCGGCGAACGCCGACTTATTCCTGTCTGGAGACAAGAAGAGAGGGAGAGAGCTTCCGCCGCTTCAGTTCGGGGAAGAGAGAGAGAGAGAGCGAGGGAGGAGGAGGAGGAGGAGGAGGAGATTGGAAAGACGCGATTCGCTTCGGCTAGGGATTTAGGAGGGGTGGATCTTTATTACCGGGCCGGTTCATTGGCCTCGTTGGGTTGGGATCAAAAGGGTGTTCCGACCTATGGGGCGTTTAGTAGCAGATAATTTATTAGGTTATTGATAATTTTAAAAAAGGTTATAAATAATTATATTTGATATATATTTAAATGAAAATATATTCTATAGAGATGGCTATTATGATATCGGATATGTTGTAATCTAATTTTTTAATAAATTATTTTTACTTTTTTAAAAAAAAATTTTTTCTTCAAACAAAATCATTTCCTACTTTTTTTTCTTTTTCTCATGTCGATCTCTTTCTCATATCTTCAAACAAAAAAACAAGGACATTATTTATTCATAAAAAAAGAAAATATCGAATAAAAAAAATTAAAACAAAAACAAAAAATAATTATAAGAAAAGTCTAATTAAAAAAATAAAAATTTTAAAAATTTTTAATTACTATTTCTAAATTTATAAAAAAATAATTAAAAATAATTTAAAAAAATAATTTAAAAATAAAAAAAATTTAAAAAAATAATTTAATTTTTAATGTAATTTTAGAAATTATTAAAAAAATTTAAAATTCAATTAATTAAAAAATAAAAAATTAATTTTTAATTATTTAATATTTAAAAATAAATTAAAAATTATTAAAAATTATTTTTTAAAAATAAAAAAATTAATTATTTTTTAATTTTAATTTGTTTAATTAATTTAACTAATTAATTTAATATTTAAAAATAAATTTATTTTTTAAAAATAAATTAAATATATTATTTAAAATAAATTAATATAGATATATATATATATTAAATATATTAATTTTTTAATTTATTTGTTTTATTTCTTAAATTTATTTATTTAATAAAAAATCATATATATATTTAATATATTAATTTAATTAAAAAATAAATTAAATATATTAATTTAATTAATAAATAAATAAATAAATAAATTTATTTATTTTTTATATTTAAAAATATTTTTAAAATAAATTAAGTATATTAATTCAATTTTTAATTTTTAATTTATTTTTTAATAAATTAATTAAATAATTTTTTTATTACTACTTTTTTATTAAATTAATTTAATTAATTAATTTTTAATTACTATTTTTTAATTAATTTACTTAAAAATTAAAAAAAATTAAGTACTATTTTTTAAAAAAATTAAAAAAAATAGTATTCTTAGCAACGTCTCCTTGATAATATAGTAATTTAAAATTAACAACGTCTAATTACATTACTTTTTAAAATTTAAAAAATAACTTATATTTTGCTATCAACTAATCGATTCATTCATATTATCATAATATATCATTTATTCTATTAATCTTAATTAATTTTATATAACAAAATATTAAAAAATAAATTATTTTTAAGATATAATAAATAAATTATGATAATTGAAAGTTTAAGAATAAAAAAATTGAATAAATGTTTAAAGATTAAAAATATATTTTAATCTTAAAAAAATATTTAAATCTAGTATCATCTACTTATATATAAATACTTTGATTTAGGAGTATTTTTGAGGTATTTTAAAAATTTTTAATAGATTTGATTTAGTATATGAATTTGATTTAAGGGTATTTTGGAAATTTGATGTTATATGACTGTTTGTCATACTAAATATAGTAATCAATATTACTGTAATATTACCTGTGTATATCAAATACAGTAATCAATGTTACTGAAAATCCATCCAGTAGTAATCTATCTTGTAGGTAATCTACATTACCATTCAAGATTACTAGCAATGCACCAAACAAAACCTAAAGACAACATGTGCACAGGGAGATGGCCTAAAGCACAGTGATTCTGATGACAACGTGCAGTGATCCGATTTAATATGCAATCCTCCCCGTCTACAGCTGTGAAAAACTGGTAAAAATCTTAACCAAGGTCCCACTCTGTGTAGATGGTGCAAACTTGCTTGAAAAGAAAATTGTTACAAAATTTTAATTTGAAAAAAATATTATTTTATTTAAAAAGTATTGATATGGCTGGTCAAGCCACGTTAGGGCTAACGGACCAAGTGACTGACGAAGCCAGTCTCGGACAGACCAGGTTGGCACCGAGGGACCCTAGAGTCCTCCTCAGCCTCAGCATTAAGAGATCCTAGGGTTCCCTTCGGCCTCGGCACCGAAGGACCCTAGGGTCCCCCTCGGCCTCGGCACCTGGCCTCCAAGTGGCCCGACAGATACCTGCACCCGCCACATAGCCCACAACATTCTGCGGCCCCATATGGCCACTACCAATTAGGATGCACGCCCGACATGACCAGGCCCATCTGCCATCTGTGGCACCACGCCTGACATGGAGATGGCAGACCAGGCTACATCTGACAAGCTCAGGGACGGTTGCGACCTGTCCCTGTTAGCCTTGCCACCAATTCTCTGCCAGACGATGACGTCTCAGATTCAACAACCTTCCAAAAAAGAAGGTGAGAGGGACTTCCATATAGGTATAAGAACCTTCGCTCATAACGAGAGGAGGGATCTGAACTCCTAGTTTTTTGTTAAGTCTTTTAGTCCACGATTCATCACTGTTTTCCAAGTTACTCACTTGAGCATCGGAGGGTCCCTACCGGAGCAACCGATCCTTGGGGACTTTCTTATAGGATTCTCGCCTAAGGAGGAGGTGTTTAAAGATTCCAAGCTTTGCCCTCATCGTCCTTTGGATCCTCATCCTTGCCCGACATTCGAGGAGGTGATTTGGCGACAACAGATTGACGCGCCAGGTAGGGGGAGTGAGAGGACAATGAGATAGAAAGCCTCAAAATAGCCAACTGCAGACCTCAACTCCTTGAAGAAAACAAAAGGATGGTGGTGACACGCGCCTAGGAGATTTCCACCAGCTATGCCGGGGGGCATCGCCAAGAAGTTGAATAGCGGGAGGCTAACCTCCCTACTCCACCTTTGCCACCACCTCAGGATGACCGGATTGCCGCCCTTTCCCTACAAGTCCAGTCACTTGTGGCGGTGGTTCGTAAGCTACAACAACAGCCAATGGTTGCGCAACAGCACCCGAGGCCACCCTCGCCGGGCATGGGGACCGATCAGCTTAGCTAGCAGTCAACTTGTGGGAGATCCCCTCAGAGAGAAACTCACCGCTGTCGCGCCTCGCTCAGGCATTATCGCCGGGAGACTTCTAAGAGGTCTCGGTCTTCCTCCTGCCATTCCGGCGATTCCCCTAAGAGGTGGCATGGAAAGGAGACCGAGCGAGGACATCATCACCAGCACCGCCCCTCCCCGTTATTGGGGTCTTCAAGGGAGGGATCCTTCGATGGTCGGATCGCTCGCCGAGTCAAGTGATGGTTGGACGAATATAACCAACGACTGGAGGAGCTCAGCCACAGAATTACTAACTAGCCGAAGGTGGACTACGATAGCCACCCCCCGCTATCTTGCCGTATCATGGAGGAGCCGATTTCAAACCAATTCCATCTCTGCCAGCTGGACCCCTACGACGGCACCACTAACCCTCTGGACCAGTTGGAGAGCTACAAGGTCCTCATGCAGGTCTAGGGGGCGACCGACTCTCTCCTTTGCATCGCCTTTCCGACCACCCTTCGGAAGGCTACGCGTCTTGGTACTCCCGTTTACCGCCGAGCAGCATCAACTCCTTCCGACAGATGGAAAGGGCCTTCCTGACGCACTTCGATGCATGCTGGAGGATCCCTCGGGTGGCCAACAGCTTGTTCACCATCTGGCAGAAAAGCGGTGAGTCACTGAGGGACTTCGTGGCCGGTTCAAGGAGGCTGCACTTGAAGTATACAATCTCGATGACTCTGTGGCCACTCTGGCCTTAAAGCGAGGGCTCCGCCCCTCCCGTTTCACCTACTCCCTCAACAAGAAGCTCCCCAGTTCTTACGCCGAGTTGCTGAGCCGTGCGCAGAAGTATATCTATGTTGATGAGGCGAACTCTTCCCAGAGAGTGGCTGATGAGGGACCCAGCAAGAAGCATACCCATCAGGAGCCCAGTGGAGCTTGTCTCGAGAGGCCCGAGCTTCCTGGTCGACCAAAAAATTGGCTCGAACTCCCCACCAAAGAGGAGCACTTCACCCCCTCTGCTCACCCCGATATCCCACATCCTAATGGAGATTGATGGCGAGCCCTATCTCAAGCATCCCGTCCCCATGAAACCAGGAACCTCTCATGACAAGAATCTCTATTGTCGTTTCCACTGGGATCATGGCCACAATGCGGAGAACTGCCATCAATTGAAGAAGGCAATCGAGGACCTTATTCAATGGGGTTATCTGGGAATGTTTATCCAGAGGAGGGAACCCGGCTGCACCAGGCCCGTTAATACCTCCACCTACCCAGGCCAGCATTGATAATGCCCCAATTGAGAAGACAGTGGCCATGATTTTTTGGGGGTAGGTAGTACTACCAAGAGGCCATGAGAGGGTGAGGGAGTAGATATTGTAATCCCCTTCTCTAAAAGGGACTTAGAAGGGGTAGACAATCCTAATGATGACAGCATCGTCGTGTCTATGATGATCACGAAACACCCTATAAAAAGAATCCTTGTTGATAGTGGAAGTTTTGTAGACATTCATGCTTACGATGCCTTTGTTCGGATGAGCTTGTTCCTCAATTCTCTTCGGCCTGTGACTACGCCCCTGATGGGCTTTACTGAAGATTTCGTGAAGGTAGAGGGAGAAATCACTCTCCTAGTCATGGCTGGGACACCGCCATGCCAGAGCACAGTCTTCATGAAGTTCTTAGTTGTCTGGGTCCCCTTGGCCTACAATGCCATCCTCAAATGACCTAGCCTCAACCTCTTGATGCCATCATCTCCACCAAGAGGCTGCTTGTAAGGTTCCCCACTAGTAGAGGGGTCAGGAAGATGTGCGGGGAGAGAAACCCGATGCCACTCTGCTACCATACAGCCCCCAGCCCTTAGACTATGGTTGCTCCACCAATGCCAGAGCTGCTGGACCCCAGAGAATCAGAAAGAAGGGGAGAGCCGTCTGAGCACCTATTGTCCTTCCCGTTGGGGAGGATCCAGCGAGGACGGTCCAAGTCGGGGCACTTCTTCTTGTGGAGGCAAAGACCAACTTCTCACCTTGTTATGAGCTAACTCGGACATCTTTTCCTGGTTGCCATCGGATATGCTGGATATACCACCGAAGGTGATCACTCATAAGCTCAGCATCAACCCGTAGTGTCGACTAGTCCGACAGAAGAAGAGAAGCTTTGCCCCCGAGCAGCAGAGGGACATTAATGAGGAAGTCCACAAACTAATTGCCATCGGCCACATTCAGGAGGCACATTATATGGACTGGCTGGCCAATATAGTGATGGTTCGCAAGGCCAATGAAAGCTGAAGGATGTGCATCGACTTCACCGACCTCAACAAGACATATCCCAAAGACAGCTTCTCGCTGCCCATAATCGACAAGTTGGTGAACGCTACGTCTAGCCATGAAACTCTTATCTTCATGGATGCCTTCTCAGGGAACAATCAGATAAAGATGAACCCTATGGACGAGGAGGCCACTTCCTTCATGACCGAGAAGGGTGTCTAGTGCTACAAGGTGATGCCCTTCAGCTTGAAAAATGCAGGGGCCACATATCAAAGGCTGATGAATAAAGTCTTTGAGGATCAAATCGGGCGCAACATGGAGGTATACGTGGACGACATGCTTACCAAAAGTGTCCGCATTGATGACCATGTCGCTGACCTAGCAGAGACTTTGGTAACCTTCGCCGCTACCAGATAAGGCTGAACCCATGGAAATGTGCCTTTAGAGTCATGACGGGCAAGTTCCTGGGTTTTATGGTGACACAGCAGGAAATCAAAGCTAATCCAGAGAAGATCAATGCCATCATCGACATGAGGCCACCGGCTAATAAGAAAGAAGTGTAGAGGCTTATCGAGAGAGTGGCAGCCCTAAGCCGCTTCCTATTGAGGTCGACAGAAAGATGCTTGCCCTTCTTCAAAGCCCTGGGCAAGGTCAATGGCTTTAAGTGGACGAAGGAGTGCGAGAGATCCTTCAAAAAATTGAAGGAGTTCCTGTCGACCCCACCGCTGCTGTCCAAGCTGAGAGACGGGGAAGAACTCTTCCTCTACCTCGCAGCATCTCATGAGGCGGTCAACTCTGTGTTCATTCACGTTGACGCTGATGGGATGCAGAGGCCCATCTACTACACCAGTAAATTGCTTCATGACGCGGAGACCAGGTATTTCAAAACTGAAAAAATTATTTTTGCTCTGATTGTCTCTACTCAGTGTCTCAAGCCTTACTTCCAAGCCCACTCGATCATGGTGCTTATGGATCAACCACTAAGGGTAATTTTATCCCATCCTGATGCCTCCGGTCAGTTGGCCAAGTGGGCGGACAAGCTGGGTGTTGGCCCAGATGGCAACCCAAGAGGGGGGGGGGGGGGGTGAATTGGGTTCTTTAAAAAAAAATTGACTCTTTAAAACTATGTGCTATGAAACAAATGAGATTGAGTGCAAGATAAATGCAAAGCAAAAATGAAGAAATAGAGAAAGATAGAAAGTCAAGGCACGATAAACACAAAGATTTTATAGTTGTTCGGTGTATCTAACACCTACGTCCACTCCCAAATATCACTTGGGTCCACACTATAATCCACTTGATTACAGTCGAGTTGTTTTACAAGCTCACAACTCAAAACTTGTTGTTTTCCCCGGGATCACAACGAACCCAGCTGGTTTTCCGGGCTTACCGGCACACAACCCAACCACAAGCTATCCTTAGCTTGTACCGAGGTATACTATCTCCACTAATTCAATCCCCCGAATGAACTAGCAAACAATAATGAAAAATAGAGTTTTGAATATACAACAGCTCCTCAAATGAGCAAATAAACAATAAAATAAACAAGGATAAGAAAAGCATGTTTGAAGCTCTTTGAATGTATGCTTTTCTTCTTTTCTTCTTTTTCTCTTCTCCTTTGAAAAATTGAATCAGGGCCTCAACTCAGATTCTTCACTAAATTTGCAGATGAGAAGTTAAGGATTTAGGGCTTTTGCTTTCTTTCTTCTAATGATGGAAATCTCCTTGATTTGAACTTGAGAAGCTTGTGGATTTCTTTTTGAGCTTTCTGGAGTTGATGGGTTTGAGCTTTGAGTCTTTCCTCTTTGATTTCTTCCTCAAGATTTTTTAGATTTTTTAGTCTATTTTTGTTCCTTCTTCTTTTTAAACGGACGGTTTCCCCCCTTTATATATATATATCTTAATCCAAGTTTAGGTGGGAAATCTAGCCGTTGTGAGATGCTTGGATACTCCTACACACAAAGAAAAATAGCCATTAGAAGTTAGGTAAAAAGAAATCCTACCGTTGTGTCCGTTCTGACAAATAAAAATTTGTTCCTGATAGGTTGGAGTCGGCTCCAACTTTTCAGGAGTCGGCTCTATTGGCCCAGATGGCAACCCAAGAGGGGGGTGAATGTGTTCTTAAAATAAATTTCTCTCTTAAAAAAAAAACTTTTTGCTTTGATATGAAAGAGCTTAAGTGCAAAGAAGAAAAATGCTAATCATAAATAAATGAGATAGAGGGAGACTAAGAAACAAAGCACGACAAACACAAAGATTTTATAGTGGTTTGGTATATCCAACACTTACGTCCACTCCCAAGCTTCACTTGGGTCCACACTATAATCCTTTTGATTACAGTCGAGTTGTTTTAAGGCTCACAACTCAAAACTTATTGTTTCCCCCGGGATCACAACGAACCCAGCTGGTTTTCCGGGCTCACCAGCACACAACCCAACAACAAGCTATCCTTAGCTTGTACCGAGGTATACTGCCTCCACTAATTCAATTCTCTGATTGAATTAGCAAACACTAATAAAAAATAAAGTTTAAGTACACAACATCTCCTCAAATGAGCAAATAAACAATAAACTAAACAAGGATAAGAAAAGCTTGTTTGAAGATCTTTGAATGTGTGCTTTTCTTCTTTTCTTCTTTTCCTCTTCTCCTTTGAAAGATTGAATTAGGGCCTCAGCTCAGATTCTTCAGAAATTTGTAGTTGAGAAGTTGAGGTTTCTTTTTGAGCTTTCTGAGGTTGATGGATTTGAGCTCTAAGTCTTTCCTCTTGATTTCTCTCTCTTTTTCACAGAGTATTTTTCTCGATTTTTCTCCTCTTTTCTCTTGTATTTCCTCTCTTTTTCAAACGGACAATTTTTCCTTTTTATAGATTTCTTAATCCAGGTTTAGGTGGGAAATATAGCCGTTATGAGTTGTTTGGATCTCTCTACACACAAAGAAAATAGTCGTTAGAGGTTAGGTAAAAAGAAATCTTATCGTTGGAGTTAGTTCTGACAGATAAAAAATCCGTTCCTGACAGGTTGGAGTCAGCTCCAACTTTTTAGATGTCGGCTCCAAGTCGAGTATCCAAAAATAGAAAATAAAAGGTTGTTGAGGAGTCGGCTTCGAGAAAATTAAGTGTCGGCTCGTCACTTTTGGGGGTCGGCTCCGCAATCCAAAGGTGTCGGCTCCATAAATGCTCATAAAAACATGCTCTCTGTTCTCAGGTTAGAGTCGGCTTTAGAAAATCAGGTGTCAGCTCCCGAACTCTCAGGTGTCGGCTCCCGAATATTGGGTGTTGGCTCTGGAAACTGAAACAGAATACGCTTCTCTGTATCTCAGGTTGGAGTCGGCTCTAAAACTCTCGGTGTCGACTCGAGACCGTGCCAAAATTCTAGAAAACTTCTGATACGCCTTGGGGTCAGCTCCTGACCATTTGGGTGTCGACTCCAAGCTCTGAACTTTAAAAAATTCTTTTGACATTTTGATTCAAAACTTGTTTCTTTATTCCTTTTGATTGATCAAACCTTTTTAATCTCTGTAACACTTGTTAAATCTATTAGAAACATAGTAAATATACTCATGTCTTTTATTAATCATCAAAATCAATACTTGAGTCAACAATCTCCCCTTTTTGATGATTATAAAAACATTGAGTATATGCATGAGTTATACAATAAGATTTTCAACTCAAATTTCTCAAATATTTAGTTCTCATAGGTAAGCTCCCCTTGAATGAAGTAGCTCCCCCTATGATACTCAAATTAACGGTGAACTCTTAATGTTTGATTCTAATTAAACAATCATATCAAATTAAGTGCACATATGCCAAATTACTTCTCTCTAAATGTAATACCAATTAATTGAGCTTATTTATTCCAATGCATATACAAATACTTTCCCCTTTTTTAACTTTTAATGCATATACGACTATCAATTACTTCTCCCCCTTTTTTATAATCAACAAAAAGGTTAAGAAGTTTCAAGTTAAATGATAAAATTGAGAGATGCTTCAAAGATCAAATGATATTCATTAAGAAAAAAAATTCATTACACACTTCACAACGTTAAGCATTATATCATATTGTAAAAGGAAACTTCATTACATCAAAATTTCAAACTAAACTAAACTTTATTACATCAAGACTTTAGTGAAAAGTAAATCAACATCAAACTGAACTAAACATCATCTTTTAATTACATCAAAGAACTTCATTATAATGTAATCAAAGATTAGTTCTAAGAAGTCTTTGCAATTCTTCTACTATTTTTCTCATTCCTTTACTTTGAGTTCTTACAAATTCCTTTAGTCTTCTATCAACAAATGCACATGCAGTCATAATTTTGTCCTGAAGCTCAGCATTGCATTTGGAGTAAGTCTCTGAATCTCCACCAATATCTTTAAGTTCTTCAAAAATATTCTTGAGATCATTCTTCAAAGATTCTACGGAGGCTCCAAGTGTAGATTCAATTTTACCAATTCTTTCATCCAAAGAATAATACATTTCTCTTAAATTCATTAAATTATTGTCAATTTCTGTTTTCATTTCTTTCTTGTGAGTAGCAAATAAACTTTTAAGCTGTTCTAACTGGATATCAAAAAACCAATAGATGACATAGGCGGTGGTACATGTGCATGAGTTAGAGTAGGTACCGGTGGTGGTGAAGATCTGCTAGGCTCTGGTGATGGATGCCTCGCTAATGGACCTGCCTCAGATGGTGCAGTAGCCCTAATATCAATTGCTCTCTCATCCAGATGGCCTTTTCTTTCCCATCTATCATCCACTTTTACAAACCCCATTCTGTGCACAGTAGCCAAGCTATAGTAATCTGTGTGTCTAAGGTTCTTCGTTGGCTCATTGTCAGAAATCATAACTCCTTGACTTCTAAAAACCATGGTTAGGATTATCCCATAAGGCAATGAAGATCTCCTCTTGCCCCCGACCTCAGCCATATACCATATCATCATTCCAGCAAGATTAATTGGCTGACCCGTCAAGATACTATCCATAATTACTATGTCTCGCTCTGAGACATACTCAAAATGGCCAGTCTTAGGAAATAGATCCTACCACAAATTTTATGCAGCAATCTAAGTTCAAGTGGCAATTGATTTGCTCTAACTTCCTCAAACTCTGATATTTCTCTTCCTAACATCCTTGACAAAGCATCTGATCTCTCACTGTGAATATCTGCCGCAAGCCCAGTGACAGGGATGCTTAAAAGATTTTCTAAAATTTGATATGTGAGATGAATCCTTTTCCCTCTTACAGAATTGACTATTCCATCATCTCTCCTTGATAAATTGAGATAAAATTCCTTAACTAGGGCTGGAAAAGTGGGAACATCCAAAGAACATACCTTATCCCAGCCGAGCTCTTTAATTTGTCTACCGATTGCAAAACCCTCAGCTTCAAACAAATCAAAATCCACCTTTCTTCCCATGGTTATGACTCGCCCAGCAAGGATATCTACTTGAGGAGAGGAAGGGCTAGGATTATCCGAGTGAGTTGAAGAGGAATCATCGCTTGGGGAAGGTTCACGGACGGGATGCCGAGCTGTGCGCTTCCTTGTAGCCATGGGAGCATCAAAGACCGATCCCCTATGCTTAGGTGCCATTGGAATATTAGGGAATGGTTGATTTGAGGAGTATTTGACTTTGGAAGGTTTGGAGGGGTTTTGGAGAAGATTTGGAGAAGATAGAAAATGAGAAGGTGTTGACTCTGCCCTAATATAATCAATTTGGGTCCACCAGGTGTCGACTCCCGTAAAGTCGGATGTCGACTCCAAGTCGCTAACACTGTTAGCGCCCGAGCTGGAGTCGGCTCCGCTTAAGTGGGTGTCAGCTCCAAGGTCAGAGACTGAGAGCGACACAGACAAGGTGTCGACTCCACTGACAGTTTCAGAGAAAAATAAATGAGTTTCAAGCAACCGAAACTTGTCAAAATAAGGTCAATAAATTAAAAAAAAATCTTTGGAATGTGAAGAATTAAATTGCTCAAAAGTCTAGATAAATTGTCCTTAAAGTCATGAAAGAAATCACAGGAATTGATTGAATTCTAGACTTGCATTCGATTCTTACATGTCCGGCTCCATTCTCTAGGAAGTCTACTTCATTATGATTAGTATCAATAACATCAACCCTAGGTGAATCATTATCTTTAGCTTCTTGTTCATGATCTGAAAATACATCTATATTTAATTTTTCAATATCTCTTTCTAGTATATTTGTATCTTCCTTGTTATCAATTTTTTTTGAACTTGATGCTAAAGACTCATCAAAAACTACATGAGTAGATTCTTCTACAATTAAGGATTTCTTGTTAAATATTATATAGGCTTTACTAGTTGTTGAATATCCTAAAAATATGCCTTCATCAGATTTTGCATCAAATTTACCAAGATTATCTTTTCCATTATTATGAATAAAACATTTACAGCCAAATGCATGAAAATAACTAATGTTTGGTTTTCTATTATTCCATAATTCATAGGAAGTTTTCTTAAGAATTGGCCTAATTAGGGCTCTGTTAAGGATGTAACATGCCGTGTTTATAGCTTCCGCCCAAAAGTATTTTGGTAGGTTGCTTTCACATAGCATGGTACGGGCCATGTCTTCTAATGTCCGATTTTTTCTTTCTACAACTCCATTTTGCTGAGGTGTTCTAGGTGCAGAGAAATTATGATGAATGCCTGTTCAATGCAGAAACTTTCAACAAATGATTTTCAAATTCAGTACCATGATCACTTCTAAGAGACACTATGGTGTTGTTATTTTCATTAGTGACTTTCTTGAAGAATTTCAAAAATATTGAGAAAGTCTCATCCTTGTGAGCCAAAAACAATACCCAAGTGAATCTAGAATAATCATCTACTATCACAAGGCCATATTTCTTTCCTCCTAGACTTGTTGTTCTAGTAGGTTCAAAAAGGTCCATGTGAAGTAGCTCTAGTGGCCTAGAAGTGGAAATAATATTTTTAGATTTGAAAGAGTTTCTAGTTTGTTTTCCAAATTGACATGCATCACAAATTTGATTATTTTCAAAATCTAACTTTGAAAGTCCTTTAACTAAATCCATTCTAATCAATTTTAAAATCAAGTGTGTGCTTGCATGACCTAATCTACGATGCCATAGCCATCCAATCTTATTTACATTAGCATTATCAGCAACTAGGCAATGATTACTAGTAAACAAATTGTCCAAATCAATTAAGTATACATTGCCATTTCTATATCCAGTAAATATAATGCTATTGTTAATAGGATTAGAGACGGTGCAGATAGAAGCTTCAAATGAAACTTTGAACCTTTATCATATAATTGGCTAATACTAATTAAGTTATGCTTTAAACCATCTACATAAAGAACATTTTCAATGAAAGTGAAGGGAGTTATCTGAATTTTACCAAATCCCACAATCTGGCCTTTACTATTATCACCAAATATGACAACTCCTTCTTTTTTATCCTCAAGAGTGATGAATTGCTCCTTGTCACCCGTCATGTGTCTTGAGTAGCCGCTGTCAAGATACCACTTTCGTTTTGATCTTTTGATCGTAAGACACTCCTGCAAAGTGATCAAACTTTCTGTTTAGGTATCCAAGCTTTCTTGGGTCCTTCATGGTTAGTAGCAACAAAGATTGTTCCTTTCGAAACTCATATTTTCTTTCCTTTACTACTTAAATTCTTATTAATTTTTCTAAAATTGCATTTATAAGCTTTATGTCCCTTTTTGTTACAACAATAACATGAAACATCCTTTTTATCATGTTCTTTTCTAAAGAAATTTTTAACATACTTTTGTTTCATGTTAAGCCTATAACCTAATCCGGCTTTATCAAATACAGCTCTTTGATTACTCAATAACAAATTAAGTTTTTCTGAGCTATATGTAAATTTATCAACTATGTTTTTATATTTATCAACTTCTTTCTTTAAGCTGACATTTTCATTAGAAATTGACTCTTTATCTTTTAACAAATGAAAACAACTCTCAGAAACAGGAATTAGAAGGAGAAGAACAAATCCAACCAAAATCATTAAATGACCCAGAGGTCAATATGATTAAAACCTTACCCATCAATCTTAACAACCCAAAACTAGGAAGAACAAAAAGGTCTAGAACCAAAAGGAAAATCAGCCGTAAAAATCACATATATAAAATCTCAGCAGAACCACTTAGATGGTATATTAGGATTACCCTCCAAATCGAAAAAGAAATTAAAACAATCTGTGCCTTAGTCGACACAAGGTCAGGCGTAAACTGTATCCCAGAAGGAATCTTTCCCGAGCCATATGGAGAAAAATCCTCAGAAACACTACAGTTAGCAAATAACGAAAAACTCCAGATAGAATACAAATATCCAGAAGTATACATTTGTCAGGATAATGTTCAGCTTTTTAAGACCACCTTTGTTGTCAGTAGAAAGGTCAATTCTACCATACTAGGAATGCCATTTCTAACACTTCTCTACAAAATAGAGATAGATAAAAATGGGATAATAACCAAGGTCTCAGAAAAATAGATTACCTTCAGATTCCTATAAATAGCCTTAGCCAGAAAACATTAAAAGGTTCAGAGTAAAGAAAGTTCAGATTAAGAAAAGCATTTTTGCACATTCCGAAAGGATTTAAAGGTTTCCTACAGATTTACACGATATTTTTAACAAGCGATTTTATCAGCATTCAAATAAGATCTTAAAAATTCTAACTTTTTATTACAAGATCAAAATGTCAGATAAACCAAAAACTATGTCAGAAAAACCCAGGACCAAAGCCTCCTATGCCAAACCTATGGCACTTGTACCATTAACATCTATTACTCCTTTAAGAAACCAATATTCAGCCCTTGCTTCGTCCTCCCAAAGTTACTCTCAAGCCACCCAAAAATGGTCACCACCTGGCCCTAAACCTATTCCAAGTCCAACAAGGCCCAGTTCATCAAACCCTACCACAGCAAGACCCAGTCCTTCTAGGCAAACTTCAGTAAATCCTTACATCTCAAAACCTTGTTCCCTCATGGTTAAACTCCTGGAAGAAGATGAAATAAGTAATGATCAGATCCCTAAATTATCCAGAATCTTCCCCTCAGTAAACGGAAAAATTGTTCAGTACCACTTATCCCAAGGCTACCAGGTTCCCTTGAAAACCCAATAGTACTATGAGTTTATTCTCGTAGATACAGACTCTGCTGAAATAACTCATACACCAGTACCCAACTCAGAGGCAATAGCCTACTCCAAATGCAAAATCATAAAGTCTATCATGTATTCCTAGAGAATTTCCTCTAGAAGCATCTCTCAATTTTATCATTTAACTTCCAGCTGCAACATATTCTGCTTCAGTAGTAGATAATGCAACCGAATTTTGCTTTTTGATAAAATAAGAGATTAAGTTACTTCCTAAAAATTGACATACACCACTTGTACTTTTCTATCTAGTTTACATCAGCATAATCTGAATCTGAATAAGCAATCAAATTAAGTGTTAAATCTTTAGAATACCATAATCCTACATTTTTGGTTCACTTAGATATCTTAGTATTCTTTTCACAGCAATTAAGTGAGATTCTTTAGGTTCTGATTAAAATCTAGCACATAAACAAACAGCAAACATGATATCAGGTCTACTTGCGGTTAAGTAAAGTAGAGATCCGATCATACCTCTATAGTATTTTTGATCAACTTTCTTACCGTCCTCATCTTTATCCAATTTGCATGAAGAACTCATAGGTGTTCCAAGGGGTTTGATTGATTCCATTCCAAACTTCTTGAGTATTTCCTTTGTATACTTTGTTTGGTTGATGAAAATCCTTTCTTTGCTTTGCTTGATTTGGAGTCCTAGGAAGAAGTTGAGTTCTCCTATCATGCTCATCTCGAATTCACCCTGCATTAGCTTAGCAAATTCTTGACACAAATGATTGTTAGTAGCACCGAATACAATATCATCTACATATATTTGTGCTACTAATAAGCCTTTGTCTTTTCTTTTCAAAAATAGGGTTTTGTCTACATTTCCTATAGAAAAACCATTTTAATTAGAAATTTTCTTAACCTATCATACCAAGCTCTAGGTGCTTGTTTTAAACCATAAGTACTTTGTGTAATTTAAAAACATGATTTGAAAATTTATGATCTTCAAAACCAGGTAGTTGTTTCACAAAAACTTCCTCATTTATAAAACCATTTAGAAATGCACTTTTAACATCCATTTGAAATAGATTGATGTTCATATGACATGCAAATGCAAGTAGTAATCTAATTGCCTCTAATTTAGCTATAGGTGCAAAAGTTTCATCAAAATCAATTCATTCTTCTTGATTATATCCTTTTGCAACTAATCTAGCTTTATTTCTGATTACTATGCCATTTTCATCCAATTTATTCCTAAATACCCATTTAGATCCTATAACTGAATGAGTTTTAGGTCTATCAACTAAGGACCATACATTATTCCTAGTAAACTGATTTAATTCTTCTTGCATAGAAATACAGCCTCCTAGGAGATCAGTCAGAGAAACAAGAATAGTCAACAAAATAACTCAGGATGACAGAGGAAATGTTAGCTATAATTTCAGAAGATCCTATAGCATGGGGAACACTAGTACAGAAATAGGAGATACCAGCACAAAAAACCTGAAACTTAAGGGAGTTGATTTAGAACCCAGTATTCCAAGCCTCTACTACGAGGAACCAAACTATTCGCCAACCTACTCTTAGATGATAGACGAAACCCCAAAACAGTTAAATACCATTGCCATAAAATTTGAAATCAACAAAGAAAATATCAGGAAAGATTTCAGAGCACATTATAACAAAGAAAAAGTTGACTGGTTATGGAGAGAAACCAGTCCAGAAGAAAGAGAAAATTTGAAACAAGAATAATACAATCATATGAATGAGCAAAAGCTAGAAGTACCTTATTTTACATGGCTTGAACTAGCATGTAAAAATAAGAAAATCACAGATAAGTACCATTTTAGATCCATAGGAGTAATTTGAAAAACCATAGAAGATAAGAAAATAAACATAGAAAACATTCCTTTAGAAGAATGCCCGATTAATTATAGAAATCAAACAGTCATTGCCTCTCCATTTAAAGTCATTAACCCAGACAATGAAGGTTATCCAGCCACTAATAAAGAAATCAGAAAGGTGGTTCAGTAAAACAACTATAGCAACCATGCCCTATATACGATATCAAAATAATTAAAAAAATAGAAAAAACCATTGAAAAGAAACACCAGGAATCAAGAATTAATAAAGAAATAAAAATACAGAAACCACTTTTCCAAACAGACAATAGTTGGGAAAAATATTTTAGAAGTAAAGAAGATAGGATCATAGATCAATTAACAAACAGACTAAGAGGAACCAGATTAAACATGATTTCATCCCAAGAACCCAAAAATCAGATAAACAAACTAAAAAATGAAGGACAAACATATTACAGAACACAAAAGGATTATTATCCTAGACCAACTCCTCCAGACATCCAATTTGAAGAAAGAAAAAGCTTTAGAAGAGAAGCCTTTAGTGGTGGAGCAGTATATGAATGGAACCTAGATGGTATGTTAGAAAGAGAGATTTGGAATCTCTTATTAGAAATGAACATAGCAGCAGGAGCCTTAAGAGCCACCCATACTTCTGACGATAGTACCCTTAAAATCCTAATCCAAGGGTTTACCGGACAATTAGAAGGATGGTGGAACATATATCTTAACCCTGAATATTAACTAGCACAAACATCATTATCAAACCAAACTCATCAGAGACAACAGAAGAACCCAATGGGGTAGATACCCTAATCCATTCAATATACAGACACTTCGTGGGATCAAGAGACACGAAGCTTGAAAACAATAAGATGCGTTTAATGAAACTCAGATGTCCCAAATTACAAGATTTCAGATGGTATAAAGATACATTTTTATGCAGAGTCTTAGAAAGAGAAGATTGTAGTTCTCCTTTTTGGAAGGAGAAATTCATCTCAGGATTACCTAATCTATTTTCAAAGAAAGTCAGTGAAGCCTTAGCAAAAGAACACCACGGTAACATTAATTGGGATATTGTTACCTATGGTGATATCTTTGGAATAATTAACAAAACATGACTTAAAATATGCACTAAAATGAAACTCCAGTCTAAACTAAAAAGAGATGAAATCACAACTAAAAAAGAATTAGGCGGATTTTGTAGGCAATATGGATATGAAATCCTAGTGCCTCCCTCTAAGAAGAAAAAGAAAATTAATAAGAAACTAGAAAATCTAAAAAACACAAATAAGGGAAGAAAAATGTTTAGAGAACAGAAACCTAGAGAAGAAGCTCCTAAATGGAGAAAAGAATCCAAGTCTCAACCAAAGAGAGAAAAAACACCAACCTGCTTTAGGAGTGGAAAGAAAGGTCACTTTAGCAAAAAATTGCAGAAAATATAAGGTATCTCAGATCCAAGGAATGGATATCACAGAAGACCAAAAGAAAAGATACTATAATTAATATTATCAAACAGTGAGGAAAGCTATCCCTCAGACTTAGAAGATAACTCAGAAAATGACCAAATCAATCTAATAGAAGAAAATGAGAGCTCATCAGATGAAGAAGAAAATTCCTCTGAAGAATTAGATGAAATTGCCCTATGTGGGTGTATTGAAAACCTTAAGGTTAATATGATCAGTAACAGAAGAAGTGATTGCTAGACATCATAGAAAAGATTGAAAATCCAGAATTAAGAAAAGAATACATAGAAGAACTTAAAAGAGAATTGCAGCCTAGGCCTAAAAGAGAAATTTTAAGCCTACCAGAAATAATTAAATAGAATGATCAGGAAGAAAAACTTAAAATAGACTCAATTTCCAAATTAAACCAAGAAGTTAAGCAGATTAAAATAGAAATCAAGAAATTAAAATCAGACATAGAAAACCTTAAGAAACCAGACAAGGGAAAAGAAGTTCTTCAAGAAGAAGACAGTGAACAAGAAAGTTACCTAAATAAGATTACCACAGTAAAAGTCCAAAAATGGCACATCAGAATTAAGCTAAAAGTCCATGATGAAGTTAGAGACACATACGCCCTAGTAGACACCGGAGCGGATATGAACTGCCTCCCAGAGGGACTATTCCCTAGAAAATATTATGAAGAAACATGTGAAAATCTTTACAATGCAAACAATGCAAGTCTTAGAATCAATTTTATCATTTAACTTTTTTGGGGATTCATCTACCATCTAAGAGTAGGTTGGTGAATAGTTTGGTTCCTCATAGTAGAGGCTTGGAATACTGGGTTCTAAATCAACTCCCTTGAGTTTCAGGTTTTTTGTGCTGGTATCTCCTATTTCTGTACTAGGGTTCCTCATGCTATAGGATCTTCTGAAATTATAGCTAACATTTCCTTTGTCATCCTGAGTTATTTTGTTGACTATTCTTGTTCTCTGACTGATCTCCTAGGAGGCTGTATTTTCTCTAGGGCCCAGTTGTCTTTGATTTCTACATCTTCCCAATTGCACATCTGAGGAACTATAGCCTAATGTCTTTCATCTGTGGCTAGGAATAGAGTTTTTCCCCTCGGGGTTTTTCTTATTCCTTTAGCATTGACTCTGGTTGTCATTAGTTTATAGATTACTCTGTAGACAATACTAAGGGGAGTATATCCTGGCTTAATTTTGTCGTATCCTGATGCTTTAATATCTATAACCAAAGAGTCCTTAATGGCTCCGTCTATTTCTGAGCTTAAGTTGGGATAATTCTTAAAGTAGATAGGTCCCCAACTAACATTAGTGCTGATAAGACTAAGGATTGCATCCTCTGCTACATTAAAGCGGTTGTCCTTTAAGGCTATAAAAATGGGTTTGTCCATCCCATTTCTATGATTCGGGATTATGGCAACTTGAACTGCTGCTATATGGATGTATCTAAACTTTTCTTTGAAAGACGCTATGTCTTCTTTCTGTAATAATGTGACATAGGTTTGGCCATTCTCTAAATTGATGGACAGACTTCGTTCTGCAGTTTTGATCTTATGTTCTTCAAAGAGATCAAAACTTCCTTTTTCGTAGATCTGGTTATACTTAATTTTTGGAATTTTTCTGTTTGTTATGTTAATTTCTGCTTTTGATATGGCTTTAGTCATCATATTAATGACATCTTTTGAATAAGAGTCTTGAACTTCACTGGTTTCTACATTTTCTATTTCGTCTAGATTCTGTTTTCTAGCTGATCTTTTTACTAATCTTTCCATTGCTTACCTTTGGGTATGATTAGGGTATCCCGGCATTAGGATCCATAGTTTCTTTAACTTTTCTAACCTATTAGGCTCTTGAACCTTAGCTAATTTCTTAATTATTTGCTTCATTGCTTTCTTAGGGTTGATAATGGGTCCACAGCCGGGACCACTACCGGGAACACTGCTGGTCTTACACTCACTGCTAGCCTTACGCTTACCAACGGCTTTACGCTAACCAATGGACTCACGTTTACCATTATCTCCTAAGAACCTGGTGGATAATTAAGATGCCCGCTTAGCTAATGTTCTTAAACCTAATGTGTCGAAAAGTCAAGAGACTATGTCTCCTAGCACCCTTAACCCTTTTCCCTAAGGGTTAAGCTTTCTGTTTTATGTCTTTATGATTTTATTTCTTAACCAAGAGTTTTCACGTCCGGCCAGGGGCTTATTATTCCCATGGGCTGTGGATATATTTGCATATATCCTGCTCAGAAGGTGTGACACGCTGGTTGAGAAATAAAGATGTGTGCACTGTGTGTGCATGGTGATCTAAGAGGGTGCGTGGTGATCTGACTTGGCTCTGATATCATTAAGTGCGGAATTAGATGCAAAAAATAGATAAAAATTTCATGAAAAAGGCAGAGTGCGATGAATAGTAAAAGTGAACAGTAATGAATAGTAACTATGAACAGTAATGATGAATAGTATAGCAGGAAGTCTTATACTGATGCTATGAATAGTGCCGATGAATAGTAATGAACAGTGAAATTTTAGAAAAAAAGCTGCGAGGCTTATAAAAATAGAAGATTTGCTGAAAGCTTATATTAAGCTTATGGAATACTGATTACAAAGCACTAAAGGCTCACATAAAAACTGAAATAGTATTTTTACATAAAGCTGATTAACTGAAAGCTTACATGGAAAACTGAAATCTTACATTAAAACTGATTTCTTACTTCTGGTTACAGATTGCTAGGGAATAGTCTGAGGTCAAACTGTTGGTAAAACTCTTCTGCTTGGTTTATGATGGTCTAAGTGGTAAGATGGTCTATCTGGTGGATTATCTTTTCGGAGTGGTACTAGATGGTCTTTATGACAAGGCTTATGAACTCTTGGTAGATAAGCTCAAGGTTTGGGTCTGAGGTGTTCTGGGAGTTTATGTAGGTTATCATGTCTAGGAGTTCATGGGTATGGCTGGTAAAGGTAAGAAGGTCTTCTAAGATGAAAAGAAACATGATGCCAAGGCTGGCTAAGGATAGGCTTGGCTATGGATATGAAGATGGTGATTCTGGTTGAGTGGTTTCATGAAGGCTATTTTGTGGAGGAATGAAGGTGATAGATAAAGGTTGAGTGTAGGCGGTAGGAGGCGGATGCTTGGATAAGAGGCATCTGCCTCTTTTTATAGTAGAAGAAAAGTGGTGAATAGTGACAATGAATAGTGATGAATAGTGATTAAGGACAATAATTGCCGGAAATCGTTCTGGATGAACAGTGGAATAAATAGTGATTAAGGACAATAATTGCTAGGAACTATGAACAGTGATGAATAGTGGGATGAATAGTGAACACAGGACAAAAATGGATGGCGTGTTCCACACTTAATGGTATCAGAGCCAAGTTAGATCACCACACACCCTCTTAGATCACCATGCACACACAGTGCACACATCTTTATTTCTCAACCAGCGTATCACGCCTTCTGAGCAGTGGTATCAGAGCCAAGTCAGATCACCACGCACCCTCTTAGATCACCATGCACACACAGTGCACACATCTTTATTTCTCAACTAGCGTGTCATGCCTCCTGAGCAGGATATATGCAAATATATCCACAGCCCATGGGAATAATGAGCCCCTGGCCGGACGTTAAAACTCTTGGTTAAGAAATAAAATCATAAAGACATAAAACAGAAAGCTTAACCCTTAGGGAAAAGGGTTAAGGGTGCTAGGAGACATAGTCTCTTGACTTTTCGACACATTAGGTTTAAGAACATTAGCTAAGCGGGCATCTTAATTATCCACCAGGTTCTTAGGAGATAATGGTAAACGTGAGTCCGTTGGTTAGCGTAAAGCCGTTGGTAAGCATAAGGCTGGCAGTGAGTATAAGACCAGCAGTGTTCCCGGTAGTGGTCCCGGCTATGGACCCATTATCAACCCTAAGAAAGCAATGGAGCAAATAATTAAGAAATTAGCTAAGGTTCAAGAGCCTAATAGGTTAGAAAAGTTAAAGAAACTATGGATCCTAACACCCGGATACCCTAATCATACCCAAAGGTAAGCAATGGAAAGATTAGTAAAAAGATCAGCTAGAAGACAAAATCTAGATGAAATAGAAAATGTAGAAACCAGTGAAGTTCAAGACTCTTATTCAAAAGATGCCATCAATATGATAACTAAAGCCATATCAAAAGTAGAAATTAACATAACAAACAGAAAAATTCCAAAAATTAAGTATAACCAGATCTACGAAAAAGGAAGTTTTGATCTCTTTGAAGAATATAGGATCAAAACTGCAGAACAAAGTCTGTCCATCAATCTAGAAAACGGCCAAACCAGTGTCAGATTATTCCAGAAAGAAGACATAGCGTCCTTCAAAGAAAAGTTTAGATACATCCATATAGCAGCAGTTCAAGTTGCCATAATCCCGAATCACAGAAATGGGATGGACAAACCCATTTTTATAGCCTTAAAGGATAACCGCTTTAATGAAACAGAGGATGCAATCCTTAGTCTTATCAGCACTAATATTAGTTGGGGACCTATCTACTTTGAGAATTATCCCAACTTAAGCTCAGAAATAGACGGAGCCATTAAGGACTCTTTGGTTATAGATATCAAAGCATCAGGATACGACAATATTAAGCCAGGATATACTCCCCTTAATATTGTCTACAGAGTAATCTATAAACTAATGACAACCAGAGTCAATGCTAAAGGAATAAGAAAGACCCCGAGGGGAAAAACTCTATTCCTAGCCACAGATGAAAGACATCAGGCTACAGTTCCTCAGATGTGCAATTGGGAAGATGTAGAAATCAAAGACAACTCGACCCTAGAGAAAATACAGCCTCCTAGGAGATCAGTCAGAGAAACAAGAATAGTCAACAAAATAACTCAGGATGATAGAGGAAATGTTAGCTATAATTTCAGAAGATCCTATAGCATGAGGAACCCTAGTACAGAAATAGGAGATACCAGCACAAAAAACCTGAAACTCAAGGGAGTTGATTTAGAACCCAATATTCCAAGCCTCTACTATGAGGAACCAAACTATTCACCAACCTACTCTCAGATGGTAGATGAAACCCTAAAACAGTTAAATACTATTACCAGAAAATTTGAAATCAGCAAAGAAAACATCAGGAAAGATTTCAGAGCACATTATAACAAAGAAAAAGTTGACTTGTTATGGAGAGAAACCAGTCCAGAAGAAAGAGAAAATTTGAAACAAGAATATTACAATCATATGAATGAGCAAAAGCTAGAAGTACCTTATTTTACATAGCTTGAACTAGCATGTAAAAATAAGAAAATCATAGATAAGTACCCTTTCAGATCCGTAGGAGTAATTTGGAAAACCACAGAAGATAAGGAAATAAACTTAGAAAACATTCCTTTAGAAGAATGCCAGATTAATTATAGAAATCAAGCAGTCATTGCCTCTCCATTTAAGGTCATTAACCCAGACAATGAAGGTTATCCAGCCACTAATAAAGAAATTAGAAAAGTAGTTCAGCAAAACAACTACAACAACCAGGCCCTATATACGATATCAGAACAATTAAACAAAATAGAAAAAACCATTGAAAAGAAACCCTAGGAATCAAGAATTAATAAAGAAATAAAAATATAGAAACCTCTTTTCCAAACAGACAACAGTTGGGAAAAAGATTTTAGAAGTAAAGAAGATAGGATCATAGATCAATTAACAAACAGACTAAGAGGAACCAGATTAAACATGATTTCATCCCAAGAACCCGAAAATCAGATAAACAAACTAAAAAATGATGGACAAACATATTACAGAACACAAAAGGATTATTATCCTAGACCAACTCCTTTAGACATCCAATTTGAAGAAAGAAAAAGCTTTAGAAGAGAAGCCTTTAGTGGTTGAGCAGTATATGAATGGAACCTAGATGGTATGTCAGAAAGAGAGATTTGAAATCTCTTATTAGAAATGAACATAGCAGCAGGAGCCTTAAGAGCCACCCATACTTTTGAGGATAGTACCCTTAAAAACCTAATCCAAGGATTTACCGGACAATTAGAAGGATGGTGGAACATATATCTTAACCCTGAACATAGAAAACAAATATTAACTAGCACAAAAATCATTATCAAACCAAACTCATCAGAGACAACAGAAGAACCCAATGGAGTAGATACCCTAATCCATTCAATATACAGACACTTCGTGGGATCAAGAGACACAAAGCTTGAAAACAATAAGATGCTTTTAATGAAACTCAGATGTCCTAAATTACAAGATTTCAGATGGTATAAAGATACATTTTTATGCAGAGTCTTAGAAATAGAAGACAGTAGTTCTCCTTTTTGGAAGGAGAAATTCATCTCAGGATTACCTAATCTATTTTCAAAGAAAGTCAGTAAAGCCTTAGCAAAAGAACACTATGGTAACATTAATTGGGATGTTGTTACCTATGGTGATATCTTTGGAATAATTAACAAAACAGGACTTAATATATGCACTGAAATGAAACTCCAGTCTAAACTAAAAAGAGATGAAATCACAACCAAAAAAGAATTAGGAGGATTTTGTAGGCAATATGGATACGAAATCCTAGTGCCTCCCTCTAAGAGGAAAAAGAAAATTAATAAGAAACTAGAAAATCCAAAATACCCAAATAAGGGAAGAAAATGTTCAGAGAACAAAAACCTAGAGAAGAAGCTCCTAAATGGAGAAAAGAATCCAAGTCTCAACCAAAGAGAGAAAAAACACCAACATGCTTTAGGAGTGGAAAGAAAGGTCACTTTAATAAAAATTGCAGACAATATAAGGTATCTCAGATCCAAGGAATGGATATCATAGAAGACCAAAAAGAAAAGATACTAGAATTAATATTATCAGACAGTGAGGAAAGCTATCCCTCAGATTTAGAAGATAACTCAGAAAATGACCAAATCAATCTAATAGAAGAAAATGAGAGCTCATCAGATGAAGAAGAAACTTCCTCTGAAGAATTAGATGAAATTGCCCTATGTGGGTGTATTGAAAACTTTAAGGTTAATATGATCAGTAACAGAAGAAGTGATTTGCTCATAGACATCATAGAAAAGATTAAAAATCTAGAATTAAGAAAAGAATACCTAGAAGAACTTAAAAGAGAATTGCAGCCTAGGCCTAAAAGAGAAATTTTAAACCTACCAGAAATAATTAAACAGAAAGATCAGGAAGAAAAACTTAAAATAGACCCAATTTCCAAATTAAACCAAGAAGTTAAGCAGGTTAAAATAGAAATCAAGAAATTAAAATCAGACATAGAAAACCTTAAGAAACCAGACAAGGGAAAAGAAGTTCTTCAGGAAGAAGATAGTGAACAAGAAAGTTACCTAAATAAGATCACTACAGTAAAAGTCCAAAAATGGCACATCAGAATTAAGCTAAAAGTCCATGATGAAGTTAGAGACACATACGCTCTAGTAGACACCGGAGCAGATATGAACTGCCTCCCAGAGGGACTATTCCCTAGAAAATATTATGAAAAAACATGTGAAAATCTTTACACGGCAAATAATGCAAGTCTTAGAATCAAAATTAAAATATCAGACGTACATGTTTGCCAAGGCAACATATGCTTTAAGGCGACATTCATAGTAACCCCAGATGTTCAAACCATCATCTTAGGAACACCATTCATCACCCTTCTTTACCCAATGGAAATCAATGAAGAAAGAATATCTACTCATGTCTTTGGAGACAAAGTTACCTTCAATTTCGAAAATCCTACTAGAACTAAGGAGGTCAACTCATTAAGAGATCTTAGTATCCAAAAAACACAATCCTTAGAATATAAGGAACATCAACTCTCCGATCTTAAGGAAGAAATTAAAATAACAAGAATAGAGAAACTATTACAAGAAGATCTTTGAAAAACAGAATAAAAGAAATCCAAGAAAACTTAGAAAAAGAATTATGTAGTCAGAATCCTATAGCTTTCTGGGATAGACAAAAACACCAGGTTAGCCTACCCTACATCAAAGATTTTAAGGAAACTGACGTTCCAACAAAGGCTAGGCCTATTTAAATGAATGCAGAACTGTTGGAATACTGCAAGAAGGAAATAGCAGACCTACTAGAAAAAAGGCTCATCAGACCTAGTAAGTCTCCTTGGTCCTGCTCAGCCTTCTATGTTCAGAAAGCTTCAGAACTAGAAAGAGGAACCCCTAGATTGGTTATTAACTATAAGCCATTGAATAAAGTCTTAGAATGGATTAGGTATCCCATACCTAACAAAAAAGACCTGTTAGCAAGACTCTACAAAGCTAAAATATTTTCTAAGTTTGATATGAAATCAGGATTTTGGCAGATTCAGATCAAAGAATCAGACAGGTATAAAACAGCTTTCACAGTACCCTTTGGACATTACGAATGGAACGTGATGCCTTTTGGACTTAAGAATGCTCCGAGCGAATTTCAGAACATGATGAATGAGATATTTAACTCAGATACCCAATTCATCCTAGTCTATATAGATGATGTTCTCATCTTCTCATAGGATTTAAAACAACATATAAAACATATTAGACACTTTCATAATCTGGCCAAAACCAATGGATTAGTAATTTCTGCTCATAAGATCAAGATCTTTTAGACCAAAATAAGATTTTTAGGACACTATATACATCAAGGAACTATAAAACCTATTGAAAGAGCCATAGAATTTGCAGACAAATTTCCAGATGAAATCAGAGAAAAAACCCAACTACAAAGATTTCTAGGATGCCTTAATTACGTAGCAGATTTTGTCCCAAATCTAAGAATTTTCCTAGAACCTTTATATGCCAAGCTCAGAAAAAAAAACCCAGCTGGACAGAAGAACAAACTCAAGTAGTCAAAAAGGTTAAAGCCCTAGTTAGGAAACTCCCTTGCCTAGAGTTATTAAACCCTGAAGCATTAGTAATAGTTGAAACAGATGCCTCAAAAATAGGATTTGGAGGAATCCTTAAACAAAAAATCGATAACAGAGAAAGCTTAGTCAGATATCATTCAGGAATATGGAATGACACCCAGAAAAATTATAGCACAATAAAAAAGGAAATTTTATCGATTGTTTCCTGCATTCAGAAGTTTCAAGAAGATTTATATTTCAAAAAATTTCTTCTCAGAATCGATTGTAAATCAGCAAAAGATATCTTGGAAAAAGATGTTGAAAACCTTATTTCTAAGCAATTTTTTCCCGATGGCAAGCGATTTTATCGGTATTTGATTTTGAAATAGAATTTGTAAAAGGAACAGAAAATAGTCTACCAGACTTCCTAATCAGAGAATTCCTCACAGGAACAAACATCAAAAAAACCCAGAACCAAGATCTCCTAGTCCAAACCAAGTCCAAGTCCACCTAAACCAAATATAACCAAACCCAGTCCGACCAAACCACCTCCTATGAATCCTTTCCAAAAAATTTCACCCTCACAATCAAACCCTTAGAAAAAGATAAGATGACTGATAACCTTAGACAATTTCCAAAGCCAGAAAAGAACCAGACCTCTCCATCACCAAACAAAACCCCCAGTAAAAAAGAATTAAAGAAAAAATTATTAGAAGAATTGTCCCAATTGGGAGACTCTAACAATGAAGAAGACATCGGATCATCACAACCAGATCCAGCCATGCAGTTTGCTCAAGACCCTTATGAGGATTATGACATCGAATAATCATCATAAGGAGGATCAGACAAAAATAACCAGATGTTGACATCAACAGTACATGCCAAACTCTATGGCAATCCAGCAACTGCCGATCACAATGGCAGTCCACAAGACATGCAGCCCAGCCTGCCAACCAGTTCATGACATGCAGCCCAACCTGCCAACCAGTTCATGCAAATCAACCTGTCGAACCCAGTGGCAGCCCAGAAGCAACACCATCTGCCAACCACAATGGCAGTCCAGATCATCAGCTTATCCAGCCCAGCTAGCCTGCCAATTTGCTAGCCCAGCAATACAAGATAGCAACCACAGTTCACTCATGTGAAACCACAAGTTCACACATGTGAAGTATCCCAGAAGCATATCCAGACAGACGGAATCCACAGCTCAGCAATCATTCAGGCTCCAATCACATCCTCAATAGTCACAGCATGTGAAGCTCCAGCCAATCCGACAGACTAATCTTATCCTCAACAGCTACTGCATGTGCCAAACCTAGCCAACTAAACCCTTTTTTTTTAGAGCACTGTCCTGAAAAAGGTCACAAATGCAACCGGACATGTGCTGTAGTGCTCGCCAACTGTCCCAATACCATTCAGTGCGTTAAGTGCGCATCACGCCATCCATTATTGTCCTATGTTCACTATTCATCCCACTATTTATCCACTATTCATCACTGTTCATCCAGAACGGTTCCCAGCAATTATTGTCCTTAATCACTATTCATTCCACTATTCATCCAGAATGATTCCTAGCAATTATTGTCCTTAATTACTATTCATTACTATTCACCACTTTTCTTTGGCTATAAAAAGAGGCAGACGCCTCTCATCCAAGCATTCACCTCCTACCTTCTACACTCAACCTTCATCTATCACCTTCATTCCTCTACAAAATAGCCTTCATGAAACCACTCAACCAGAATCACCATATTCATATCCACAGCCAAGCCTATCCTTAGCCAGCCTTACCATCATGTTTCCTTTCATCTCAGAAGACCTTCTTACCTTTACCAGCCATACCCATGAACACCTAAACATGATAACCTACATAAACTCCCAGAACACCTCAGACCCAAACCTTGAGCTTATCTACCAAGAGTTTATAAGCCTTGTCATAAAGACCCTCCAGTACCACTCCAAAAAGATAATCCACCAGATAGACCATCTTACCACTCAGACCATCATAAACCAAGCAGAAGAGTTTACCAACAGTTTGACCTCAAACTATTCCCTAGCAGCCTGTAACCAGAAGTAAGAAATCAGTTTTAATGTAAGATTTTAGTTTTCCATGTAAGCTTTCAGTTAATCAGCTTTATGTAAAAATACTATTTCAGTTTTTATTTTCAGTTTTATGCGAGCCTTCAGTGCTTTGTAATCAGTATTCCATAAGCTTAATATAAGCTTTCAGCAAATCTTCAACTTTTATAAACCTTGCAGCTTTTTTCTAAAATTTTACTGTTCATTACTATTCATCGGCACTATTCATAACTGCAGTATAAGACTTCCTACAGTACTATTCATTATTACTATTAATTACTGTTCACTTTTATTATTAAAATTTCATGAAAAAGGCAGAGTGTGATGAATAGTAAAAGTGGTGAATAGTGACAAATGAATAGTGATGAATAGTGATTAAGGACAATAATTGCTGGGAACCGCTCTGGATGAACAGTGGAATGAATAGTGATTAAGGACAATAATTATTGGGAACCGTTCTGGATGAACAGTGATGAATAGAGGATGAATAGTGGGATGAATAGTGAACACAGGACAATAATAGATGGTGTAATGCGCACTTAATGGTATCAGAGCCAAGTCAGATCACCACGCAGCCACTTAGATCTCCATGCACACACAGTGCACACATCTTTATTTCTCAACCAGCGTGTCACGCCTCCTGAGCAGGATATATGCAAATATATCCATAGCCCATGGGAATAATGAGCCCTTGGCGGGACGTGAAAACTCTTGGTTAAGAAATAAAATCATAAAGGCATAAAACAGAAAGCTTAACCCTTAGGGAAAAGGGTTAAGGGTGCTAGGAGATATAGTCTTTTGACTTTTCGACACATTAGGTTTAAGAACATTAGCTAAGCGGGCATCTTAATTATCCACTAGATTCTTAGGAGATAATGGTAAACGTGAGTCCGTTGGTTAGCGTAAAACCGTTGGTAAGCGTAAGGTTGGCAGTGAGTGTAAGACCAGCAGTGTTCCCGGTAGTGGTCCCGACTGTGGACCCATTATCAACCCTAAGAAAGCAATGAAGCAAATAATTAAGAAATTAGCTAAGTTTCAAGAGCCTAATAGGTTAGAAAAGTTAAAGAAACTATGGATCCTAACGCCCGGATGCCCTAATCATACCCAAAGGTAAGCAATGGAAAGATTAGTAAAAAGATCAGCTAGAAGACAAAATCTAGACGAAATAGAAAATGTAGAAACCAGTGAAGTTCAAGACTCTTATTCAAAAAAGTTGCCATCAATATGATGACTAAAGCCATATCAAAAGTAGAAATTAACATAACAAACAGAAAATTTCAAAAATTAAGTATACCCAGATCTACGAAAAAGGAAGTTTTGATCTCTTTGAAGAATATAGGATCAAAACTGCAGAACGAAGTCTGTCCATCAATCTAGAAAATGGCCAAACCAATGTCAGATTATTCCAGAAAGAAGACATAGCGTCTTTCAAAGAAAAGTTTAGATACATCCATATAGCAGCAGTTCAAGTTGCCATAATTCCGAATCACAGAAATGGGATGGACACACCCATATTTATAGCCTTAAAGGACAACCACTTTAATGAAGCAGAGGATGCAATCCTTAGTCTTATCAGCACTAATGTTAGCTGGGGACCTATCTACTTTGAGAATTATCCCAACCTAAGCTCAGAAATAGACGGAGCCATTAAGGACTCTTTGGTTATAGATATCAAAAGATCAGGATAGGACAATATTAAGCCAGGATATACTCCCCTTAGTATTGTCTACAGAGTAGTCTATACACTAATGACAACCAAAGTCAATGCTAAAGGAATAAGAAAGATCCCAAGCGGAAAAACTATATTCCTAGCCACAGATGAAAGACATTAGGCTATAGTTCCTCAGATGTGCAATTGGGAAGACGTAGAAATCAAATATAACTGGACTTTAGAAAAAATACAGCCTCCTAGGAGATCAGTCAGAGAAACAAGAATAGTCAACAAATAACTCAGGATGACAAAGGAAATGTTAGCTATAATTTCAGAAGATCCTGTAGCATGAGGAACCCTAGTACATAAATAGGAGATACCAGCACAAAAAACCTGAAACTCAAGGGAGTTGATTTAGAACCCAGTATTCTAAGCCTCTACTACGAGGAACCAAACTATTCGCCAACCTACTCTCAGATGGTAGATGAAACCCCAAAACAGTTAAATACCATTGCCAAAAAATTTGAAATCAACAAAAAAAACATCAGGAAAGATTTCAGAGCACATTATAACAAAGAAAAAGTTGACTGGTTATGGAGAGAAACTAGTCCAGAAGAAAGAGAAAATTTGAAACAAGAATATTACAATCATATGAATGAGCAAAAGCTAGAAGTACCTTATTTTACATGGCTTGAACTAGCATGTAAAAATAAGAAAATCACAGATAAGTACACTTTCAGATCCATAGGGGTAATTTGGAAAACCATAGAAGATAAGGAAATAAACTCAGAAAACATTCCTTAGAAGAATGCCAGATTAATTATAGAAATCAAACAGTCATTGCCTCTCCATTTAAGGTCATTAACCCAGACAACGAAGGTTATCCAACCACTAATAAAGAAATCAGAAAGGTAGTTCAGCAAAATAACTATAGCAACTAGGCCCTATATACGATATCAGAACAATTAAACAAAATAGAAAAATGTTCAGAGAACAAAAACCTAGAGAAGAAGCTCCTAAATGGAGAAAAGAATCCAAGTCTCAACAAAAGAGAGAAAAAACACCAACCTGCTTTAGATGTGGAAAGAAAGGTCACTTTAGCAAAATTGCAGAAAATATAAGGTATCTCAGATCCAAGGAATGGATATCCCAGAAGACCAAAAAGAAAAGATACTAGAATTAATATTATCAGACAGTGAGGAAAACTATCCCTCAGACTTAGAAGATAACTCAGAAAATGACCAAATCAATCTAACAGAAGAAAATGAGAGCTCATCAGATGAAGATGAAACTTCCTCTAAAGAATTAGATGAAATTGCCCTATGTGGGTGTATTGAAAACTTTAAGGTTAATATGATTAGTAACGGAAGAAGTGATTTGCTCGTAGACATCATAGAAAAGATTGAAAACCCAGAATTAAGAAAAGAATACCTAGAAGAACTTAAAAGAGAATTGCAGCCTAGGCCTAAAAGAGAAATTTTAAGCCTACTAGAAATAATTAAACAGAAAGATTAGGAAGAAAAACTTAAAATAGACCCAATTTCCAAATTAAACCAAGAAGTTAAGCAGATCAAAATAGAAATCAAGAAATTAAAGTCAGACATAGAGAACCTTAAGTAGCCAGACAAGGGAAAAGAAGTTCTTCAGAAAGAAGATAGTGAATAAGAAAGTTACCTAAATAAGATCACCACAGTAAAAGTCCAAAAATGGCACATCAGAATTAAGCTAAAAGTTCATTATGAAATTAGAGACACATACGCCCTAGTAGACACCGGAGTGGATATGAACTGCCTCCCAGAGGGACTATTCCCTAAAAAATATTATGAAGAAACATGTGAAAATCTTTACACTACAAACAATGCAAGTCTTAGAATCAAGAATAAAATATCAAACGTACATGTTTGCCAAGACAACATATCCTTTAAGACAACATTCATAGTAACCCCAGATGTTCAAAATATTATCTTAAGAACACTATTCATAACCCTTCTCTATCTGTTGAGAAATTATTGAAACATAATTGCCCCAACTTATTGATTTTGATGATTTCCAAAAGACATTACTTCACTTTCTAAAAGGCTATGAACATGTTAAATCAATCAATGAAATATTCTTACTATGAGCAATTTCAAATTGGAAACTATGAACTGTTAATGTATAATGAGTTTTTGAATCAATTGAATATATGTTTCAGTGAGCTATACTTTTGAATTCAAAAATGATTTTTTTATATACCACTCTTTTAAAGATCAATGAATTAATGAAAATGCTTTGAAATTGAGCATTACTGTTAAATCAACATTATTCAAGTCATATTTATATTTCAAAATTGATTGGGATGATTTTCAAAGCAAATCAGAATATTCTCTGATTTTTGTATCAGTCCCGAGCCGACTCGAGAGTTTCCGAGTCGACCCCTGAACTTTCTCGAGCCGACTCATGACTGTGCGAGCCGACTCGACTCAGACGGCAGAAAGACTCATTTTTGAGTGCCTCTCGAGTCGACTCCCAGCTCTTCGCGAGTCGACTCCTGAAAGTCAAGAGTCGACTCCCAGCTTTTCGCGAGTCGACCCCTGAAAACTCTCTTTTTGGTGCGTTTCTGGATTCGCGTGTTCGAGTCGACTCGCACAGACTCGAGCCGACTCCCCGGAATCTGGGCGGTAATTTTTGAGTTGACACATCAGCACCAACGGTAATATTTTGAATCAACGGCTATATTTTACTGTGTCTAACGGTTATATCTTTTCAGGATCTATAAATAGAGGAGCCAGATTCAAATAGAAAACACACATATACATATTGAAAAAGAAGAGAGAAAAATAGAGAGAGCCTATTGAATATCAAAAAGGGGGAAACTGAGAGTATTGTAGAATCATTTGATTCAAGGAGAGATTCAATCTTTGGATTTGAGAGAGAGATTCGTGTGCATCGATTAATCAACTCTCAAAGCTCAAGAGGAAGGCAAAAAGCAATCCAACGTGCAAAATCTTCAGCCATTCCCAAGTTCAAAAAGAGGCAACACATTCTCCAAAGCTTATCAACGATTGAGGAATCTTGCTGAGGCATCGATTCAACTCTTCAAGGAAAAAAGGGAGAAAGCCATTGCTACAATCATCCGGAAAACCATCAGGCGTTTCTAACCCTAGTTTTTATTTATTCTTAAATTTGTATATCTGCTCAAGAAGGAGCATCTTTGTTAAAAATACTTTGATTTCACTTGGTTACTGGTTCAATCAGTGGATTGAATCAGTGGAGGTAGGTTTACCTCGTTACAAGCCGGAGTGCTTGTGTTGGGTTCGTTGTGATCCCGTGAAAACAACGCGTAAGGTTTGTTGTTAGCCCGCAAAACAACGTGTAGGGTTTTTGTGCTGGTAAGCCCGCAAAACCAGCTGGGTTCGTTGTGATCCCGGTGAAAACAACAAGTTAGAGTTGTGATCTTGTAAAACAACTCAGCTGTAATCGGTGTGATTATAGTGGACCCAAGTGATCCTTGGGAGTGGATGTAGGTGTTGGATACACCGAACCACTATAAATCTTTTGTGTTTGCCGTGTTCATTTTCTCTATCTCTATCTCTCTTTGTTAACTGCTAGTTCTTTGCTTATTAGTTAATCTCACTTGCACATCTTGCTAACTAATCAACTAAAGTTAAAAAGGGCTTAAATTTTTAAGAACCCAATTCACCCCCCCCTCTTGGGTTGCCATCTGGGCCAACAATTGGTATCAGAGCTTAGTGCTCATTTAGAGTTTGATCTCACGATCAAGAGCTAAAGGTCATTATGGCAACACAAAGTGGTTCTAGTTTTGCTGAAGGTCATTCTACGAATAGACCTCCACTTTTTAATGGCTCAAACTATTCTTATTGGAAAGCTAGAATGAGGATATTCATTCAAGCTTCTGATTATGAGCTTTGGGGTGTTATATTAAATGGACCTAGTACACCCACACACCTTATTGATGGCACTATTGTTCCAAAGCCCGAAAGGGATTGGAATGATAATGATAGGAGAATGGCTCAACTTAATGCCAAAGCCATTAATATCTTATATTGTTCCTTAGATTCAAATGAATTCAACCGCATCTCTACTTGTAATTCCGCTAAAGAAATATGGGATAGGTTGGAAATTACACATGAAGGAACAAACCAAGTAAAAGAATCAAAGATAAATATTTTGGTTCATAAATATGAACTATTCACAATGGAACAAACTGAAACCATCACATGCATGTTCACTAGATTCACCGATATTGTGAATGGTTTGAAAAGTCTAGGAAAGATTTATACTAATGCTGATCTTGTTCGCAAAATACTCAGGTCATTGCCAAGAACGTGGGAAGCAAAAGTCACTGCAATCCAAGAAGCCAAAGACCTCAATGCACTACCCTTAGAGGAGCTTCTAGGATCTCTCATGACCCACGAATTAACAATGAGGCAGCATGTTGAGGAGGAAACAAAAAGAAGAAAAACTTTGCCCTCAAGACTGCAGAATTGGAAGAGAGCAGCAGTGAGAGTAATGATGAAGATGATGAGGAAACTGCTCTCTTGGCCAAGAAGTTCAGAAGGTTTATGAGAAAAAGGCCCTTCAACAAAAAGAAATTTGGAGCAAGACTTGAAGGAGAAAAGGATAAGAAAAAGGACAAAGAGAAAGAAAAAGAAAAGGAGCCCTTAGTGTGCTATGAATGCAAAAAGCCAGGGCACTTCAAGTATGATTGTCCTTTACTAAAGAAGGCCTACAAGAAAAAGAAGAAAGCTTATATGGCAACATGGTCTGAAGAATCTTCCTCGTCGGAAGAAGATGAGCAAAAGGAAGTTGCCAATATTTGCTTCATGGCCAACGACGACGATTGCGATAATGAGGTAAGTTCTGAAAACTCAAATGATGATTTTACTTTTGATGAAATGTTTGAGGCTTTTAATGAACTTATGATAGATTTTAAATTGTTGAAAAAGAAATTTAAATCTGTGAAAAATGATAACATTAGTTTAGCTAAAAGTAAATCAGAATTAGAATTAGAAATTAAGAACTTAACTAATGAAAAAGAAGAACTTAGGAAAGAAAGAGATAATCTGAATCAAGAAAAAGATTTAGTAAAATCTGAAACTAAAAACTCAACTAAAGATTTAAAAGATCAGATAAAAACTTTAGCTTTAGATAAAGAACAGCAAACTAAAGAAATTGACTCTCTTAAGAAAGATGTTAAAAAATATAAGGACATTGTTGAGAAATTCACCTTAAGTTCAACCAAACTTAACATGATCCTAGATAGTCAAAAAGCTGTTTTTGACAAAGCTGGTTTGGGTTATAACACATTAAGAAAACAGAAATCACTAAAGAATATTTTTATAAAAGCCAACCAAGGTAATATAACTTGTTTTAAATGTAATGAAAAAGGTCACAAATCCTTTGAATGCAAAACGTTAAACAACAACAAATTAAATATTAAAGCTAAGAAGATATGGGTTCCGAAAGGAACAATTTTTATTGCTGCTAACCATGAAGGACCCAAGAAAGCTTGGGTACCTAAGCATAAAGTTTGATGATATTGCAGGAATGTCTTGTGGCCAAAAGATCAAACAAGAAGTGGTATCTTGATAGCGGCTGCTCAAGACATATGACGGGTGACAAAGAGGAATTCATCACCCTAGAAGAAAATGTTGGTGGAGTTGTGACATTTGGCGATAACGGTAAAGGTCAAATTTTGGGCCTTGGTAAAGTTCGCATAACTCCATCTATAGTAATTGATAATGTACTTTATGTTAATGGTTTGAAGCATAATCTAATTAGCATAAGTCAATTATGTGATAAAAACTTTAATGTTTCTTTTAAATCTTCTTTATGCACTGTAACTAATTCTATTGATGATAGCATTGTTTTTACTGGTTATAGATTTGGCAATATATACTTAGTTGACACAGACAAAACTTCTAAGAGTAGTCATTGCCTAATTACTGATAATGCTAACATTAATGATATTAGTTGGTTGTGGCATCGTAGATTAGGTCATGCAAGCACACACCTTATTTCAAAACTAATTAAAATGGATTTAGTCAAAGGTTTACCTAAATTAGATTTTGAAAATAATAAAATCTGTGATGCATGTCAATTTGGAAAACAAACTAGAAGTTCATTTAAATCTAAAAACATTGTTTCAACTTCTAGGGGACTAGAGCTACTTCACATGGATCTTTTCGGACCAACTAGAACCACAAGTCTAGGAGGAAAGAAATATGGTCTAGTGATTGTAGATGATTATTCTAGATATACTTGGGTAATGTTTTTAGCTCACAAGATGAGACTTTCTCGATGTTCCTGAAATTTTTCAAGAAAGTCACAAATGAGAAAAACACTACTATAGTATCTCTTAGAAGTGATCATGGAACAGAATTTGAAAATCACTTATTTGAAAATTTCTGCACTGAAAATGGAATTAATCATAATTTTTCAGCCCCTAGGACCCCACAACAAAACGGTGTAGTTGAAAGAAAAAAGAACTTTAGAAGACATGGCCCGTACCATGCTATGCGAAAGCAACTTACCAAAGTATTTTTGGGCGGAAGCTATTAACACAGCATGTTACATCTTAAACAGAGCTTTAATAAGACCAATATTAAAGAAAACACCGTATGAATTATGGAATGAAAGAAAACCAAATATAAAATACTTTCATGCATTTGGATGTAAATGTTTCATTCATAATAATGGTAAAAACAACTTAGGAAAATTTGATGCTAAATCTGATGAAGGAATTTTTCTAGGTTATTCAACAACTAGTAAGGCATATAGAATCTTTAACAAGAGAACCTTAGTAGTTGAAGAATCCATTCATACTGTTTTCGATGAGTCTTTAGCATCTAAATCAGAAAAGCTTGATGATGACGAAGATACAAACATAATTGAAAAAGAGCTTGAAAAACTTAATATTGAAGTATCTTCTGATCATGAGCAAGAAGCTAAAGATGATGATTCACATAAGGACGATGATGTTAATGATAATCATGATGATTTAGATCTTCCAAGAGACTGGAGATATGCACATAGTCATCCCAAGGAATTGATTATAGGTGATCCATCTCAAGGAATAAGGACTAGATCATACATGAGAAACATTAGTAATCATCTTGCTTTTGTATCACAAATAGAACCTAAAACTATAGAAGAAGCTGAAAAAGATAATAATTGGATGTTAGCTATGCAAGAAGAACTAAATCAATTTACAAGAAATAATGTTTGGACTTTAGTGGAAAGACCTAAAAACCATTCAATTATAGGAACTAAATGGATTTATAGAAATAAGTTAGATGAAAATGGCATAGTAATTAGAAACAAAGCTAGATTGGTTGCTAAAGGATATAGTCAAGAAGAAGGCATTGATTTTGATGAAACCTTTGCACCTGTAGCTAGACTAGAAGCCATTAGACTTTTACTTGCATTTGCATGTCATATGAACATTAACCTATTTCAAATGGATGTAAAAAGCGCATTTTTAAATGGACTTATTAATGAAGAAGTCTATGTAGAACAACCACCAGGTTTTGAAGATCACGAGTTTTCAAATCACGTTTTTAAATTGCACAAAGCTTTATATGGTTTGAAACAAGCACCTAGAGCTTGGTATGATAGGTTAAGTAAATTTCTAATAGAAAATGATTTTACAAGAGGAAATGTAGACAAAACTTGTTTTTAAAAAGAAAAAGTAAAGATTTACTAGTAGTACAAATATACGTAGATGACATTATTTTTGGTGCTACTAACGAATCTCTTTGTCAAGAATTTGCAAAGTTGATGCAGGGAGAATTCGAGATGAGCATGATGGGAGAACTCAACTTCTTCCTTGGACTCCAGATCAAACAATGCAAGGAGGGAATTTTTATCAACCAAACCAAGTACACAAGAGAACTACTCAAAAGTTTGGTATGGAAACAATGAAACCCCTTGGAACACCAATGAGTCCTTCATGCAAGCTAGACAAAGATGAAGAAGGTAAGAAGGTTGATCAGAAGTATTATCGAGGTATTATCGGATCCCTTCTCTATTTAACAGCAAGTAGACCAGATATAATGTTTGCAGTATGTTTGTGTGCTAGATTTCAAGCTGAACCTAAAGAATCACATTTAATAGCTGTTAAAAGAATATTAAGATATCTAAATGGAACTAAAAATGTAGGTTTATGGTATTCTAGAGACTCCACATTAAACCTAATTGCATATTCAGATTCTGATTATGCCGGATGTAAAATTGATAGAAAAAGCACAAGTGGTGCATGCCATTTCTTAGGCAGTAACTTAATCACATGGTTTAGCAAAAAGCAAAATTCAGTTGCATTATCAACTACTGAAGCTGAATATGTAGCAGCTGGAAGTTGCTGTGCGCAAATCCTATGGATTAAGCGACAACTTGAGGACTATGGTATCAAACTTAATAAGACACCCATAAATTGTGATAATACTAGCGCAATCAATTTAACGAAAAATCCAATTCAACACTCAAGGACAAAACACATTGAAATTAGATATCATTTTATAAGAGAACATGTAGCTAATGATGAAATCTGTTTAGAGTATGTAAACACTGAAGAACAATTAGCTGACATTTTTACAAAACCCCTAAGTGAAGAAAGGTTTGAATATCTTAGAGGAGAATTAGGTATTTGTAATCCTTTTGAATAAATTTTGAAATCCTTAAGGAAATGCATCTAGAATTCTTTCAATCCTCAAAATCTTAAGGAAATATATCTAGAATTCATATCAAAATGATTTATCAGACTCAATGATTATGAATCATACCCAAAATCAAATCCGGAATCATTTCAAACATTCAGAAAATTTTCAATTTTTTGTTCTGAAATGGTCTCCGAGCCGACTCGGTGTGTACCGGAGTCGACTCGAGTTTCTCTGAAACTTGGGAGCCGACTCCTGGTATGAGCGAGTCGACTCGAGTTCGAGATTTCTCTCTGTGATTTAGGCGAGCCGACTCGAGGTTATGCGCGAGTCGACTCGACGTGGTCCCAGGTTGATATCTAGGGCACGAGTCGACCCGACGGTCATTTCTAACTTTTCTAATCCTTCGTTTCTCTCTACAAAAATCTCCCAAACCCTCCAAATCTTCCAAATACTTCCGATTATTCACTCCAATCAAATCAATGGCCCCCAAAACCCGTGGTGTCAGTAGTAGCCGTGCCGGGATGAAAAGGAAGAAGACCGTGCGTCGACCCGTCCGCGAGCCGACTCCGGAATCTTCGCCTACTTCCTCTTCGGATGATACGCCTGCTCCTACTGTCTCTACTCCTCAGGTAGACCTTTTTGCAAGTAGAGTCATTACCACTGGAAGGAAGTTTGATTTCGATTTGTTTGAGAGAGAGGGATTACTTGTAGGTTCACAGTTGAGAGAAATGGGGTTTGAGAAAATATGCTCCCTCGACTGTCCTACATACCCTGCACTGGTGAAAGAGTTTTATAGAAATTTATCTAGAGGAGACAATGGATTGGTCAGTACTGTCAGAGGAGTTTGTTTGAATGTCTCTGCCATCATTCTTTCTAAGCTATTGGACTTACCCCTATCAGGACCCTCCACCTTTGAACCAGAGGATAGGTCTCCTGCCCTCACCAGATTATTGAATAGAAACTTTGAGGGATTTGAAGAAGTTTTCGCCAGTCAGCTGCCACTGGACTTAAGATTGCTACACAACATTTGCAGCAGAATTCTATTCCCTAAGACAGGCCGGTTTGACTACTTATCTGAGAGGGATATTTTGTCATGGATGCTGTAGTTTCAGGGAAACCAATCAACTTACCCATCATGATTTTATGGTACATGGCTGATTGTGGAAGTAAAAGGAAATCATGTCTTCCCTATGGTATGATCTTAACTCAGTTATTCAGAAGCCAAGGAATTATTTTTAGTGATAGTGAGCCCAAGAAGAATTTGAGACATACTGACTACTATTCACTGGCCACTATTCACCGCATGGGCTTCAAGAAAGTTAATGGTAATTGGATAAGGAAAGGTCAAGATGATATTAGAGCTGCTGAGGACAGAGTTGAGGACATTGGAGCTGAGGTCGAGGCTGGACCTTCTGCTGCTGGACCATCTGAGGCAGGACCTAGCATGCATTATTCTCCTCCACCTCAGGCTTCATCTACTTCTGTGAGATTTTCAGATGAGCAGCTATGTCAACTTAGATCTATGTTTGCTGAGTTTGATAATCAAAGGAAAGATGAAATTGGTCAATTAAGAGAAGACTTTAAAGAATTAAAGGAAAATATCATTTCAAGGCTTGACTTATTTTCATTCTCTATTGGTACTCATGTGGATTCTCTCAATGCCGAGCTTAAGAATATCTTTGAAAGACTTCAAGGGATAGCCGATGGATCCAATGTATATCTTGATAGAACCAATCAGTTACGAAGAGATATTGATGCAGCAGTTGATCAAATTCAAGTAACCATAAATGATTTTAGCAAATCTCAAAAGGATGATATCATGGAGATGATTGGACACTTAAAAAGTTTGATATTCAAGCGTGTCAAATGAACTTAATACTTATCTTAGTTGTATCTCTAAATTTCCTTCCTAGATTGTACCTAGGAAATTTTGCTCTAATATGAATGTTTTTGAACTTTGATGAATCTAAGTTAGTTTAAATTTGATTCCATAAGCTTGTATTACATTTTGATGTAATTTGATGTACTTTTAAAGTAATGAGAAAAGTCATGTTCATTTCAATTATGAGTACATTTGAATGTCTTTGAACGCTTATGTTTAATCAGGTAATTTTGAATATCTCAATACTCAATTGATAACTTAAATGCTGAATGAATTCGAATGAATTAACCATGTTGATGCTCTGATGCATTTCAACCTTTTTGTTGATTACAAAAAAGGGGGAGAGATTTATATGAATTAATCGTATATTGCATCATCTTTTTAATTGCCCTAATTAAATAAGGGGGAGAGAATTAAATAAGAAAAAGGTTATTTGGCTTAAGTTTTTAAATTTAAAAATCCTTTTTGAATTGAGGTTCTTAGGGGGAGCTACCTCATTGAGGGGGAGCTTTTCCATGAACACAAAAGCTGATTTTGATATCATAAATCTTTCAATGTTATAATGCATATACTCAACGTTTTTGTCATCATCAAAAAGGGGGAGATTGTTGAGAAATTATTGAAACATAATTGCCCCAACTTATTGATTTTGATGATTTCCAAAAGACATTACTTCACTTTCTAAAAGGCTATGAACATGTTAAATCAATCAATGAAATATTCTTACTATGAGCAATTTCAAATTGGAAACTATGAACTGTTAATGTGTAATGAGTTTTTGAATCAATTGAATATATGTTTCAGTGAGCTATACTTTTGAATTCAAAAATGATTTTTTATACCACTCTTTTAAAGATCAATGAATTAATGAAAATGCTAAAAATGCTTTGAAATTGAGCATTACTGTTAAATCAACATTATTCAAGTCATATTTATATTTCAAAATTGATTGGGATGATTTTCAAAGCAAATCAGAATATTCTCTGATTTTTGTATCAGTCCCGAGCCGACTCGAGAGTTTCCGAGTCGACCCCTGAACTTTCTCGAGCCGACTCATGACTGTGCGAGCCGACTCGACTCAGACGGCAGAAAGACTCATTTTTGAGTGCCTCTCGAGTCGACTCCCAGCTCTTCGCGAGTCGACTCCTGAAAGTCAAGAGTCGACTCCCAGCTTTTCGCGAGTCGACCCCTGAAAACTCTCTTTTTGGTGCGTTTCTGGATTCGCGTGTTCGAGTCGACTCGCACAGACTCGAGCCGACTCCCCGGAATCTGGGCGGTAATTTTTGAGTTGACACATCAGCACCAACGGTAATATTTTGAATCAACGGCTATATTTTACTGTGTCTAATGGTTATATCTTTTCAGGATCTATAAATAGAGGAGCCAGATTCAAATAGAAAACACACATATACATATTGAAAAAAAGAGAGAAAAATAGAGAGAGCCTATTGAATATCAAAAAGGGGGAAACTGAGAGTATTGTAGAATCATTTGATTCAAGGAGAGATTCAATCTTTGGATTTGAGAGAGAGATTCGTGTGCATCGATTATCAACTCTCAAAGCTCAAGAGGAAGGCAAAAAGCAATCCAACGTGCAAAATCTTCAGCCATTCCCAAGTTCAAAAAGAGGCAACACATTCTCCAAAGCTTATCAACGATTGAGGAATCTTGCTGAGGCATCGATTCAACTCTTCAAGGAAAAAAGGGAGAAAGCCATTGCTACAATCATCCGGAAAACCATCAGGCGTTTCTAACCCTAGTTTTTATTTATTCTTAAATTTGTATATCTGCTCAAGAAGGAGCATCTTTGTTAAAAATACTTTGATTTCACTTGGTTACTGGTTCAATCAGTGGATTGAATCAGTGGAGGTAGGTTTACCTCGTTACAAGCCGGAGTGCTTGTGTTGGGTTCGTTGTGATCCCGTGAAAACAACGCGTAAGGTTTGTTGTTAGCCCGCAAAACAACGTGTAGGGTTTTTGTGCTGGTAAGCCCGCAAAACCAGCTGGGTTCGTTGTGATCCCGGTGAAAACAACAAGTTAGAGTTGTGATCTTGTAAAACAACTCAGCTGTAATCGGTGTGATTATAGTGGACCCAAGTGATCCTTGGGAGTGGATGTAGGTGTTGGATACACCGAACCACTATAAATCTTTTGTGTTTGCCGTGTTCATTTTCTCTATCTCTATCTCTCTTTGTTAACTGCTAGTTCTTTGCTTATTAGTTAATCTCACTTGCACATCTTGCTAACTAATCAACTAAAGTTAAAAAGGGCTTAAATTTTTAAGAACCCAATTCACCCCCCCCTCTTGGGTTGCCATCTGGGCCAACACTATCAGATGGAAATTAACGAAGAAGGGATATCAACACATGTTTTTGGAAATAAAGTCACCTTCACCTTCGTGAATCCTACTAGGACAGAAGTAGTCGACTTATTAAGGGATCTTAGTATCCAAAAAATACAACCTTTAGAAAATTACGAAAACAACTCTCAGAAACAGGAATTAGAAGGAGAAGAACAAATCCAACCAAAATCATTAAATGACCTAGAGGTCAATATGATTAAAACCTTACCCATCAATCTTAACAACCCAAAACCAGGAAGAAGAAAAAGGTCTAGAACCAAAAGGAAAATCAACCGCGAAAATCACATAGATAAAATCTCAGCAGAACCACTTAGATGGTATATCAGGATTACCCTCCAAATCGGAAATGAAATTAAAACAATATGTGCCTTGGTCGACACAGGGTCAGACGTAAACTATATCCCAGAAGGAATCTTTCCCGAGCCATATGGAGAAAAATTCATAGAAACACTACAGTTAGCAAACAACAAAAAACTCCAGATAGAATACAAATATCCAGAAGTATACATTTGTCAGGATAATGTTCAGCTTTTTAAGACCACCTTTGTTGTCAGTAGAAAGGTCAATTCTACTGTACTAGGAATGCCATTTCTAACACTTCTCTACAAAATAGAGATAGATAAAAATGGGATAACAACCCAGGTCTCAGTAAAACAGATTACCTTCAGATTCCTATAAACAGCCTTAGCCAGAAAACATCAAAAGGTTCAGAGTAAAGAAAGTTTAGATTAAGAAAAGCATTTTTGCACATTCCGAAAGGATTTAAAGGTTTCCTGCAGATTTACACGGTGTTTTTAACGAGCGATTTTATCAGCATTCAAATAAGATCTTAAAAATTCTAACTTTTTCTTACAAGATCAAAATGTCAGATAAACCAAAAACTATGTCAGAAAAACCCAGGACCAAAGCCTCTTATGCCAAACCTATGGCACTTGTACCATTAACATCTATTACTCCTTTAAGAAACCAATATTCAGCCCTTGCTTCGTCCTCCCAAAGTTACTCTCAAGCCACCCAAAAATGGTCACCACCTAGCCCTAAACCTATTCCAAGTCCAACAAGGCCCAGTTCATCAAACCCTACCACAGCAAGACCCAGTCCTTCTAGGCAAACTTCAGTAAATCCTTACATCTCAAAACCTTGTTCCCTCATGGTTAAACTCCTGGAAGAAGATGAAATAAGTAATGGTCAGATCCCTAAATTATCCAGAATCTTTCCCTCAGTAAACAAAAAAATTGTTCAGTACCACTTATCCCAAGGCTACCAGGTTCCCTTGAAAACCCAAGAGTACTATGAGTTTATTCTCGTAGATACAGACTCTGCTAAAATAACTCATACACCAATACCTAACTCAGAGGAAATAGCCTATTCCAAATGCAAAATCATAAAGTTTATCACCAAAGAAGAATGGGGAAACCCATACCAAGCCAGAAAAGAACTAGACCTCTCCATTACCAAGCAAAACCCCCAGTAAAAAAGAATTAAAGAAAACATTATTAGAAGAATTGTCCCAATTGGGAGACTCTGACAATGAAGAAGACATCAGATCATCACAACCAGATCCGGCCATGCAGTTTGCCCAAGACCCTTATGAGGATTATGACATTGAATAATCATCATAAGGAGGATCAGACATAAACAACTAGATGATGACATCAACAGTACATGCCCAACTCTGTGGCAATCCAGCAACTGTCGATCATAGTGGCAGTCCACAAGACATGCAGCCCAGCCTGCCAACCAGTTCATGACATGCAGCATAGCCTGCCAACCAGTTCATGCAAATCATCCTGCCGAACCTAGTGGCAGCCCAGAAGTAACAGCATCTGCCAACCACAATGGTAGTCCAGATCATCAGCTTGTTCAGCCCAGCTAGCCTGTCAATTTGCTAGCCCAGCAATACAAGACAACAACCACAGTTTACTCATGTGAAACCACAAGTTCACACCCATGAAGTATCCTAGAAGCATATCCAGACAGACGAAATCTCCAGCCCTGCAATCATCCAGGCTCCAGTCACATTCTCAACAGTCACAGCATGTGAAGCTCCAGTCAATCTGGTAGATGGAATCCACAGCTCAGCAATCATTCAGGCTCCAGTCACATCCTCAACAGTCACAGCATGTGAAGCTCCAGCCAATCTGGCAGACGAATTTTATCCTCAACAGCTACCGCATTGCCAAACCCAGCCAACCAGACCCCTTTTTTTGAAAGTACTATCATGCAAAAGGTCACAAATGCAGTCAGACATGTACTGTAGTGCTCGCAAACTATTCCAATACCATTCAGTGCACATCACGCAATCCATTATTGTCCCGTGTTCACTATTCATTCCACTGTTCATCTAGAATGGTTCCCAGCAATTATTGTCCTTAATCACTATTCATCACTATTCATTGTCACTATTCACCACTTTTCTTCGGCTATAAAAAGAGGCAGACGCCTCTCATCCAAGCATCCGCCTCCTACCGCCTACACTCAACCTTCATCTATCACCTTCATTCCTCCACAAAATAGCCTTCATGAAACCACTCAACCAGAATCACCATCTTCATATCCATAGCCAAGCCTATCCTTAGCCAGCCTTACCATCATGTTTCCTTTCATCTCAGAAGACCTTCTTACCTTTACCAGCCATACCCATGAACTCCTAGACATGACAACCTACATAAACTCCCAGAACACCTCAGACCCAAACCTTGAGCTTATCTACCAAGAGTTCATAAGCCTTGTCATAAAGACCCTCCAGTACCACTCCGAAAAGATAATCCACCAGATAGACCATCTTACCACTCAGACCATCATAAACCAAGCAGAAGAGTTTTACCAACAGTTTGACCTCAGACTATTCCCTAGCAGCCTATAACCAGAAGTAAGAAATCAGTTTTAATGTAAGATTTTAGTTTTTCATTTAAGCTTTCAGTTAATCAGCTTTATGTAAAAGTACTATTTCAGTTTTTATTTTCAGTTTTATGTGAGCCTTCAGTGCTTTGTAATCAGTATTCCATAAGCTTAATATAAGCTTTCAGCAAATCTTCAACTTTTATAAACCTCGCAGCTTTTTTTCTAAAATTTTACTTTTCATTACTATTCATCGGCACTGTTCATAACCGTAGTATAAGACTTCCTACAGTACTATTCATCATTACTGTTCACAGTTACTATTCACTACTGTTCACTTTTACTATTCATTGCACTCTACCTTTTTCATGAAATTTTTATCTGTTTTTCTGCATCTAATTCCGCACTTAATGGTATCAGAGCCAAGTCAGATCACCACGCACCCACTTAGATCACCATGCACACACAATGCACACATCTTTATTTCTCAACCAATGTGTCACGTCTCCTGAGCAGGATATCTGCAAATATATCCACAGCCTATGGGAATAATGAGCCCCTGACCGACGTGAAAACTCTTGGTTAAGAAATAAAATCATAAAGGCATAAAACAGAAAGCTTAACCCTTAGGGAAAAGGGTTAAGGGTGCTAGGAGACATAGTCTCTTGACTTTTTGACACATTACTTTTAAGAACATTAGCTAAGCGGGCATATTAATTATCGACCAGGTTCTTAGGAGATAATGGTAAACGTGAGTCCGTTGGTTAGCGTAAAGCCGTTGGTAAGCGTAAGGCTGGCAGTGAGTGTAAGACCAGCAGTGTTCCCGATAGTGGTCCCGACTGTGGACCCATTATCAAGCCTAAGAAAGCAATGGAGCAAATAATTAAGAAATTAGCTAAGGTTCAAGAGCCTAATATGTTAGAAAAGTTAAAGAAACTATGGATCCTAACGCCGGGATACCCTAATCATATCCAAGGATAAGCAATGGAAAGATTAGTAAAAAGATCAGCTAGAAGACAAAATAGACGAAATAGAAAATGTAGAAACCAGTGAAGTTCAAGACTCTTATTCAAAAGATGCCATCAATATGATGACTAAAGCCATATCAAAAGCAGAAATTAACATAACAAACAGAAAAATTCTAAATATTAAGTATAACCAAATCTACGAAAAAGGAAGTTTTGATCTCTTTGAAGAATATAGGATCAAAACTGCAGAACGAAGTCTGTCCATCAATTTAGAAAATGGCCCGTGGTGTTCTTTTGCTAAGGCTTCATTGACTTTCTTTGAAAATAGATTAGGTAATCCTGAGATGAATTTCTCGTTCCAAAAAGGAGAACTACAATCTTCTCTTTCTAAGACTCTGCATAAAAATGTATCTTTATACCATCTAAAATCTTGTAATTTGGGACATCTGAGTTTCATTAAAAGCATCTTGTTTCTTTCAAGCTTTGTGTTTCTTGATCCCACGAAGTGTCTGTATATTGAATGGATTAGGGTATCTACCCCATTGGGTTCTTCTGTTGTCTTTGATGAGTTTGGTTTGACAATGATTTTTGTGCTAGTTAATATTTGTCTTCTATGTTCAGGGTTAAGATATATGTTCCACCATCCTTCTAATTATCCGGTAAATCCTTGGATTAGGATTTTAAGGGTACTATCCTCAGAAGTATAGATGGCTCTTAAGGCTTCTGCTGCTATGTTCATTTCTAATAAGAGATTCCAAATCTCTCTTTCTGACATACCATCTAGGTTCCATTCATATACTGCTCCAATACTAAAGGTTTCTCTTCTAAAGCTTTTTCTTTCTTCAAATTGGATGTATGGAGGAGTTGGTCTAGGATAATAATCCTTTTGTGTTCTGTAATATGTTTGTCCTTCATTTTTTAGTTTGTTTATCTGATTTTCGGGTTCTTGGGATGAAATCATGTTTAATCTGATTCCTCTTAGTCTGTTTGTTAATTGATCTATGATCCTATCTTCTTTACTTCTAAAATCTTTTTCCCAACTGTTGTCTGTTTGGAAAAGAGGTTTCTGTATTTTTATTTCTTTATTAATTCTTGATTCCTGGGGTTTCTTTTCAATGGTTTTTTCTATTTTGTTTAATTGTTCTGATATCGTATATAGGGCCTGGTTGCTATAGTTGTTTTGTTGAACTACCTTTCTGATTTCTTTATTAGTGGCTGGATAACCTTCGTTGTTTGGGTTAATGACCTTAAATGGAGAGGCAATCACTGTTTGATTTCTATAATTAATCTGGCATTCTTCTAAAGGAATGTTTTCTGAGTTTATTTTCTTATCTTCTGTGGTTTTCCAAATTACTCCTATGGATCTGAAAGGGTACTTATCTATGATTTTCTTATTTTTACATGCTAGTTCAAGCCATGTAAAATAAGGTACTTCTAGCATTTATGTACTAAGTGTGTGGGTGTGCTAGGTCCATTAGTGATTACACTCCAAAGCTCATAATCTAAAGCTTGAATAAAAATTCTCATTCTAGCTTTCCAATAAGAATAATTAGAACCATTGAATAAAGGAGGTCTATTGGTAGAATGACCTTCAACATATGAAGATCCAGTTTGAGCTGCCATTTGGATCTTTAACTCTTGATCATTGGATCAAACAAGAAATGAGCACAAGCTCTGATACCAATTATTGGCCCAGATGACAACCCAAGAGAGGGGGGGGGGGGGGGGGGGTTGAATTGGGTTCTTAAAAAAAATTAGCTCTTAAAAAAAATATTTTGCTTTGATATGAAAGAGCTTAAGTACAAAGTAGATAAATGCTAATCATAAATAAATGAGATAGAGGGAGACTAAGAAATAAAGCATGACAAACACAAAGATTTTATAGTGGTTCGGTGTATCCAACACCTACATCCACTCCCAAGCTTCACTTGGGTTTACACTATAATCCTTTTGATTACAGTCGAGTTGTTTTACAAGCTCACAACTCAAAACTTGTTGTTTCCTTCGGGATCACAACGAACCCAGCTGGTTTTTCGGGCTCACCAGCACACAACCCAATAACAAGCTATCCTTAGCTTGTACCAAGGTATACTACCTCCACTAATTCAATTCCTCGATTGAATTAGCAAATACTAATGAAAAATAGAGTTTAAGTACACAACAACTCCTCAAATGAGCAAATAAACAATAAACTAAACAAGGATAAGAAATGCTTGTTTGAAGCTCTTTGAATGTGTGCTTTTCTTCTTTTCCTCTTCTCCTTTGAAAGATTGAATTAGGGCCTCAGCTCAGATTCTTCAGAAATTTGTAGTTGAGAAGTTGAGGATTTCTCTTTGAGCTTTCTGAGGTTGATGGATTTGAGCTCTAAGTCTTTCCTCTTGATTTCTCTCTCTTTTTCACAGAGTATTTTTCTCGATTTTTCTCCTCTTTTCTATTGTATTTCCTCTCTTTTTCAAATGGACGATTTTCCCTTTTTATAGATTTCTTAATCCAGGTTTAGATGGGAAATATAGCCGTTGTGAGTTATTTGGATCTCTCTACATACAATGAAAATAGCCGTTAGAGGTTAGGTAAAAAGAAATCTTACCGTTGGAGTCAGTTCTAACAAATAAAAAATCTGTTCCTAACAGGTTGGAGTCGGCTCCAACTTTTCAGGTGTCGGCTCTAAGTCGGGTATCCAAAAATAGAAAATAAAAGGTTGCTGAGGAGTCGGCTCCGAGAAAGTTAAGTGTCGGCTCGTCACTTTCGGGGGTTGGCTCCGCAATCTAAAGGTGTCGGCTCCAGAAATGCTCATAAAAATACGCTCTTTATTCTCAGGTTAGAGTCGGCTCCAAAAAATTAGGTGTCGGCTCCCGAACTCTCAGGTGTCGGCTCCGAAAACTGAAACAGAATACGCTTCTCTATATCTCAGGTTGGAGTCGGCTTTGAAAATCTGGGTATCGACTCCAGACCATGCCAAAATTATAGAAAACTTCTGATACGCCCCAACGGCTTCTGACCATTTGGGTGTCGACTCAAAGCTCTGAACTTTGAAAATTTCTTTTGACATTTTGATTCAAAACTTGTTTCTTTATTCCTTTTGATTGATCAAACCTTTTTTAATCCCTGTAACACTTGTTAAATCTATTAGAAACATAGTAAATATACTCATGTCTTTTATTAATCATCAAAATCAATACTTGGTCAACATGCTCCAAATTAGGTATCCAAAAATAGCAAATAAAAAGTTGTTGAGGAGTCAGCTCCGGGAAAGTTAAGTGTCAGCTCATTGCTTTCGGGAGTCGGCTCCGCAATCCAAAAGTGTTGGCTCCAGAAATGTCCATAAAAATACGCTCTCTGTTCTCAGGTTAGAGTCGGCTCCAGAAACTCAGGTGTCGGCTCCCAACTCTCCGGTGTCGGCTCCCGAATTCTAGGTGTTGGCTTTGGAAACTGAGACAGAATACACTTCTCTGTATCTCAGGTTGGAGTCAGCTCCGAAACTCTAGGTGTTGACTCCAGACCATGCCAAAAAATTCAGAAATCTTCTGATACGCCTTGGGGTCGGCTCCTGACTAGTTGGGTGTCGACTCCAAGTTTTGAACTTTGAAAAATTCTTTTAACATTTGATTCAAAACTTATTTCTTTATTCCTTTTGATTGAATAAACATTTTTAATCCCTGAAACACTTATTAAATCTATTAGAAACATAGTAAATATACTCATGTCTTTTATTAATCATCAATAATTGGGTCAACAATCTCTCTCTTTTTGATGATTATAAAAACATTGAGTATATGCATGATTTAAACAATAAGATTTTCAAATCAAATTTCTCAAATATTTAGTTCTCATAGGTAAGCCCCCCCTGAATGAAGTAGCTCCACCTATGATACTTAATTTAACATCTATTCTTCCCTTTTAACAGTAAACTTTTGATGTTTGATACCAATTAAACAATCATATCAAATTGTATCAAATTAAGTTAGCTAAGTTTCTTCCTTTCAATGCACATATGTCAATTACTTCTCCCCATATGCAATTATTAATTAAATACCAATTAATTAAGCTTGTTTGTTCCAATGCAAATACTAAATACTTCTCCCTCTTTATAACTTTCAATGCATATACGACTATCAATTACTTCTCCCCCTTTTTTGTAATCAACAAAAAGGTTAAGAAGTTTCAAATTAAATGACAAAATTAAAAGATGCTTCAAAGATTAAATGATATTCATTAAGTATCAAAAAGGTTCATTACACACTTCACAAAGTTAAGCATTGCATCATATTACAAAAGGAAACTTCATTACATCAAAATTTCAAACTAAACTGAACTTCATTACATCATATTTTAATAACATCAAAGAAACTTCATTACAAGATAATCAAAAATTAACTCTAAGAAGTCTTTGCAGTTCTTCTAATATTTTTCCTATTCCTTCACTTTGAGTTTGAACAAAAGCCTTTAGTCTTCTATCAACAAATGCACATGCAGTCACAATTTTGTCCTGAAGCTCTGCATTGCATTTGGAATATGTCTCTGAATCTCCTCCAATATCTTTAAGTTCTTCAAAAATATTCTTGAGATCATTCTTCAAAGATTCTGCGGAGGCTCCAAGTGTGGATTCAATTTTGCTTACTCTTTCATCCAAAGAATAATACATTTCTCTTAAATTCATTAAACTATTGTTAATTTCTGTTTTTATTTCTTCCTTGTGAGTAGCAAATAGACTTTTAAGCTGTTCTAACTGAATATTAGAAAAACCAATGGATGACACATGTAGTGGTACATGTGCAGGAGCAGAAGTAGGTGCTGGTGGTGGTGATGATCTGCTAGGCTTCGGTGATGGATGCCTCACTGATGGACCTGCCTCAGATGGTGCAGTGGCCCTAATGTCAGCTGCTCTCTCATCCAGATGACCTTTTCTTTCCCATCTACCATCCACTTTCATAAATCCCATTCTGTGCACAGTAGCCAAGCTGTAATAATTAGTGTGCCTTAGGTTTTTCGATGGCTCATTTCAGAAATAACAACTCCTTGACTTCTAAATGCCATGGTTAGGACCATCCCATAAGGCAATGAAAATCTCCACTTGCCTCCGGCCTCAGCCATATACCATATCATCATTCCTGCTAGATTGATTGGCTGACCCATCAAAATACTATCCATAATCACTATGTCTTGCTCTGAGACATACTCAAAACGTCTAGTCTTAGGAAATAGGATCCTACCACAAATGTTATGTAATAGTCTAAGCTCAAGAGGCAAATGATTTGCTCTAACTTCCTCAAACTCAGTTACTTCCCTTCCTAGCATCCTTGATAAAGCATCTAATCTCTCACTGTGAATGCTTGCAGTAAGCCCAGTGATAGGAATCCCTAAAAGATTTCCTAAAATTTCAAATGTGAGATGATTTCTTTTCCCTCTTACTGAACTAACTATTCCACTATCTCCCCTTGATAAATTAAAGTAAAATTCTTTAACTAGGGCCAGATATGTGGGAATGTCCAAAGAACATACCTTATCCCAACCGAGCTCCTTGATTTGTCTACCAATTGCAAAACCCTCGGCTTCAAAGAAATTAAAATCTACCTTCCTTCCCATGGTTATGACTCGCCCAGCTAGATATCTACTTGTGGAGAGGAGGGGCTAGGATTGTCAGAGTGAGTTGAAGAAGAATCGTCGCTCGGAGTAGGTTCACGGATAGGACGCCGAGCCGTATGCATCCTTGTAGCTACGGGAGCATCAAAGACCGATCCCCTACGCTTAGGTGCCATAGGAATATTAGGGAATGGTTGATTTGAGGAATATTTGGTTTTGGAAGGTTTGGAGAGGTTTTTGTAAGGATTTGGAGAAGAGTGGGATGAGAAGGTGTCGACTCTGCCCTAATATAATCAATTTGGAGCCACTAGGTGTCGACTCCCGTAAAGTCGGGTGTCGACTCCAAGTCGCTTACACTATTAGCGCCCGAGCTGGAGTCGGCTCCACTTAAGCGGGTGTCGGCTCCAAGGGCAGAGACCGAGAGCGACACAGGCAAGGTGTCGACTCCACAAATTAAGGTGTCGACTCCACTAACAGTTTCAGAGAAAAATAAGTGAGTTTCAAACAACTGAAACTTGTCAAAATAAAATCAATAAATTTTTAAAAAAAATCTTTGGAATGTGGAGAATCAAATTGCTCATATGTCTAGATAAATTATCCTTAAAATCATGAGAAAAATCTCAAGAAATTGATTGAAATCTAGATAATCATTCCTTAGGGGTTTCAAAATCATTCCAAAGGATCACAAATCCCTAATTCTCCTCTAAGATAACAAAATCTCTCTTCACTCAAAGGTTTTGTAAATATGTCAGCTAACTGTTCTTCATTACTAACATAATCAAGGAAAATTTCATTGTTAGCTACATGTTCTCTTATAAAATGATATCTAATTTTAATGTGCTTAGTTCTTTAATATTGTATTGGATTCTTAGTTAAATTGACTGCGCTTGTATTATCACATATAATAGGAGTTTTATCAAGTGTTATGCCATAATCTTCAAGTTGTCGCTTAATCCAAAGGATTTAAGCACAACAACTTCTAGCTGCAACATATTCTGCTTCAGCAGTAGATAATGCAATCGAATTTTGCTTTTTGCTAAACCAAGAGATTAAGTTACTTCCTAAAAATTGATATGCACCACTTGTACTTTTTCTATCTAGTTTACATCCCGCATAATCAGAGTCAGAATAAGTAATTAAATTCAATGTTGAATCTCTAGAATACCATAATCCTACATTTTTTGTTCCACTTAGATATCTTAGTATTCTTTTTACAGCAATTAAATGAGATTTTTTAGGTTCTGATTGAAATCTAGCACATAAACAAACAGCAAACATGATATTAGGTCTACTTGTAGTTAAGTAAAGTAGAGATCCGATCATACCTCTATAGTATTTTTGATCAACTTTCTTACCGTCTTCATCTTTATCCAATTTGCATGAAGGACTCATAGGTGTTCCAAGGGGTTTGATTGATTCCATTCCAAACTTCTTGAGAATTTCCTTTGTGTACTTTGTTTGGTTGATGAAAATTCCTTCTTTGCTTTGCTTGATTTGAAGTCCTAGGAAGAAGTTAAGTTCTCCATCATGCTCATCTCGATTCACCCTGCATTAGCTTAGCAAATTCTTGACACAAATGATTGTTAGTAGCATCGAATACAATATCATCTACATATATTTGTACTACTAATAAGTCTTTGTCTTTCCATTTCAAAAATAGGGTTTTGTCTACATTTCCTCTAGAAAAACTATTTTCAATTAGAAATTTGTTTAGCCTATCATACCAAGCTCTAGGTGCTTGTTTTAAACCATATAGTGCTTTGTGTAATTTAAAAACATGATTTGAAAATTCATGATCATCAAAACCAGGTGGTTGTTCCACGAAAACTTCTTCATTTATAAAACCATTTAAAAATGCACTTTTAACATCCATTTGAAATAGATTGATGTTCATATGATATGCAAATGCAAGTAGTAATCTAATTGCTTCTAATCTAGCTACAGGTGCAAAAGTTTCATCAAAATCAATTCCTTCTTCTTGATTATATCCTTTTGCAACTAATCTAGCTTTATTTCTGATTACTATGCCATTTTCATCCAATTTATTCCTAAATACCCATTTAGATCCTATAACTGAATGACCTTTAGGTCTATCAACTAAGGACCATACATTATTCCTAGTAAATTGATTTAATTCTTCTTGCATAGCTAGCATCCAATTACTATCTTTTTCAGCTTCTTCAATAGTTTTAGGTTCAATTTGAGATACAAATGCAAGATGATTATTGATATTCCTCATAGATGATCTAGTTCTTACTCCTTGAGATGGATCACCTATAATCAATTCCTTTGGATGACCATAGGCATATCTCCAATCTCTAGGAAGATCTTCCTCATTATGATTAGTATCAATAACATCAACCCTAGGAGAATCATCTTTAGCTTCTTGTTCATGATCTGAAGATACTTCTATATTTAATTTTTTAATATCTCTTTCTAGCATATTTGTATCTTCCTCATCATCAATGTTTTCTGAACTTGATGCTAAAGACTCATCAAAAACTACATGAATAGATTCTTCTACTATTAAGGATTTCTTGTTAAATACTCTATAGGCTTTACTAGTTGTTGAGTATCCTAAGAATATGCCTTAATCAGATTTTGCATCAAATTTTCCAATATTATCTTTTCCATTATTATGAATAAAAAAATTACAACCAAATGCATGAAAATAACTAATGTTTGGTTTCCTATTATTCCATAATTCATAAGGAGTTTTCTTGAGAATTTGCCAAATTAGGGCTCTGTTAAGGATGTAACATGCCGTGTTTATAGCTTCCGTCCAAAAATATTTTGGTATGTTGCTTTCATATAGCATGGTACGGGCCATGTCTTCTAAAGTTCTATTCTTTCTTTCTACAACTCCATTTTGCTGTGGTGTTATAGGTGCAGAAAAATTATGGTGAATGCCATGTTCAATGCAGAAATTTTCAAATAAATGATTTTCAAATTTTGTGCCATGATCACTTCTAAGAGACACTATAGTGTTGTTTTTCTCATTAGTGACTTTCTTGAAGAATTTTAGAAATATTGAGAAAATCTCATCTTTGTGAGCCAAAAATAATACCCAAGTGAATCTAGAATAATCATCTACTATCATAAGGCCATATTTCTTTCCTTCTAGACGTGTAGTTCTAGTAGGTCCAAAAAGGTCCATGTGAAGTAGCTCTATTGGTCTAGAAGTGGAAACAATATTTTTAGATTTGAAAGAGTTTCTAGTTTGTTTTCCAAATTGACATGCATCACAAATTTGGTTATTTTCAAAATCTAACTTTAGAAGTCCTTTAACTAAGTCCATTCTAATCAATTTTGAAATCAAGTGTGTGCTTGCATGACCTAATCTACGATGCCATAGCCATCCAATCTTATTTACATTAGCATTATCAACAACTAAGCAATGATTTCTAGTAGATAAATTATCCAAATCAATTAAGTATACATTGTCATTTCTATATCCAGTAAATATAATGCTATTGTTAATAGGATTAGAAACGGTGCAGATAGAAGCTTCAAATGAAACTTTGAAACTTTATCGCATAATTGGCTAATACTAATTAAATTATATTTTAAACCATCTACATAAAGAACATTTTCAATAAAAGTGAAGGGAGTTATCTGAATTTTACCAAATCCCATAATCTGGTCTTTACCATTGTCTCCAATGAAGGGAAAAAATAGTTTTTCCTATTCATAGGATCTAAAGGTGGAAAGCATGTAAATCGGTTTTAATATTCACATTGGATATTAATTAAAGAAAATTAACAGATCTGAAATTTAAGATTATTTATTTAAGTTTAAAATAGTACCTCTCGTTGCGGAAGCTGTTGATAATGAAGGTAGCAGATCCGATCTTCAGAGAGAAGTTCCCCTTTGTGCCTTGCAAGAGCCGCACGCGCCGCTCCTCTAAATCACACGCACGCCTGATGAATGCAGACAGGAGGTGGAATTCTTGAATAATGGAAGGAGAACTCTTCTCCCAAGAAGAGACAATCTACAATTGGACTTCTTGCAGAAGATCAGCATTCACTGAAAAGTCTCTGTCATTTTTTTTACATGTTCACACTTTTTTTATTCACATTGTAACCTTTTATATCCGATGAAAAATTCTGCAATAAAAAAAACCATGAAAGAGCTTTTTAAAATGCCATTACATGAATCCCATCATGGCATTAAGTCCGTAGTTACCTCATCAATGCATCCCTCAAACGGCGAGCCTAAGAGGAAACGTAGAGTGACAGGACCATGAGCATCCTCCCGTAACATAATCAATAACTCCGTTCCCAGGCTGTTATAACAAGTGGATGATGACGAATGAAAGATATTATCAATTAAAATTTTCTTTTGTTAACAGAATTGATCCAATCAATTCCGTTTGAAGTCCAAATTCAAATCCGAAAGAAGCTACTCGTAGCTCTTGAACCATACTTCATATTGTGCCTTGCCGAGCTCCAATCTGAAGTGATTTATGAATTCAAAATTCATAAATAAACTTTCAGAGGCTCTATTGGATATCCAGATCATACCACTTCGAACCTGGATCCAAACCACTCTGTTATCAGACCAACCATTGGTCCATGGTTCAAATTAACTTTATTCCAGATTCATATCGTGTCCCAAAATTCTATTTGAGTTACTAACTAACTCAAATCACCCTCGAAGTAGGTGCAGCCGCTAATGTCTAGAGCTAGCTAGACATAGCCAGAATGAACCCGTATAACCCATCTGATTGAGTCCCACTCAAATCAGTGATCACGCCTGCGTATAAGTCGTCCGACTATGTGCGTGACTCCATAGGTTCAAACCTAAGCCGGTAGCACAGGAACGCTTCCTATACTAATCGATGTGACCATCTAGCCATGGTTCCTGACGTCCGGATAGATTGAATTTGCACAAGGCAATATTCTGGAACCCAGGCTATGGTTGCCGCATAATTCATCCCCTTGTCCTAGTACTCTGGGCGAATACAGAGTTAACTGCCAACTCCGAGTAAATCACCCAAGTATGTTTCAATGCAATGAATCTTGTGACACCTCGCAAAGATTACCTTGGCCAAGGTTTTGCTAAATTGAAACATAGTTCAAGCACTCTCTCTAACACTTAGAGTGGACAATCCCATCTTGACTCATCATTGACCCAATAAGTACTTGACTGCACCCAGCAACCTTCCATCACCGGATTAGAAATTCGGGTGGTCCAGTGCCTAAGTACAGTGAGTTGCTTATCAAGTCAACATGATAATCTCATGTCAAAAGGACACTTATACCCATTGCCTTTCTGTGAGTTTCTCCAGGCAGTTGAGCACTCAACAGAGATGAGTCACTGTTCAATGAATGTACTCCTACACTCACCCGCATGTCATACCAGTGTTATACACTCATTGGTTTAAGAGAACAAACCAACCCATATGACATACAATGACCTACACTTGATTACGTCGTCGTCCTCGGTAACAACGTATCATTTGGCCGAACTTATTTAAGAGTTACTCAACAATTCCTCCATTGTCAAATACATGTAACTCTAAGGACTACAACATATTGGAATTCTACTGAAAGATGTAAACTATATGTTGTATGGCCAAAATTCACTTTTATTTATTGAATAAATCATGTTCATATACATCAACTCATAACCGTCTACAAGCTAGACGATTGGTTGTAGGACACATTTCCTAACAACTCCCACTTGAACTATAGCCAATCGGAACAATATCTAATACCCATCTTCCACTTTTGTTCATTGAACTCCTTGATTCCGAGTGCTTTAGTCATTGGGTCAGCTAGGTTTTTCTTTCCATCGATCTTCTGAAGGTATATGTCACCTCGTTCCACGATCTCTCGTACAAGGTGATAGCGGCGCAACACATGCTTGGTTCGGTGATGCGACTTTGGCTCCTTAGCTTGGGCAATTGCTCCCGTGCTGTCACAGTATACTAGGACGGGACTCTCCAGGGCAGGTACCACTCCCAGCTCACCCAAGAACTTTCATAGCCATACAGCTTCCTTTGCTACATCTGATGCTGCAATGTATTCAGCCTCACATACTGAATCTGCCACTGTGTTCTGCTTGGAACTTTTTCAGTAGATCGCTCCTCCATTGAGGGTAAAGATAAATCTGGATATGCTTTTGCTGTCATCTCTATCTGACTGAAAACTGGAGTCAGTGTACCCCACTAGTTTTAAGTTAGGTTCTCCATAAATGAGCCATTGGTCCTTAGTATTTCTCAAATACTTAAGGATGGTTTTTACCACCTTCTAATGTGCTTCACCTAGGTTAGACTGGTACCTACTCACTATCCCTAGTGAGTGTGCCACGTCTAGTCTTGTACATGTCATAGCATACATGATAGAACCCACTGTTGAGGCATATGGAATTCTACTCATGTACTCTCTCTCCTCAGGAGTTATCACACAATCCTTCTTGGAGAGAGTAATTCCATAGCCTATCGGAAGATAGCCCCTTTTTGAATTATCCATGCTGAATCTCTTCAGCACAGTCTCAATGTACTTTGACTGGGACAATCCCAGCAGCTTTTTAGATCTATCTCTATAGATCTTCATCCCTAGGATGTAAGAAGCTTCTTCCAGGTCTTTCATGGAGAACTGAGACAGCAACCAAACCTTTATTCCCTGTAGTATAGGGATGTCATTCCCAATCAAGAGAATGTCATCCACATACAGTACAAGAAATACAACTATGGAACCATTTGCCCACTTATACACGTAGGTTCTTCTCTGTTCTTAATGAAGCTATAAGTCTTGATACATTTATCAAAATGTTTATTCCAACTCCGAGAAGCTTGCTTGAGTCCATAGATGGACTTATGAAGCCTGCATACTTTTGACTCGTCTGTGGATGTGAACCCTTCAGGTTGTATCATATACACCTCCTCTTCGAGCTCTCCATTTAGAAAAGCCATTCGGACATCCATTTGCCAGATCTTATAGTCAAAATGTGCAGCTAGAGCAAGCATAATCCGAATTGACTTGAGCATTGCTACAGGGAAAAAAATCTCGTCATAGTCAATACCATAACGCTGACTATACCCCTTAGCAACCAGACGGGCTTTATAGGTCTCCACCTTCCCATCTGCACCCCATTTCCTCTTGAAAATCCATTTACACCCTATGGGTTTTATCCCTTCAGGTGGATCAACTAGTGTCCATACACTATTGATCTCCATGGATTCCATTTCGGACTTCATGGCATCTAGCCATTTCTCAGAGTCAGATCTCTGCAGCGCATCCATATAGGTGATTGGGTCTTCATCGTTCTCATCGAGTTCGATGGGATTCCCGTCACGGACCAAGAAACCGAAGTATCTGTCTGGCTGACGTGGTACTCTACTAGATCTTCTTAATGGTACCTCAACGGGCACCAGGTTTGAACCATTCAAAGCCGGTTCCATAGCGATTTCTGAGTGTAAATGTACTTCTCCTTGTCGAACTTCATTAAGTTCAACATTAGCCTTAGTACTTCCAGTAAGATACTCCTTTTCTAAAAAGGTGGCTCTCATACTGACGAACAACTTTTGCTCTTCAGTTTGGTAGAAGTAGTATTCTTTAGACTCCTTAGGATATCCAACAAAGAGGCATTTGTCAGACCTTGGTCCTGCTTGTCTGTCAACAATCTCTTGACATAAGCTGGACACCCCCAGACCCTAAGGTGTGTGAGCACCGGCTTACGCCCCGTCCATATCTCATATGGAGTTTTAGCAACAGATTTACTAGGGACCCTGTTAAGAATGTAACAGGCCGACTCAAGTGCATAGTCCCAAAAGGAGATAGGCAAACTAGCAAAGCCCATCATGGACCGAACCATATCTAATAGGGTTCGATTCCTCCTTTCAGACACACCATTTAACTGGGGTGTCCCTGGAGGTGTCCATTGAGAGAGAATCCCATTCTCCTTTAGATATGTCAAAAACTCATTAGAAAGATATTCACCTCCTCGATCTGACCGAAGGATTTTAATATTCTTTCCAATTTGTTTTTCTACCTCACTACGATATCGTTTGAACATTTCAAATGATTCAGATTTGTGTCTCATTTGGAAGACATAACCAAACATGGAGTGGTCATCTGTAAATGTAATAAAATAGCTAAACCCTCTCATAGAGGCAGTATTCATAGGTCCACAAACATCCGTATGTATGAGGCCTAGAATCTTTTTGGCTCTTTCACCTTTTCCTGTAAAAGGTGACTTGGTCATTTTTCTAAGAAGACAGGATTCACAAGTTTTAATTGATTCACAATCAATGTCATTGAGGATGCCCTCTCTGACTAATCTGCTTATCCTGTTCTTATTTATATGACCTAGCCTACAGTGCCAAAGGTATGAGTCATCGACATCATCTATTTTAGGGCGTTTGTTTGGAGTGCATAATACATTAACAGGCTGTGATAGAAGGTAAATTCCATTGCTCAATTATCCACACATCACTGGTACATCATTCATAATGATATTTAAAATATCTTTCTTTATTGAAAAATCATATCCTTCAATAGCCAACTGGCTTACAAAAATGACATTAAATAAAAATGCAGGACAATAGTGACATTCACTAAGAAATATTTTATTAATTTCAAAATAAAGCTCCACGACTCCCAATGCCAGTACTGGAACTCGGCTTCCATCACCCACGTTTAGGAATCTTTCACCTTCTTTGAATCTTCTACTAATTCAAAGCCCCTGCAAAGAATTACAAATATGAATTGGACTCCCGGTATCTAATACCCAATTAGTAGTATCACAGATAGAAAAATTACAAGGTGTTATCATATAAATACCTTGTCCAGCAACTCCTTGCTGGTTTTTCTTCTTAGGCCTGTTAGGATCCAGGGTTTCTATGTACTGGGGACAGTTCCTCTTCCAGTGACCCAGCTTCTTGCAGTAGAAGCACTCAGCTTGACTTTTGTCAGCCTTCTTCTTTTTGGTCTGACTAGGCCCAACATGTTGCACCTTTTTTCTTTTATTTTTCTTCTTCATCCCTTTCTTAGGGTGATGACGTCCTGCCCCTGAACCTCCCATCAAGTTTACTCTCTTCTTTTAAAGCTGGTGGTCTTTCTCAAAAGTCTGCAGTAGACCCAGCAATCCATTATAGTTTACTGCAGGCTTCGTCATTCTATAATGACTGAGAAAGTCCAGGTAGGAGCTAGGCAGTGAGTTCAGTATGGCATCATTTCCAAGTTGCTCATGCAAAGAAAATTCAAGTTTGCCCAGACGTTCTATCGTCTCGATCATGTACAGTACATGATCGATGACAGAAGTCCCATCATGCATATGCGCGTTGAAGATGGCACTAGACATTTTGTACCTTTCAACGTCGTCTGGCGTCCCAAAACATTCCTTCAACATTTGGAGTATTTGTTCCGGTTGGGCCTCCTCAAATTTCCTGCTGAACTAATCATTCATAGAAGCCAGCTTTATGCAGCGCACTGTGGTCCAGTTATTGGTCCACTTCAGATAAGTGTCCCTAGCCACACCAGGCACATTTGGGGCTGGCTGCTCAGGTGCAGGATCCATTATCACATAAAGGATCCTTTCATGCTCTAGGACTATCCTAAGCCTTCGATACCAGCTATCGAAGTTTGGACTTGTCAGTTTATCATTGTCCAACAGTGACCGGAGCGACAGATTTGTAGACATTTCTGAAAGGAAAAACCATTGTACATGATTTATTTAAACCTATAGACTTGGACATATGGTCTAAAGTTCTTCCACTATTTTATTCAGGTTGGTAGCCCCTACCTTCAACCCAAGAAATTACTCCTAATTTCTTAGTGGGTACTAGAACCCAGTAGACTACATATGAGCCCGACTTTGGCTGGCCCACCCACATGTATCTAAAGGTAGGTTCATAACCAATTGTTTCCCCAAACAATTTCTAGTAATTTATTTTGCCCCAGGTTGCACGTCAATCGGCCTTTGGGCCTCCTATTGGGTATCCTGGTTAGGTCCAACCATTAACATGACATGTTCAAGCTTCTAACCAAGGAATTGGTCAAGCCCGACTTTGGCCGGCCCACCTGACCATCGTTGAGAGAGTTGCATTGAACCATCATAATATAAATGATAATTCCAAAGACCAGATGAGTACCAGGCCTTTGGGCCTCCAATAATCATCTTAGCCATTGGACTCATTATCACTCTCTTAATGGGAGGCTATGATCTAATTATCCCCATAATTTAGTCATTTTAGGGACCTAATAGTTTTAGAGGGTTTGATTAATTTGTGACACATGAATGATATGGACCAGTTTATGTATTCTCCCACTAAACCATTTAGTTGGGTTCATTAATTTGGTCCATGGGTACCTAAATCAGTCAGACTGATTTTCCTTAGGAAGCATGGGTTAGCCCAAGTCAATAGGCTAGTCTAATCAAGTGCTGGGACCACTTAGCCAGGCCGGCTTGATCAAAAATCCGAGTTGCGCCATTAACCATCTTGCCTAGACACTAGCTGATAATCAACTAGCCAGGTTAGAGGTAGCCGCGACCTTGATCAGAACCTTTCTAGACACCAAGTGGTTGACCAGACCCAATTAAATTTGCCTAAAGACTTGGGTGTCCACTGAGCCCCAAATCAAGTCTATTTAGATGTATGGACTGATCAATCTAATCTAATTAGATGGATCTCAAGAAAAAAAAAACTTATCTCAACATTTGATTAGATTCAATTTTCTAATTTAGTCCAATTCATCTAACCTTAGGTCTAACCCATTTAGAGAACCTGATTCATGCTAACCCAATTAGCCCATGATTTATGATCATGTCTTAAGGTCTTTAATTCATAATTCTAGATCTTAAGTTAACTCCTTTTCAAATTTGAACCAATTTCAATTTTGAGTTCTGATTTTAAAACATTTTTCAAAATTTTTCCGTAAAACATCTTTACTTTCTTTCTATTTTCTATGATCTGACTTTTACGTAAAACAATTTTACTGTAATTTATAATTAAGTTTTAAATCAATTAAGATGTCTTAATGTTAATCTTTATTAACATTTCATCTTTAATTAATTTTGGATCTAATCAAAATTATCACAGAATAAAAGATTAATTCGGTTAAAACATATTTTGATCTTTCTTTCTTCTATTCCGTACATCCGTTCATGGGTTCTTTCACAGTAACACCCTTACATGTCATAGGAAACCTTTCTTGAATAAGAAACAGAGGCTATGAAACCTCCCTATGACCGGACGGCCTGATGAATATACCCAATCCAAGATATAATAGAACACAGCATGCAAGATCTACATTAGATCTACCTTTAAAACATATATTTAATCATCATTAAATAACTTTAACATGCTTTCATCATGAAAAACTTTTAAATCTACTATATATCTAAACTAATCAAAATAAGATCAACTTTAGATCTACATTAGATTATGTATGCATAATTATATCAGATCTATTATGCTTATGCATGCATTCCTAAGCCTTAACCATGGCTCTGATACCATTTGAAGGGAAAAAAAAGTTTTTCATGTACACAGGATCTCAAAGTGGAAAGCATGTAAATCGGTTTTAATATTCACAATGAATATTAATTAAAGCAAATTAATAGATCTGAAATTTAAGATTATTTATTTAAGTTTAAAACAGTACCTCTCGTTGCGGAAGATGTTGATAATGAAGGTAGCAGATCCGATCTGTAGAGAGAAGTTCCCCTTTGTGCCTTGCAAGAGCCGCACGCGCCGCTCCTCTATATCACACATACGCCTGATGAATGCAGACATGAGGTGGAATTCTTGAACAATGGAAGGAGAACTCTTCTCCCAAGAAGAAACAATCTCCAATTGGACTTTTTGCAGACTTTCTGTGATTGCAGAAGATCAGCTTTCACGAAAAGTCTCTGTCTTTTTTTTTTACCTGTTCACACTTTTTTTATTCACATCATAACCTTTTATATCCGATGAAAAATTTTGCAATAAAAAAAAAACGTGAAAGAGCTCTTTAAAATGCCATTACATGAATCCCATCATGACATTAAGGCCGCAGTCACCTCATCAATGCGTCCCTCAAATGGCGAGCCAAAGAGGAAACGTAGAGTGACGGAACCTTTGAACATCCTCTCGTGACATAATCAATAACTCCGTCCCAGGCTGTTATAACAAGTAGATCATGACGAATGAAAGATATTATCAATTAAAATTTCCTTTTGTTAATAGAATTGATCCAATCAATTCCGTTTGAAATCCAAATTCAAATCCGAAAGAAGCTACTCGTAGCTCTTGAACCATACTTCATATCGTGCCTTACCGAGCTCCAATCTGAAGTGATTTATGAATTCAAAATTCATAAATAAACTTTCAGAGGCTCTATTGGATATCCGGATTGAACCACTTCGAATCCGAATCCAAACCACTCTGTTATCAGACCAACCATTGGTCCATGGTTCAAATTAACTTTATTCCAGATTCATATCGTGTCCCAAAATTCTATTTGAGTTACTGACTAACTCAAATCACCCTCGAAGTAGGTGCTGCCACTAATGTCTAGAGCTAGCTAGATATAGCCAAAACGAACCCCGTATGACCCATCTGATTGAGTCCCACTCAAATCAGTGATCACGCCTACGTACAAGTCATCCAACTATGTGCGTGACTCCAAAGGTTCAAACCTAAGCCGGTAGCACAGGAACGCTTCCTATACTAATCGATGTGACCATCTAGCCATGGTTCCCGACGTCTGGATATATCAAATTTGCACAAGGAAACATTCTGGAACCCAGGCTATGGTTGCCGCATAATTCATCCCCTTGTCCTAGTACTCTGGATGAATACGGAGTTAACTGCTAACTCCGAGTAAATCACCCAAGTATGTTTCAATGCAATGAATCTTGTGACACCTCGCAAAGATTACCTTGGCCAAGGTTTTACTAAATTGAAACATAGTTCGAGCACTTTCTCTAACACTTAGAGTGAAAAATCCCATCTTGACTCATCACTGACCCAATAAGTACTTGACTGCACCCAGCAACCTTCCGTCACCGGATTAGAAATCCGGGTGGTCCAGTGCCTAAGTACAGTGAGTTGCTTATCAAGTCAACATGATAGTCTCATGTCAAAGGGACACTTATACCCATTGCCTTTCTGTGAGTTGCTCCAGGCAGTTGAGCACTCAACAGAGATGAGTCACCGTTCAGTGAATGTACTCCTACACTCACCCACATGTCATACCAGTGTTATACACTCCTTGGTTTAAGAGAACAAACCAACCCATATGACATACAACGACCTACACTTGATTACGTCGTCGTCCTCGGTAACGACGTATCATTTGGCCGTGAACTTATTTAAGAGTTACTCAACAATTCCTCTATTGTCGAATACATGTAACTCTAAGGACTGCAACTATTGGAATTCTACTGGAAGATGTAAACTATATGCTGTATGGCCAAAATTTACTTTTATTTATTGAATAAATCATGTTCATATACATCAACTCATCACCGTCTACAAGCTAGACGATTGGCTATAGGACACATTTCCTAACATCCAAATGTAACAACTCCTCTTTTATCTTCAAGGGTGATGAATTACTCCTTGTCACCCGTCATGTGCCTTGAGCAGCCGCTATCAAGATACCACTTTCATTTTGATCTTTTGGCCGCAAGATACTCCTGCAAAATGATCAAACTTTCTATTTAGGTACCCAAGCTTTCTTGGGTCCTTCATGGTTAGTAGCAACAAAGATTGTTCCTTTCGAAACCCATATTTTCTTTCCTTTAATACTTAAGTTCTTGTTAGTTTTTCTAAAATTACATTCATAGGCTTTATATCCTTTCTTGTTATAACAATAACATGAAACATCATTTTTATTCTGTTATTTTCTAAAAAATTTTTAACATACTTTTGTTTCTTGTTAGGCCTATAACCTAATCCAGCTTTATCAAATACAGCTCTTTGATTACTCAATAACAAATTAAGTTTTTCAGATCTATATGTAAATTTATCAACTATATTTTTATATTTATCAACTTCTTTTCTTAAACTAACATTTTCATTAGAAATTGATTCTTTATCTTTTAACAAATTCTTATTTTCATATTTTAATTCTTCAACTTCATGAGTTAGTTTATCCTTTTCTTTGACAAGATTTAAATTATCATTTTTTAAAAATTTACTTTTCTTTTTCAGAATTTTAAAATCACTAACTAATTCATTAAATGCATTAAACAATTCATCAAAGGTAAAGTCATGAGTTTCGGTACATACCTCATCGTCTTCTTTTGCCATAAAGCAAATATTTGCAACTTCCTTTTGTTCTTCCTCGAATGAGGATTCTTCACTATCGCTCCATGTTGCAACATATACCTTTTTCTTTTTCTTGTATCCTTTTTCAATTGAGGACAATCATATCTAAAGTGCTCCAATTTTTTACATTCATAGCATATAAGGGGGTCTTTCTCTTTATCCTTGTCCTTTTCTTTTTTTTTTACCTTCCATCTTTGTTCCAAATTTGTTCTTGTGGAAGGGTCTCATTCTTTGCATAAATCTTTTGAATTTCTTAGCAAGGAGTGCAGTCTTTTCATCATCATCTTCTTCATCACCGCTGCTCTTTTCAATTTCTGCAGCTTTGAGGGAAATTATTTTCTTCTTCTTGACGTCTTCCTCTATATGTTATTTCATGGTCAACTCATGAGTCATTAGTGATCCGAGTAGCTCCTCCAAAGGTAAGGTGTTGAGGTCCTTGGCTTCTTGGATTGCAGTCACCTTTGCTTCCCATGTCCTTGGAAGAGACCTAAGAATTTTACGCACCAATTCAGAGTTAGTATAGGTCTTGTCAAGACTCTTTAAACCATTCACAATATCAGTAAATCTTGTATACATGCAGGTTATAGATTCAGTTTGTTCCATGCTAAATAATTCATACTTATGAACAAGAATATTAATCTTAGATTCTTTGACTTGATTAGTACCCTCATGGGTAACTTCTAGTCTATCCCAAATTTCTTTTGCGAAATACATGTAGAAATTCTATTAAACTCATTAGCATCTAAAGCACAAAATAAAACATTCATGGCCTTAGCATTGAGCTAAGCCATTTTTCTATCATTCTCATTCCAATCCCTTTCGGGTTTAGAAACTATTGAACCATCTACTATGTGTGTGGGTGTGCTAGGTCCATTAGTGATTACACTTCAAAGCTCATAATCTAAAGCTTGAATAAAAATTCTCATTCTAGCTTTCCAATAAGAATAATTAGAACCATTAAATAAAGGAGGTCTATTGGTAGAATGACCTTCAACAAATGAAGATCCACCTTGAGCTACCATTTGGATCTTTAACTCTTGATCGTTGGATCAAACAAGAAATGAGCACAAGCTCTGATACCAATTGTTGGTCCAGATGGCAACCCAAGAGGGGGGTGAATTGGGTTCTTTAAAAAAAATTTGACTCTTTAAAACTATGTGCTGTGAAACAAAAGAGATTGAGTGCAAGATAAATGTAAAGCACAAATGAAGAGATATAGAAAGATAGAAAGTCAAGGCACGACAAACACAAAGATTTTATAGTGGTTCGGTGTATCTAACACCTACGTCCACTCCCAAGTATCACTTGGGTCCACACTATAATCCACTTGATTACAGTCGAGTTGTTTTACAAGCTCACAACTCAAAACTTATTGTTTCCTCCAGGATCACAACGAACCTAGCTGGTTTTCTGGGCTCACCAGCACACAATCCAACCACAAGCTATCCTTAGCTTGTACCGAGGTATACTACCTCCACTAATTCAATCCTCCGATTGAACTAGCAAACAATAATGAAAAATAGAGTTTTGAATATACAACAGCTCCTCAAATGAGCAAATAAATAATACAATAAACAAGGATAAGAAAAGCCTGTTTGAAGCTCTTTGAATGTATGCTTTTCTTCTTTTCTTCTTTTCCTCTTCTCCTTTGAAAAATTGAATCAGGGCCTCAGCTCAAATTCTTCACTGAAATTTGCAGATGAGAAGTTGAGGATTTGGGGCTTTTGCTTTCTTTCTTCTAATGATGGAAATCTCCTTGATTTGAACTTGAGAAGCTTGCGGATTTCTCTTTGAGCTTTCTGGAGTTGATGGGTTTGAGCTTTGAGTCTTTTCTCTTTGATTTCTTCCTCAAGATTTTTCATATTTTTCAATCTATTTTTTTTCCCTTCTTCTTTTTAAATGGACGGTTTCCCCCCTTTTTATATATATCTCTTAATCCAAGTTTAGATGGGAAATCTAGCCATTGTGAGATGCTTGGATACTCCTACACACAAAGAAAAATAGCCGTTAGAGGTTAGGTAAAAAGAAATCTTACTGTTGGAGTCCGTTTTGACAAATAAAAATCTGTTCCTGATAGGTTGGAGTCGGCTCCAACTTTTCAGGTGTCGGCTCCAAATCGGGTATCCAAAAATAGAAATAAAAAGTTATTGAGGAGTCGGCTATGGGAAAGTTAAGTGTCGACTCGTCGCTTTCGGGAGTCGGATCCACAATCCAAAAGTGTCGGCTCCAGAAATGTCCATAAAAACATGCTCTCTATTCTCAGGTTAGATCGGCTCCCGAACTCTCAGGTGTAGGCTCCCGAATTCTAGGTGTCGACTTCGAAAACTGAGGCATAATACACTTCTCTGTATCTCAGGTTGGAGTCGGCTCCGAAACTCTGGGTGTCGACTCCAAACTGAGCCAAAAAATCCAGAAATCTTCTGATACGCTTTGGGGTCGGCTTCTGACTAGTTGGTTGTCGACTCCAAGTTCTGAACTTTAAAAAATTCTTTTAACATTTGATTCAAAACTTATTTCTTTATTCCTTTTGATTGATTAAATATTTTTAATCCCTGAAACACTTATTAAATCTATCAGAAACATAGTAAATATACTCATATCTTTTATTAATCATCAAAATCAATAATTGGGTCAACACTGGAGAATTTTGACCTATCGTTCCGACTGAGGTCGGCCATGAAGTCCCAAGCCTTGGTGGACTTCCTGGTCAAGTGTACTTAGACCGAGGAGCGGCTGGAGGAGCCCTACGAGGTGCCCTCAGATGTTTCGCTTGGGGAAATGGGGAAAGACTGGATTCTCCACTTGGACGATGCGTTGAATTCTTAAGAAAGCAGAGCGGGCCTCATCCTCGTGAGTCTGGAGGGAACGGTGGTGGAATACGCCCTCCAGTTTCTCTTCCCCGCTACCAATAACCAAGCCAAGTGTGAAGCCTTGCTGGCCGGAATGAGGCTCGCTAGGGAGTTCGGAGCGGAGTACCTCCAGGCCTTCACCGACTCTTAGCTCATCTCTGGATAGATCGCTAGAGAGTACGAGGCCTGGGACCCCATCATGTCCATTATCTGAGTAAGGTCCAATCACATACCTTATTTTTTAGTTTCTTTAGTGTTAGCTACATCCCTAGGGGTGAGAACGCCAGAGCCGATGCCTTGTCCCACCTCGCCACCTCGGCCGATGGGACCCTGGGGAGTGGGGAGAACCTATGTGGAGTACTTGGAGGCCCCGAGCATTGATGTGGCGGAGGAAGCTTTACCGGTCAACCAAGAACCCACTGGATGGATGCCTACATTCGATACCTTACTGACGGCACTCTTTTCGTGGACCTCGTGAAGGCCAAGCTACTTAGATGGCGAGCTTCCAAGTTTTTGATGCTCGACGAACAACTATATCGGAGGTCCTTCTCCTATCCCCTTCTTAGGTGTGTCAGCCCTACAAATGCTGACTACATCCTTCGCGAGATCCATGAGGGCATATGCGGAAACCACATGGAGGGTAGAGCACTAGCATACAAAGCCCTGCACCAAGGATATTATTGGCCTACCATGAGAGAGGATGCCACCGAGCTGGTTCGGAAGTGCGATAGCTGTCAGCGATATGCCAATGTCCAGTGATAGCCGACCTCCCAGCTGAGACCATTGTCGACCCCATAGCCCTTTGCCCAGTGGGGGATGGATATTCTGGGGCCATTCCCCTCGGCCTTCAGTCAGCTGAGGTTTCTACTCGTCGCCATTGACCATTTCACCAAGTGGGTGGAGGCCGAAGCACTGGAAAGAATCACCGAGAAGTAAGGTAAGATCTTTCTTTTGGAAGTCCATCATCTGTCGATTTGGGCTACCCCATACCCTCATCACCGACAGTTCGACAACACCCCATTCAGAGGATTCTGCACCGAGTCGGGCATCTGCCAGTGGTTTACCTCTATCGGCCATCCACAAACCAACGGAACGGACAAGGTGACAAACCGTACCATCCTTCAGAGGCTTAGAACACGACTAAATGACTTCAAAAAAAGATGGATGGAGGAGCTTCCTAGTGTGCTATGGGCATATCACATGACCCCATGGACTCCCATAGGAGAGACCCCCTTCAGCCTCATATTCGGGTCAAAGGCTATCATCCCTGTGGAGGTCGGCATCCCGAGTCCTCGGGTGGAATCGTACAGTGAGAAGGACAACCCAAATCAACTGCGGGCCAACCTCGATCTTGTCGAAGAGACACGTGACCGGGCGTGACTCAGGATGGTCGCCTATCAACAGAGAGACGCAAAGTATTACAACGTTCGCATTCGCCCCAAGGCATTCCTCCCAGAGGGCTTGGTCCTCAAGCGGGCGAAGATCTCAAAACCCACGGAGGAGGGCAAACTATCACCAAACTGAGAAGGGCCCTATAGAGTTATCGAAGCCCTCAATCATGGAGCGTACTGGATTGAAGGACTTGATGGGAAGCCACTCCCTCACACCTGGAATGCGGACAACCTCTGTCGATACTACCAGTAATGTATACAACTAACCGACTATAAAATTTGAGAATCTCATTCTTTCAGCTAATAATGATATATTTGAGTATCTTTCTCTCTCAACGCCAAAGATCGACTCCAGCATTGGCACCCAAAGACCAACTCCAATGTCGGCACTCAAAGACCGACCCAGGTCGGCACCAAAGACCGACCCAGCGTCGGCACTCAAAGACCGACCCAGCATCGGTACCCAAAGATCGACCCAGCGTCGGCACCCAAAGACCGACCTAGCATTGGCACCAAAGATCGACTCTAGCGCTGGCACTCAAAGACTGACTTAGGTCGGCTCCAAAGATCGGCTCCAGGCTAGCACCAAGACCAACTATTAGCGTTGGTACAAAGACTGACGATAGGTCAGCACTAAAGACCAACTATCTGCATTGGCACAAGGACCGACACCGAAGTCAGCATGAAGATGGACCTACTGCAAAGTCCACATCTGAGGCCGACCCCAAGGTCAACTCCAAAGACCGACCTCAGAGTCAGCCCCAATGCCTGCCTCATAATTCACTTCGATATCGGCCTTATTGGGAGCCAGATGATCCCATCAAGGACTCAAAGAAGGTTCATATTCATTACTTATCAAAAGAGTTTACAAAAATGCTGACTCGAGTCAGACTCCGATACAAGGGTAGGAGATGGACAAAAAGAGGAATACAAGGAGAAAAGGCCCTCAGGCATCGGCCAGTGCTGGCCCGTCGTTGGTCAATCTCTGCACCATAGGCAGCACGTCCGGCTCCTCATCATCATCAGGCTCGAGGTCATTAAGGCCCGCAATGCTGAAGACCCTTGCCGCCTTCTCCTTGTATTTCCGAAAGCCGGAAGCCTTGGAGGTAGACTTCGACCGAGGCCTCCACCACATCAATCAAGAAGGCTTAGAGTTCCAGTAGTGTCCCATGGCCTCGATCGCCGCCTTCTTGGCCACTGCAACCTTCTCCTTAGTGGCCCACGCCGCTGCCTCCATCTCTGACGCCCTCTGGAGGGTCTTGAGCTTGTTTGCCATGGCATCAGCTACCCTGGCATCAGCCATGCGGGCAATCTCCTCAAGTTTCTTCCTCGACCCTCCTTACTGCAGGATAATGGTATGGAGCTGAAGCTGATGCGAGGTCAGCTCTGCCTCCATCTCCTTCAGCTTCACCTCGGTGGAATAGGCATGCTCGAGTTCGGTTGCTGCCTGGTGCCTAGCCTCCTCGACCTCCTCCACTCGCTCGGCCTGAGCCATCTCCAGTGCCTTCTCGATCTCCTCTGCTCACTTGGCCCAAGCCATCTCTAGTGCCTTCTTGGCCCTCTTGGCCCAAGTTCGAGCATCGATGCCTCCTATCGGGTGCGCCGAGAACCCCATCACCCTTAAGGGTGACATCCCTTGCGGCAACCATGGAGTTTACCTTCTGCGCAGGGAAACCTCCGTCAGCATAAAGCAAAGCAAACAAAATTTCACAAGGAAAGGAAGATGCTTACCAAAAGCAGGGCCATGAGGGCGTCGTGGAAGAAGGCGGAGGCCCCTTTGCGGTGAAGCTCCCCCTAGAACTCCGATAGGCAAACCCGGGCCATCAGCTACTCTGCCATGCGGTCGTGGTTCATCAGCGATAGCCAGGAGGGGATCGCCTTGAATCTCCCGCCCTCTGCGGTCCCAATCGACTCCGAGGTCACAGGGGTCATGCTGGAGGCCGACAGCATCCCCTCTGCCAATGGCTCCGTGAAAGCCGGGCACTCCTCGCCCACAGTCGGGCCTCCATCTGGTGGGCCCCCATCTAGGGCCACCTTGGCTGCCGAGCAAATTGGCCCCACGCCCGAGGTGACTAGCTCCATGGGCGGTGGAACCACTTTGACCCTTAGCTCCTTCGGGGGCAACTCGACAGTGAGATCGATCGGTAGGGCGGCCCCTTGGCTAGTCTGAGGCCCGATGGAGGGAGGGATCGGTGACTGCGAACGAGTTCTCTTCTCCGACCCCTCTGCATCACTGGCAGCCCTCTTCCTCTTGGCCACCACCTTCTTCATGGTGTCGGTTAGTGTCCTCATATATGCACATGCCAGAGATTGGTCAAAAAAAAGGAAGAGGAAAAAAGAAGAAAGGTCTTCACGACTGCTCACCATCGCTGGAGGCAATACCCGCGAGCCGGAGGTTCTCCTCCAATATGAGTTCTTGGCAGCGAGGGACCATGGAGGTCAATAGTTGCTCGAACACCTCCCGATCTCCTGGGACCATTGACAAGTTCATATTGGGCTCTAGGTTTGGCTCCCCCCAATCTGGCCTTACCCCCTTGAGGTGCACAAAAAAAAAATCAAGTCTTCCACCCTTTAACGGACGTGGGGAGACCCGGTTTGATAGCTCGACCGAGCTTGGGTGCAAACAACCATCAGCCGGATTGTGAGCGGAGGGTATAGAGGCTGTGAAACAAGGAGACCCTACCCTCTATGCCTTGGAAATGATATAGCACTAGGATTGCACAGATGGTTCGAATGGAGTTCGGAACTAACTATATAGGCACTAAGGCAGACCTATGGAGAAGGATGACTACGAAAGGGTTAAGAGGAAGCCGAAGACCCACCTTGAGGAACACCTCGTACAAGATGACTCTCCTAGACTTAAAAGAAGTCACCCTGTCATCAGGTCCGGGGGCAGACAACCGAGCATCCTCGGGTATCCTATAGGTACCTTAAGAGATGCTAGGTATGCAGGAGTGATGGTGGAGGTGGTCCCCTCTAGGGATGCCCTCCTAACCCTAGGTGGAGATGTGTTGACCCATTTATTGATTTTGATGATTAACAAAAGCCATGAGTATATTCCCTATGATACAAATAAGATTGACAAGTGTTTCAGGAATTTAGAAAGATTAAGTATTCATAATTCATACAAAAATGAGCTTGGATCAATTTTTAGTGTGATGTGTCAAAGTTCAAATTTTAGAGCCGACTCTAAAAGTATTAGAGCCAACTTCGGAGCATATCAGAACTATTTGGCACATTCGGCACGGTTTAGAGCCAACTTCAAAAAATTAGAGCCAACTCTAATCTGAGTTACAGTGAACTGTCTTTCTGTTTCAGATTCTAGAGTCGACTCCATCAGAGTTAGAGCCGACTCTAACCTGAGAACAGAGACTACATTTTTCACGACACTGTTAGAGTCGACCCCAAGAAAATTAGAGCCGACTCCAGCTCGAGTTGTGTCGACCCCAAAAATTCTAGAGCTGACTCCACAACGAATATTTTCTTTCTATTTTGGGCAACCCAACTTAGAGCCGACACCAATCCAGATTAGAGCCGACTGTTATCTGTCAGAGGCGACTTTCAGATTTGTCCGAAACGGCTCCAATGGTCATATTTCTTCTGATACTCTTCAACGGCTCTTTCCCTTTTCATGTTGAACTCATCCATAAGTACTTTCAATGGCTACTTTGCATTAAAATATGGATTAAGAGAGATTATAAAAGGGGCATTCCCACCGTTCAAAAGAAAAAGAAGAAAAAAAAGGAAAATAGAGAAATATCAAAGAGAGAAAACTCTGATTCAAAGCCTAACTGTGCGAAAGAGATAGAAGAGAAATCCAAAAGTATTCAAAAGTCAAATCCAAAGGATTTCCATCAATTAGAAGAAGAAAAGCAAGAGCCATAGTTCTTCATCCTTCTCTGCACCAACATTTCTTCCAGAGCCTAAGTTCAATCTTAAGAAAGATCATTCAGAAGAGAAGAGGAAAAGAAAAAAAGAAGAAAAGCTCAACATCAAACATCTTCTAATCAGGTTTTTCTATTTCCATTTTTACTTATATTGTTTATCTGCTCATTTGAGGAGCTTTTATATTGTTGTAATCTATTATTTGATACATTTGTTTTCTAATTGAATCAGGTGAGATAGTTGACCTCGAGCAAGCTAAGATTAGCTTGTGTTAGGTTGTGTGCTGGTGAACCTATGAAAACCGGCTGGGTTCGTTGTGATCCCGTTGTAAAACAATAAGTTTGAGTTATGATCTTGTAAAACAACTCTGCTGTAATCAGGATAAATATAGTGCGTACCCAAGAGTTGCTTGGGAGTGGATGTAGGTGTAGCTAACACCGAACCACTATAAATCCTTTGCGTTTGTCATGCTTATTTCTTCTCTCTTTCACTTTAATTTTTATATTGTGCTCAGCATTCATAGCATCATACTCTCTACACTTTAGTTGTGCACATTCATCTTGGGAGATTGATTTTATTTGTAAAATTTTTAAAGAACCCAATTCACCCCCCCTCTTGGGTTGCCATCTGGGCCAACAATTGGTATCAGAGCTTGTGCTCATCCCTGCTTGATTTAACAATCAAGAGCTAAAGATCCAAATGGCAGCTCAAGCTGATTTCTCTTTTTTTGAGGGATAATCCATAAACCAACCACCTTTGTTTAATGGCACAAACTATTCATATTGGAAAGCTAGAATGAGGATTTCCATTCAAGCTTTAGACTATGAGTTATGGAGTGCCATTATCAATGGTCCTAGCACTCCCATACACTTAGTAGATGGATCCATTGTTCCTAAGCTCAAAAGGGATTGGAATGAAAATGATAGAAAATGGCTCAGCTCAATGCCAAGGCCATGAATGTCCTATACTGCTCTTGGATGCAAATGAATTCAATAGAATATCCACTTACATCTCAGCCAAGGAGATATGGGATAGGTTAGAAGTTACTCATGAGGGTACCAACCAAGTTAAGGAATCCAAGATTAATATTTTGGTGCATAAATATGAACTCTTTAGCATGGATCAAAATGAATCTATTATATGCATGTATAATAGATTTACCGATATAGTAAATGAACTAAAAAGTCTTGGTAAGACCTATACTAACTCTGAAGTGGTGCGAAAAATTCTTAGGTCTCTTCCAAGAGCATAGGAAGCTAAAGTGACTGCTATCCAAGAAGCCAAAGATCTGAACAGTCTACCTTTGGAGGATCTACTTGGATCTCTTATGACCCATGAGCTTACAATGAAGCAGTATCAAAAAGATGATGTAAAGAAGAAGAGGACTGTTGCCCTCAAAGCTGCAGAAAATGAAAAGAGCAGCAACAAAGAAGATGAAGACGATGATGAGACCGCTCTCCTTGCGAAGAAATTCAAAAAGTTTATGCAAAGAAGGAGACCCTTCGACAAGAGAAAAACTGGTATTAAGATAGAAGGAGAAAAAGAAAAAGATAACGATAAATAGAAAAATCCCTTGATCTGTTATGAATGCAAGAAATCGGGACACTTCAGATCCGAATGTCCTCAACTTAAGAAGGGATACAAAAAGAAGAAGAAGGCGTATGTTGCAACTTAGAGCGACAGTGAGGAATCTTCATCCGAAGATGATCAACAAGAGGTTGCCAACATATGTTTCGTGGCAAATAATAAAGATGAGGTAAATTCTGAAACCCCCAATGATGATTTTACTTTTGATGAACTATATGATGCCTTCAATGAATTGTTTAGTGATTTCAAGATTTTAAGAACAAAAAATAGAACCTTGAAAACTAAAAATCTAGATCTTCTTAAAAAGAAAAATGAACTTGTTCTTGAATTGAGAATATAAAATTTGAAAAGGAAGATATACTAAAGGAAAAAGAATCAATTTCTACTAAAAATCTAAACTTAAAGAAAGAAATTAAAAAGTATAAAAATATTGTTGATAAATTTACCAATAGCTCAGAAAAGCTTAACTTACTTTTAAACAATCAAAGAGCTATTTTTGATAAAGCTGATTAGGTATAGACCACACAAGAAGCAAAAATTTGTTAACAATTTTTTCATAAAGAAACCAATTAAAAATGATATTTTCTATTACCATTGTGGCATAAAAGGACATAAATCTTATGTAATGCAATTATAAAATATCTCATAAGAACATAAATCATAAAGGAGGAAAATATGGGTTCCAAAAGGAACTGTGTTTATTGCTACTAACCATGAAGGACCCAAAAAGCTTGGGTACCTAAGCAAAAGATTGATTGCTTTGCAAGAGTGTCTTGCGGCCAAAGGATCAAAAAGAAAATGGTATCTTGATAGCAGCTGCTCAAGACACATAACGGATGACAAAGAGCAATTCATCACCTTTGAAACTAAAAGAGGAGGAGTAGTAATATTTGGTGATAATGGTAAAGGCCACATCATGGGCTTTGGTAAAATTCAATACTCCCTCCACTTTTATTGAAAATATCATATATGTAATGGTTAAAACATAACTTAATTAGTATTAGCCAATTTGCGATAAAGGTTTCAAAGTTTCATTTGAAGCTTCTATCTGTACTGTTCGAATCCCATTGATAATAGCATTATATTTGTTGGAAATAGAAATGGCAATGTATACTTAATTGATTAGGACAATTATCTACTAGTAATCATTGCTAGTTGCTGATAATGCTAAGGTAAATGAGATTGGATGGCTATGGCATCATAGACTAGGTCATGCAAGTACATACTAAATTTCAAAATTGCTTAGAATGGATTAGTTAAAGGTCTTCCAAAATTAGATTTTGAAAATAATAAGTTTGTGATGCATGTCAATTTGGAAAACAAACTAGGAAACTCTTTCAAATCTAAAAATATTATTTCTACTCTAGGCCACTTGAGCTACTTCACATGGACCTTTTTGGACCTACTAGAACCACTAGTCTAGGAGGAAAGAAATATGATCTTGTGATAGTAGATGATTACTCTAGATTCACTTGGGTATTATTTTTGGCTCACAAAGATGAGACTTTCCATATTTCTAAATTCTTAAAGAAAGTCACAAATGAAAAAAATACCACCATAGTGTCTCTTAGAAGTGATCATGGAACTGAATTTAAAAATTATTTATTTAAAAACTTTTGCATTGAAAATGATATTCATCATAATTTCTCAGCACCTAGAACACCTCAACAAATGGAGTTGTAGAAAAAAAAATAGAACTCTAGAAGACATGGCCCGTACCATGCTATGTGAAATCCAACTCCAAAATATTTCTGGGCGGAAGCTATAAACACGGCATGTTACATCTAAATAGCCTTAATTAGGCAATCCTTAAGAAAACTCCCTACGAATTATGGAATAATAGGAAACCCAACATTAGTTATTTTCATGCATTTGGTTGTCAATGTTCATTCATAATAATGGTAAAGACAATCTTGGAAAGTTTAATGCAAAATCAGATGAAGGTATATTCTTAGGATATTCTACTTCTAGCAAAGCTTATAGAGTATTCAATAAGAAGTATCTAATTGTAGAAGAGTCAATTCATGTAGTTTTGATGGATCTTTAGCATCAAGTTATGAAAAGATAGACAATGAGGAAGATACTAATTTACTTGAAAGAGACCTTAAAAAATTAAATGTCGATGTATCTTCAGATCATGAACTTGAAGCTAAGGATGATGACTCGCCTAAGGATAATGGTATTGATACTACTCGTAATGATAGATCTGCCTAGAGATTGGAGATATGCTTATGTCATCCAAAGGACTTAATCATAGGCAATCCATCTCAAGGTGTAAGAACTAGATCATCAATGAGAAATATCAGTAATCATCCTGCATTTGTATCTCATATAGAACCCAAGACAATTGAGGAAGCCGAAAAGGGTAGTAATTGGATGCTAGCCATGCAAGAGGAATTAAATCAATTCACTAGGAATAATGTATGGACCCTAGTTGATAGACCCAAAGATTATCCAGTTATAGGATCCAAATGGGTATTTATAAATAAATTAGATGAAAATGGCATTGTTATTAGAAATAAAGCTAGATTAGTTGCAAAAGGATATAATCAGAAGGAAGGAATTGATTTTGATGAAACCTTTGCACTTGTTGCTAAATTAGAGGCCATTAGGTTGTTACTTGCATTTGCATGTTGCATGAACATTAATTTATTTCAAATGGATGTAAAAAGCACATTTTTAAATGGTTTTATAAATAAGGAAGTTTTATTGAACAACCACCTAGTTTTGAAGATCATAAATTTTCAAATCATGTTTTTAAACTACACAAAGCACTTTATGGTTTAAAACAAGCTCTTAGAGCTTGGTATGAAGGTTAAGTAAATTTCTGATTGAAAATAATTTTTTAGAGGAAATGTTGATAAAACCCTATTTTTCAAAAGAAAAGAAAAAGACTTATTGGTAGTACAAATCTATGTAGATGATATAGTATTTGGTGCTACTAACAATCTTCTTTATCAAGATTTTGCAAAGTTAATGCAGGGGGAATTTGAAATGAGCATGATGAGAGAACTTAACTTCTTCCTTAGACTTCAAATCAAACAAGAAAGAGAAGGGATTTTCATCAACCAAACAAAGTACACTAAAGAAATTCTTAAGAAGTTTGGTATGAAATCAGTTAAATCTCTTGGCACACCTATGAGTCCTTTATGTAAACTCCATAAAGATGAAGATGGTAAGCAAGTAGATCAAAAATAGAGGTATGATTGGTTCTCTACTTTATTTAACAGCTAGTAGACCTGATATTATGTTTGCTGTATGTTTATGTGCTAGATATCAGTCTGAACCTAAAGAATCTCACTTAATTGTTGTAAAGAGAATTTTCAGATATTTAAATGGAACTAAAAATGTAGGATTATGGTACTCTAGAGATTCAACATTAAATATGATTGCATATTCTGATTCTGATTTGCTAGTTGTAAATTAGATAGAAAAAGCATAAGTGGTGCATGCCAATTCTTAGCCAGTAACTTAATCTCTTGGTTTAGTAAAAAGTAAAATTCAGTTGCATTATCAACTGCTGAAGCTGAATATGTTGCAGCTAGAAGTTGCTGTGCTCAAATTCTTTGGATTAAGCGACAACTTGAGGATTATGGTATAACACTTGATAAAACTTCAATTAGATGTGACAACACTAGTGCAATAAATTTGACAAAAAATCCTATTCAATATTCAAGAACTAAACACACAGAGATAAGACACCATTTCATTAGAGAACATGTAGCTAATAATGATGTTTGTCTTGATTATGTATGTACTGATGAATAATTAGCTGACATATTTATAAAATCCTTAAGTGAAGAGAGATTTTACTATCTTAGAAAAGAATTAGGATTTTGTAATCCATCAGAATGATTCTAGATCTCCTAGGAATGACTATCTAGAATTCAATCATTTTCTTGAAGATCCTCTTATGATTCTAAGGAAATTTATCTAGATATTTGAACTTCTTGATTTACAACATTCTAAGAAAGATTTATCCAAAGTTTTATGATCATTTTGACAAGTTTCAGATTCTTTGAAACTCTCATTTTTCACTGAAACTGTCTTGGAGTTGACTCTGTTTATGTTAGAGTCAACTCTAATTTTATGTGCTCTCTATTGAGTTTTTAGAGACGACACCTGCTACTGTAGAGCCAACTCTATTTCGAGCACTGACTGTGTTAGCGATTTAGTACCGATACCTCACTTTGCGGGAGCCGACTCTAAGTGGTCCCCTTTTGATTTATCTAGGGCAGAGTCGACACCATCTTGTTTTCATTCAACTCCAATCCACTCCAAATCTCTCTCCACCTGTCTCAAACCCCAAAATCTTTTGAATCCATCCTCTCTTGACCTCAAATGGCTCCCAAGCAATGTGCATCCGCCATTGGTGTCACTGTCACCACCAGGAGGAGGACCGCTCGACGTCTGGCGAGGCAACCCTCTCCGAGCTCATCTTCTCTTCTTCTTCCTTAACTCCTAGCATCATTCTCACTCCACCTTCACGTCAGATTTACCTCTTGGCTGGGAAATCTATCACCACTGGAAAGAAGGTAGATTTCAACTTTTTTGATTCTAAGGCTTTTCTCTCGGGAAGCAATTAAAAGATATGGGATGGAAAAAGGTATGCTCACTTGACGTCCCCATCTACCCTGGTTTAGTTAAGGAATTTTATCATAATCTGAGTAGAGGAGATGGTGGAATAGTCAGCTCTGTTAGAGGAACTCGAATACACCTAACTTCTGAAATTTTATGAAATTTGTTGAAAATTGCGGTGATTGGGATGATTGCCACCTCACACAGCAATAGAGGAGAAGCATTATCAAGAATATTAGGAAAAGATATGTTAGATTTTGAAGAAATAAGTGCAAATCAGTTACCTTTAGAATTAAGGCTGTTATATAACATATGCGGTAGGATTTTGTTTCCAAAGATTGGTATATTTGAATATGTTTCAGAAAGGGATATAGTTGTTATAGACTGTGTTGTAACGGGACAGCCCATTAATTTAGCTGGAATGATGATTAGCTATATGGCTGAGGCCGATACCAAGAAAAGATCCACCTTGCCATATGGGATGATTTTGACTTTAGCTTTTCAAAATCAAGGAGTAAATATATTGGAAAATGAGCTACTAAAAAATTGAGACATACGGATTACTACAATATTGCTACACTTCACCGTATGGGCTTCAAGAAAGTATATGGTCAATGGAAAAGGAAAGGACATGGAGAAGAAAGGGCGGCTGAAGCTGATACTGTAGTCCCTAGTCCTTCAGAGGCTGGACCATCTGTGAGACATTCTTCACCTGGATTGAGCAATTTGGCACCCCCAGCAACACCAGCAGCAACCACCACTTTTGTCCAAAGTTCATTTGAGTTTTTTGATAGGTAGATTGAGCAGCTCAAAGTCATGTTGGCAGAGCATGAGGCTAAAATTAAAGATGATGTCAGAAATCAACTTTTGGAAATTAGGCAATTGTGTTACTCTTTGGAAGAGAAAGTCAATGAGATTGAGTCATCATTTAGCACCTCTTCTGATGCCTTGAAGACTGATCTAAAATTAATATTTGACAAAATTAAGGACATTGGAGGTGACTCAGATACTTATTCCAGAAGTAATGCAGAGCTTCAAGAGAAAGTCATGGCAACTGCTTCTCTAGTTGAGAGGATGCTTAATGATTTTATGAAAGTTCAAGAAAAAGGAATGTGACAGATTCTGGCAGAACTTAAGAAGATTCTAAGATGATACTTTCTCCAAGCCAAGCCAAGTCAATTCCACTTCAATCCAATCAACTTCAATCTATCTCAAGCTATCTTTAGATTTTAAGTTTAGCATATGGAAACTAGTTTGTATCTAGGACAAACTTATCATTTTGCCTAGCATGTAATTGTTGAGAATTATGTATTCTAGATATGAATCAAATTCATGAAAACATAGCAGAAGATATAATATAAAATTCTCAAATGTCCAGGATCCTTAGGAATAGATTCATTAAATTACAAATAAAATCTAAAATATTAGATTTATTCATACCTGAGTCCTTTATCGATGTAGAAAAGGATGAAGCCGATAAATCCTCTGCCATTAGCCATCCACGTGTTCGGCCTCTAACGGTGATCCACACGAAGAAGAGTGGATGAAGACCTTCAAGGTATGAAGATGACACTAAGGGAGAGAGGGGTGCTATTGCCTCTTGAATTCCCTTATAGAAATATTCAAAATAGAAGATATCTCTGGAGATCTAAAAGATCTAATCTTTTTCTTCTCGTACTTATACTTCCTAGGAGGAAGGAACCATATTTATAGAGAGAGAGAAAGAAACATTCCAGGGAGAAGAAGAGACCTCTTTTCATGGTAACATCATGGTAACGTTAATCCAAGGAAACAAAGATACCTCTTTTCATGGTAATGTCATGGTAACGTTAATCCAAGGAAACAGAAGAAACTCCCATTCTTATGGTAACGTTAATCCAAGTGTCACAATCTCAGCCTTTAAAATTAGGAGTTAGTTATCTCATAACTACATGCCCTAATCTGTACGTGTTCATCATCGAACCGTAAAGATTCATCATGCTTCATCCTATGGGCATGATTCCATCTTCACATGGCTGAGATTTTTCATTCATACCCGAATAATCAGAGCCATCCATCACATGGATCAAGTCATATTTGGGTATCCAATTATTTGTTCATCATATGCACAAATAATTTCTCCTTAACATTCCTTCTACTATAATGGATCATATCCATTATTATTTTATCTTTTTTAAATTGGGTCTCACCCAATTATTTAATTGATCATCTTATCTGAATTAAATCTAATTTAATTCTCATTTTAATTCATCCAAAATTCTCCTTAATGCGTGTGACCCATTAGGCCCTTTAACATGTTGGCAATAATCATGTCCTAATCATAGACCCTAGGAATGATTGGACAACTCTTTGTCTAAGTCAACAACATGATTATAGATCATGAGAGGCCTCTAGCAAAGCATCATGACCATCCAACTGCTAAAGGTTTTATTGACGTGACCATCAACAACACCTGTCCATGAACGGTTACCGTATGATCAAATCCTTTCGTCACATATCCCAGATCAATCAGTGGTATGGAATGTGTCAACCCTATAATTGATCTTTGTTTTCTTGATATCAGGAAAATTTGACTCATATGAATTAGAACTTCGAAACCATTTTGAATTCCAACTCAACTTTGCAAGGATTTAACAATCAATTTAATCCATCAAGTGGCCATGAGATATAACCCTTTCTATCAAGGGAGACGAATCCTGTCTTGATCAAACACCATCTTCATGTGCTTCATGTCATACCCAACCGAGACCATTTTGCCACCCATGGCTAGAGCGACATTTGTATGTCATCAAAGTATGACATTCCATACATGAGATGCAATGAAGATCTCAAGTCAAAGGATCACTCACACCACCGTCATTAGAGATCAACCATCGACACTATATAGAATATCCATATGGGATCTCTGTACGGGTCATCCAATGCATCGTTACAATAACGAGCATCCATACACCTATCCAAGTATCTTCATAGTTCAGCCTGTGAAATCAGCTGCTCACCCCAAGGGTAAGGATATGCAATGTGTGCCAGTCTCACGATGTTCGATGGTGTCTAGTCCCATCTACACATCGACTAGGGAAGTTTAAAGAATCGAACCATAACGTGCAATTTGGATCTCATAATTTGTAATCTCTATTACAAATTCCATATGCACGGTTCAAATTCTTTTGGACTTTATCTCACCGACAAATATATCAAATAAAAGACATCTGGATAGATAAAGAAACTATTTTATTTGATTTGTATTCATAGAATATATACATCATTTAATCCAATTAGATCTAGGGCATATACTAATAGTAATTAGAATCAATGTATTTTATTGTGATTATTTTGTCTTAACATGTTATGTGCTTAATACTTTGTACTCAATAGTATTTTATATGAAATCAGCCTTGACACTTGCATTTTAAATTCTGAAATATTTAATTCCTATATTGATTAATTTTGATGTCTACCCTATAACTTCTTAACCTTTTTGTTGATAACAAAAAAGGGGAAGAAAGAGTGTATATGCATATAGACTTAAATGGATATATTGTATGCACATACCTAGGGGGAGCTACCTCACTCAAGGGGAGCTTAGCTTAATTAAGTTGTTAAAATCCTATTTGAAAATTATATTTGTATGATACATAAGAATTTTATTTGAATTAATTTTGGTTAAAATTATTAAAACTCAAGCATAACTATGAATTTGCTTATTTTGATAATTATGCATTAATTGATTATGCATATACTCAATGTTTTTGTCATTATCAAAAAGGGGGAGATTGTTGACCCATTTATTAATTTTGATGATTAACAAAAGCCATGAGTATATTTCCTATGATACTAATAAGATTGACAAGTGTTTCAAGAATTTAGAAAGATTAAGTATTCATAATTCGTACAAAAATGAGCTTGGATCAATTAAGTGGGATGTGTCAAAGTTCAGATTTTAGAGCCGACTCCAAAAGTATTAGAGTCGACTCCAGAGTGATCGGAACTATTTGGCACATTCGGCATGATTTAGAGCCGACTCTAGAAAATTAGAGCTGACTATAACCTGAGTTACAGTGGACTATCTTTCTGCTTTAGATTCTAGAGCCGACTCTAGCAGAGTTAGAGCCGACTCTAACCTAAGAACAGAGACTACATTTTTTGGGACACTGTTAGAGTCAACCCCAAGAAAATTAGAGCCGACTCCAGCTCGAGTTGTGTCGACCCTACAAAATTCTAGAGCCGACTCCATGATGAATATTTTCTTTCTATTTTGGGCAACCCGACTTAGAGCCGACATCAAGCCAGATTAGAGACAACTCTAATCTGTCAAAGGCAACTTTCAGATTTGTTAGAAATGGCTCTAACAGTTATATTTCTTCTGATACTCTTCAACGGCTCTTTCCCTTTTTGTGTTGAACTCATCCACAAGTACTTTCAATAGCTACTTTGCATCAAAATATGGATTAAGAGAGATTATAAAAGGGGCATTCCCACCGTTCAAAAGAAATAAAAGAAAAAAAGAGGAAAATAGAGAAATATCAAAGAGAGAAAACTCTGATTCAAAGCCTAACTGTGCGAAAGAGATAGAAGAGAAATCCAAAAGCATTCAAAAGTCAAATCCGAAGGATTTCCATCAATTAGAAGAAGAAAAGCAAGAGCCCTAGTTCTTCATCCTTCTCTGCATCAACATTTCTTCCAGGGCCTAAGTTCAATCTTGAGAAAGATCATTCAGAAGAGAAGAAGAAAAGCTCAACATCAAACATCTTCTAATCAGGCTTTTCTATTCTCATTTTTACTTATATTGTTTATCTGTTCATTTGAGGAGATTTTATATTGTTGTAATCTATTATTTGATACATTTGTTTTCTGATTCAATCAGAGGATTGAATCAGGTGAGGTAGTTGACCTCGGACAAGCTAAGATTAGCTTGTGTTAGGTTGTGTACTGGTGAACCTGTGAAAACCGGCTGGGTTGTTGTGATCCCATTGTAAAACAATAAGTTCGAGTTGTGATCTTGTAAAACAACTCTGCTGTAATTAGGGTGATTATAGTATGTACCCGAGAGTTGCTTGGTAGTGGATGTAGGTGTAGCTAACACTGAACCACTATAAATCCTTTGCGTTTGTCATGCTTATTTCTTCTCTCTTTCACTTTAATTTTTATATTGTGCTCAGCATTCATAGCATCATATTCATCTTGGAAGATTGATTTTATTTGTAAAATTTTTAAGGAACCCAATTCACCCCCCCTCCTCTTGGGTTGCCATCTGAGCCAACAAGATGCTACGGTGGTCAGACAATCCCTGATAGGGATCCTGCCGACATCCCATAGCTGTAATAAAGGGACCTGGTCCTCTGAAGAAGAAGAGAAGAACCATGGGGGTGTTGGGGATGGAGAAACCAGCAGCTGTGCTGAGGAAAGGGATGCATGGTCCTTAAAAGGAGGGGAGGAGGACCACGAGGGTGATGAAGCCATAAAAAGGAAGCAAAGAGGAGTTGAGAGGACTAACCTGAATGAAGAAGGAAGAACGACAAGGTCCGAGGGAGGAAGACTCGGATGAGGTTCAAGCTCAGGGGAAGAAGAGGAAGATCTTGGAGGTGCGAGGAGCTGGATCCAGGGCGACCCTCCTCTTATGCCTCCTTTTTGAATTGTCCTGCCTAGCTCGACTTGCCACGTGCACACCTACCACTGGAAGAGATGCTTCAGCAACCATCTGGTGCGTGGGATGTGAGATCTACGGCCAATGATGGGACATCGATAACGTCAGCTCAATGATGGTGATTACCTTTCCGTTGGTCCTAGAGGGTTTTCTCCAATTATGAGAAGGATCCTCCTCAGATCCGACGGTGAGGGTTGATAGGGCGGTGGCATCGTGGTGCCCTATACTTTCGACATTAAAGAGTCATTGCCCCCCCAAGGACACGTGCCCCTTTCAGCGATTGATGGCGCGATGGGATCAGCCACCGAGTGATCTTACGCTCCTTTCACTGGGTGGAAGATGCACTCGCACCATCTCAGGGGCGGGGGCATCTGATGTGGCTGATCAAGCCATGTTAGGGTTAACAGACCAAGTGACTGACAGAGCCAGACTTGGATAGACCAGGTTAGCACCGAGGGACCCTAGAGTCCCCTCTCGGCCTCGGCATCGAGGGATTCAGCCTTGGCACCGAGGGACTCCAGGATCCCCGTTGGCCTCGGCACCCACAGAGGGACTCCAAGTCCCCCTCGGCCTCGGCACCGAGGGACTCCAGGATCCCCTCAGCTTCAGCACCGAGGGATCCCAGAGCCCCCCTCGACCTCGACACCTGGCCTTCATATGGCTCGGCAGATACCTGCACCCGCCACGTGGCCCACCAACCTCCTACGGCCCCATGTGGCCACTATCAATTACGATGCATGGCCAACATGACCAGGGCCCACCTACTACCTGTAGTGCCACGCTTGACATAGAGATGGCGACCAAGCTACCTCTGACAAGCTTAGGGATGGTTGCGATCTATCCCTGTCAGCCTTGCCGCCTATTTTCTGCTAGATGATGACGTCTCTGATTCAACAACCTTCCAAAAAAAAGGTGAGAAGGACTTTCGAACTGGTATAAGAACCTTCGCTCATAACGAGAGAAGGGATCTGAACTTTAAGTTTGTTGACCCAATTATTGATTTTGATGATTAATAAAAGATATGAGTATATTCATTTTGTTACTAATAAATTTAACAAGTGTTACAGGGCATAAAAATATTTGATAAATCAAAAAGGATAAAGAAACATGTTTGAATCAAGATTGAAAAGAAATTTTAAAGTTCAGAGTCTGGAGTCGACACCTAAATGGTAAGGAGCCGACCCCAAGGCGTATCAGAAAGTTTCTAGGATTTTAGCACGGTCCGGAGTCGACACCCAAGGTCTTGGAGCCGACTCCAACCTGAGATACAGAGAAGTGCATTTTGTTTCAGAGTCTGGAGCCGACACCTAGAATTCAGGAGCCGACACCTGATATTTCGGGAGCCGACACCTGAGTTTCCGGAGCCGACTCTAACTTGGAAACAGAGAGCATGTTTTATGGACTATTCTGGAGCCGACACTTACAGTTTTCTGGAGCCGACTCCCGAAAACGACAAGCCAACACTTACCTTTTTCGGAGCCGACTCCCCAATAACTTTTCTTTACTATTTTTGAACACCCGATTTGGAGCTGACACCTGAAAAGTTGGAGCCGACTCCAATATGTCAGGAACAGATTTTTTATCTATCAAAAAGTACTCCAACAGTAATATTTCTTTTCACCTAACTTCTAACGGCTATTTTCTTTGTGTGTAGAAGATTTCAAACATCTCCAACGGCTAGTTTTCCCACCTAAAATCTGGATTAAGGGATCTATAAAAGCGGGACCATCCGTTTGAAAAGGTGACGAAAATTGAGAGAAAATAGATTGAAAAATCTGAGAAGTCTTGAGCAAGAAATCAAAAAGGAAAGAGTCAAAGTTCAAATCCATCAACTCCAGAAAAGCTCAAAGAGAAATCCAAGGCATTCAAGCTCAAAATCGGAGGATTTCCTAAATGAAGAAATAAGAAGCAAAAGCCCTGATTTTCCCATCTTCTCAATTGCAAGTTTTTGAAGAATCTGAGCTGAGGCACTGATTCAACCTTCAAAGAAGAAGAGGAAAAGAAGAAAGGAAGAAAAGTGCACATTCAAAGATCTTCAAACAGGCTTTTCTAATCCTTGTTTAGTTTATTGCCTATTTGCTCATTTGAGGAGCCTTCTTGTATCTTAAACTCTATTCTCATTTACTGTTTACTAGTTCAATCAAGGGATTGAATTAGTTGAGGTAGTTTACCTCGGGGACAAGGTAAGGATAGCTTGTGATTTGGGTTTTGTGCTGGTGAGCCCGAAAAACCAGCTGGATTCGTTGTAATCCCGGGGGAAACAACAAGTTTTGAGTTGTGAGCTTGTAAAACAACTCGGCTGTAATCAAGTAGATTATAGTGTGGACCCAAGTGGTACTTGGGAGTGGACGTAGGTGTTGGATACACCGAACCACTATAAAATTCTTGTGTTGCCGTGTTTTAACTCTCTCACTCTATCTCTTTATTTGTGCTTAATACTTATCCTGCACTTAATACTATTTACTCCAAAGCACATAGTTTTTAAAAGGCTAAATTTTTTTTAGAACCCAATTCACCCCCCCCTCTTGGGTTGCCATCTGGGCCAACAATTGGTATCAGAGCAAGTGCTCATTTGAATTTGGTCTAACGATCAAGAGCAAAAGTTCCAAATGGCAGCTCAAGCTAGTTCATCTTATTAGAAGGTCAATCCACTAATCAACCTCCTTTATTTAATGGAACTAATTATAGTTATTAGAAATCTAGGATGAAGATTTTTATTCAAGCACTTGACTATGACCTATGGGGAATCATAGTTAATGGTCCACACACACCCACAATTAGAGTAGACAACATGGTGATTCCTAAACCGGAAACGGAATGGGATGAACATGATAAGAAGTTGGCTCAGCTCAATGCTAAAGCCATGAATATTTTGTATGTTCATTGGATGCAAATGAATTTAATCGAATTTCTATGTATTTACGCAAAAGAAATTTGGGATAGATTAGAAGTTACCCATGAGGGTACTAATCAAGTAAAAGAATCAAAAATTAATATTTTGGTGCATAAATATGAACTATTTAGCATGGAACAAACTAAAACTATTACATGCATGTACGCAAGATTCACTGATATTGTAAATGGTCTGAAAAGTCTTGGTAAGACTTATACTAATTCTGAACTTGTGCATAAAATTCTTAGGTCACTTCCAAGATCATGGGAAGCGAAAGTGACTGCAATCCAAGAAGTCAAGGATTTAAATGTTTTACCTTTGGAGGAGCTACTTGGATCCTTAATGACTCATGAGCTGACTATGAACAACATCAAGAGGAGAAAATCAAAAAGAAGAAGACAATTGCTCTTAAAGCTGCAGAAAAGGAGATAAGCAGCAGTGAGGAAGAAGAGAAAGATGATGAGACAACTCTCCTTGCTAGAAAATTTAAGAAATTTATGCAAAGAAGGAGACCCTTCCATAAGAAGAGATATG